>BSBK01011230.1:0-565000 GCA_027943335.1 Chamaecyparis obtusa
TTTCAAACAATCCCAACAAAATGCCAGATATATTCTTGACATCAACACTATTCCAAAACTCCTCAAAAACAAACTTCATTAAAATAGAAAACCCTTTTTCAATTCATTCACTTTAAACAATTCGAGACACGAAGCAAATAAATGATATTACAAAAAAATAGAGTTTCAAACCCTACCTCAAACAACGCCTAGATTCAAAAACAAGAAGAATCAAACTCAACCTTCAAAATTCCAAGCTTTCAAAAAATTTCCAAATTCACCCAAGAGAGCTCCTCCAAAACCTAATAGATGTAATGAAATAATAACCCAAAAACCTCTCATATAGGAAGCCTATTCCACCCATAGTTTCTAAAACATGCAAATCCAAAATAAGAACTTAACTCCCAACCTTATTTTTATCAAACCCTCTTTGCATGATTAATTATAATTTTAATTTAATAAAATATACGCATTTCTAATAATCAACTTCTAACTCAACTTTAACTTAAAATCATATTTCACTTTATTAATTAAATGTGCAAATTGAATTGTATTTAATATTTTAATTTACTATTTTAATATTTAGGACATCTATTATCAATTGATATTATTTATGCATTTAAATTCTAATTTAAATTTAATATTTAATTACATCTCCAATTTCTATAATTAAACTTTTAATTAAGTATTTTTAATAAATAAAGGTATTTAATTAACTCTCAATAATTAAATATCCTTATATTTGATATTTCCATATTCATAAAATATAATTATTCTAATCTCATAATTAATCTTAATTTAATTATTTTAATCAAATAACCACACAACAAACTCACTTGACTCACTACACACAAAAATCAACTAATTCAAATAACAAACAAACTCCAAGGAAGGGCTCATGAATTCACGTCACGTTGATGAATTCACATGGCTAGAAAAAAAAAAGATCTACTTGTCCATTATTTTAGGACAATCAATGACTTGGGTTGGGATTTGGATCTGTATGATATCTCCCCTCTCTTACCATTGAGATATTATGATATAACACGCTCATCCTGACAATTCAGGGAAGTTGATGCCCAGTACCTACAAACCTACATAAAAGATGAGCATATACATACATGTATAAATATATAACAAACAATGGCAGAGATCAACCGATCGTGTGTATCTCGCAAGCAAGTAACTACGACTTCGTCCCTCAACCATAATAGGCACATCAAACAAAAGAGTAAAATACATATGCCAACCACACACATGCAAGTATGGGGTCAGTAAAACCATAAGCATTAATGACATCCTAACATATAAATCATCGTCATGAAATAACCATAACACACACACACACACACACACATATCATCATTATCGTTTACATATTTAATCAATATGAAAATAACCAAAAATATCTAACTATAAACACATGATATCTCACAATTATCCAATGTAATGTCATACATTCATATCCTCAAGTATCTCTAAAATAATCAATGCACACATGAAAGTGGTCTAAAAGAGTTTGGCAATAAAAATTGAAAAATAAGCTATGGGAGGGGTATTACATGCATTCTCAAGATTTCATGTCCGTTATGGTTGATTCAGTAACCTATCTCCCCTTATTCCAACTTATTTTCCTCTTTCCTAACTCCCTATTCAAATTTGAGCCAGTTTTCTTAGGTATAGAACACCTTGGGTGATGTATACCTAGGTACATAACACCCTATGCAATTTTTACCTTGAGATTTGGGCCCAAATTTAAATGGGTTGCTTGTTGCGATATTTTAGTGGGAAATTAGATCTCGTGTTTACCTCCTTTGATTTCTGAATCTCAAAATGTTGTGAGAGGTATATAAGTGGCCTATCTCTCATTATTTTGATGACCATGATTAATATTTCAAGAGAATTCTCAAGATTTGAAAACAAGCATTCAAGCATTCTCTAAGCGTTCCAAGGCATCTTTGAAGGGAATTTTCTCCATTGTAGCAAGCTTCTGTCCCATGATGGCCAAGTAGAGGAGTTCTCAATCAAGAAAGAAGATCATTTGACCATCTACATACCTTATTCCTTCAATCAAGTGTCTATCAAGAAAAAAACATTGAAGATCTATGAGGAGTATTCGTAGATTTATGCATTTGTGAAGGCATCCTTGATTCCTTTGTACATTCCAAGGTTCAACAACTACAATACAAAAAAAATACAAGCATCTTCATAAATATGTGCAATTTAAATATCTGTTTATGAAGGTATACAAGTTAGATCTAACATTTACCTTTACATTTACATACTTTCCTTTCATGCAATTTCATTTTGATTTCAAGGTTGATCTTAGATGCTATTGTTGATCTTTTACACATATTTATTGGGGTATGTGTAGAAGATTATATCTCCTTGTGACACAATGACAATCATTCTAAGGTATTTTTAAACACTACAAATCATCATATATCAAAGGAGAGAAACACAAATACAAGTTAACCAAGTGAGTGATAGAAAGAGAGGCATGCATTGTGTTCTAGATGTGGAGGATAAATTGAATATGCAAACTTGAACCAAACATGTAAACTTGCTCCTAAATGGAACACAACTTCAACATACATCTCAAGATATTTTACTAATAAAAATATACCATTCTAAAATGATATTAACAAAAAAGAAAATTGTATCATAGTTTTTTTTTTATGAAGAATTTTTCATGCACAAAGTCTTTTTAGCTATCTGAGCTACGAGTCTTGCGCATCCACCTGGGGCATAATCTCAACCTCATCCCTTGTGATGTCAAAGTCTTGCACTCAACAAGACTTGATCCTTGGTAGGCTCATTAAGAACCTTTCAACTTTACCAACAAACCAAGGGCCCATTGACCTTAGCCATCATCAAATTTAAAATTAAAACCTAATATTATTTATATAAATATGATACCATATTATTTTAAAATACTCTAATTTTAAACATACTCATTAATTAATGTAACTATTTTGTATGAATCCTTTTGTGAATATCCTCGAAATCTTTGCACACAGATAAATACACCTCTATCAATAAGTAGGACAATTGACCATAAACAAACTATAATATTAGATTCTCCCTCTTCATTAATATAATACACAATGCACATCTCTTTCCAAACATATTTTCTCTTTCCAAACATATTTTGTAGTATTTCAAAAACTTACCCCTTCAATAACATAATAAACAATGTAAATGTTTTTCCAAGCAAAGTATCGTATTTCTTCAACTTACCTCTTCAATAATATAATAACCAACATAAACTTTTGTCTTAAGTTTTTCCTTTTCTTATTAGAATAATCTAAGGGTGTCCCATGACCTAGTCCAGTTTAAGTCTGACTAATTCCTTCCAAGAATGATAACAATTACACACAAGCAACCCATAATATAAGTTGCTAAGAGAGTTTGTTGTAACCCATAATATAACAACTAGTCACACCACTCCTTGGAATCATTTTTTTTCGAATTTTTACCAATCTTTTCATTTACAACTCGTCCGCCATACCCACGGTGGCTCACATTTTATTATATCAATCAATACAATACAATACATTAATCACTCTTCACTAAATATAGTACATAAATGGACAAACATAATGCACGGCATAAAACCAGGCCATGCAAAACAAACTATTAGTGCGCTCAGAACCGTTTTGTTTACACAGAGAGCTCGGCAGGAGATGAAAGCTTACGGATCTCATCCACAAAAGCTTTGGTGCTCTGATTAGAAAATCCTTCACTGACAGTCCTTTTCGCCATATCTCCCAACTCCCGAACCCTTTCAGCCGGTCCTCCTTCACCCATTATTTGATCCACCGCTCTCTTTAATTTATCTCTGCGAGGAAATCCCTTATACCCTCTGCAAAGCTCCACACCAATCTTCAGAACCTCCACCGCAAGCACAGAATTGGAGAAGTGATCTCCTTCCACAGGCCATGTAATCATGGGAATGCCCGATGTGATGCTCGCCAGAATAGAATTCCATTCGCCGCGAGTCACAAAACCCCCGATTGAGGGATGAGGAAGAAATACAGTCCCCGGAGGCGCAGAATCGCCGTTAATTACAACTCCTCTGTCTCGAACCCGTTCCTTGAATTCACCTAAAATTTCATCGTCGCTGTTATTAATCCAAAGAAATGGCCTCCCCAAACCTTCCAATCCAAACCCTAATTCGGCCATTTGTCCCGATTCGAAGTCTCCGACGGAGACGCAGAGAACGGATCCGGGATTTTGGAAATCCAGCCAGCACTGTACGGCTAGGGTTTGGTCACTTAACAGGCGGGGCTGCATGATTAAGGGGCCTAGCGCCCAAACGAGCTTTCCTGTTGTATCATGGAGCTTGCTGATGTGAAGGATCTCCAAATCGTAGAACGTATTAACCACGGCGCCCCAGCTCTGCAGATTCAGAAGCCTGTTTTCTCGCAGAAATTCGGATCGGGCGTCAAATTTCTGAAAGAGGCGCGCAGATCGAGATATTTGAGTTCGGCAGAGGGAGATTTCGATGGGAAGATCGGGCACAAGAAATGGCTCGTCGTCGGATTTGACGGTCAAATGTGGGAGCTCAGTCCAGAGGGAATTGTCGACGATGGCGGCAAAGGCGCTGGACGCATGGAATACGACCCTGGGGATTTTGAGTTTGGCCGCTAGGGTTTCAGTCCAGCCGAGATAGAAGTCGCTGATTATGCAGTTCACTGGATTTTTGACGCTCTGCTTTTCAATCCAGTGCTCGATCGGAGCGGCCAGCGAACGGAAGGCGTAGACGAGATTGGGGAAAGATTTTTCCGATATGGTGGAAGTTGAAATTTCTGGAGTGGATGGGAGTTCGACGTCGACGGATCGAATCTCGAGGCCTGCGGATTGGGCTTTTGCTATGAATTGGTCGATGTAAGGGGGTTTTATTTGAGTGGTGAGCAGTGTTATGTAGAGGCCATGGGAGGCCAGAACATAGGTCAAATTGAGAAATGGAGTTATTTGCTCTTCTGCTGGGAATGGAATTGCTAAGACGTGAGGGGCTTTAATGCGCCCAGATGATTCCGCCATGATCCTTGCTTAGAAATAATCAGAACGATTATGAAATGATGTGTTTGGACTTGATAGAATTTGTGTGCTTTAATAATGATGGAATGGAATGGCGGCTTTCAATTTTGGACGTTGAAAGATTCTCTTCCGTCGTTTAATTCAACCTCAGGAACGTTCCGTGCTGGTCTTGATAATGCAAAATATTGTCGCTGAGGTGTTTGTGTAATAATGCTCTCTCTATAGACAAATGTAATATTCCAACTGTAAGGCGCAGATTCAATCCATGAAGCTCGGAGTTTATCTACACTGTCCCGTACAATAATTCTTTGGAATTTGTGCCACAGAAGAATATTTGTATATAGGTGTAGATGATAAGAACAAAGAAAACTAAACATGCCGTTGAAAAGAAACGTGAATAAAAATGATTTTATGTCTCGTGGGGATAAGGCCGCCAAAGCTTCTATAATTGAATATTTGTATATCAATAATTGATTTAAGTTAATCAAATAATTAGTTTAACTGCATAAACGATTAATTTAAATTTAAAAGCTAGGTTTAATTTAAATTTAAAAGTTAGGTTTAATTACATCTACGTTCCTTTCATGAAAATCAGCAGATTTTGGCAATCAATGGTTAGAATAGAGACGTGATCATCGATCTTTCATTGTTGGTCCACCGGTCTATATATATATATATATGAGTTAGGTTACTTTTTATAATTTTCAATTGCATTAGATTAACTTTTAAATAAGACTATATATATGTTAGGTTATCTTTTTATAATTTTTAAATGAGACTAGTGATATGTTGTGACTTCTTGCCTACAACAAGATATTTTGGTCAATTCACTTACGGTTCCTTTCTTATAGTATATAACATATTTATATATAATAGTTTTACTGAATTTTTCAAAAATTGCTATCAAAAGAATAGTTCTTTTTAAATTGATTAAAAGAAAAATGCTTGCATTCCTTGTAGTTGCTACATGTTTTAATTTAGATTATTCTAATGGGGTAACTATTAAATAAGCATTTTTAACCCCTGCTAATTTGTAGGGGATAAAGTGGGAACCTCCTACACATTGAGATCATGCATCTAAAATTTGAGTGCTCATATTGCTTTTTGAGTGGGAATGGAGATATATGTTGTGAGTTGTTGGTTCCTTTTTCTTTTCTTTTTTGTACTAGTATTGCCTTTAGTGATTTACCTTGAATTAATAATAGAGGTAGGGGTGAAACTAAGGAAAATAACATACATTTGATCAAGCTTAAGTAGACATCATGGAAACAATGATAGAAATATAAGAAATATAGGTCAAATAGATTACTCCTTTAGCAGTTTTATTTTATAGCTAGACCTAGAACCAATAGTAGTTCACCCTATGTTAGTAAAATCAAATTACACTTTCACCAACTTCATGACAAACTAATTCTCCACAATCTATACCATCTTTACAAGATTAGAAAGGGATTGTAGTTGCAAGAAAACTCTTATTCCAAGATTTATAATTAAAAAATCTATCACATTAAATTAATATTTAATCATGTAGTTTAAGTAAAACTTATTGATTCATATTTCACGAGAAAATTGTTTACATGAACCCATCTCTTATAAATATGAAGAGTCCACTTACTTATTATATCTAGATGATGTTCATAAAATTAACCCATCTTTTATAAATATGAAGGATCCACTTACTTATTATATCTAAATGATGTTCATAAAATTAAAGAATTATGAATTTTTAAGAAGTCAACTATTCTATTTATACTCTAACTCAAATATCCTTAACTACAGATTTTTCTTCCAAATCAAAACCACTTTATTTTCAAATTAAATAGATTTGATTTTGAGAAAAAGACTAAAATGATAAAAGCTGTTTGAACCTAAGAGCGAGGAGAAGAGCGAAGGCGAGGGGTCATTAGCGTTAAAAAGTCGTCATAGTTTACATAGCCATCACCATTAGAGTCAGCCGCTTTTATCATGCCTTCGCACTCCTCCACGCTGAAATCATTCCCTAGTTTGGTGAGAATCCCATGCAATTCATGCGCAGAAATGAGACCATTGCCGTCAACATCGAAGAGACGGAACGCATTCATCAAGTCCTGCGCGTACGTTTCCTCGCTAACATCCTTGCGCATCAGCTCCACAAATTCTGCGAAGTCGATAAAACCATCGAGGTTCGAATCCGCCTCACTTACGACGAGCTTAAGAACGTCCTCATTCAAAGACTCAGAATCTGAATCTGTAGAACCCAGCGACGCAAGCGCCTCGCCCAATTCTTGCCATGATATGAAACCGTCCCCGTTGGTGTCAAACGTTTTGAATATGGCTTCTAATTCGTCCTCGTGCATTGCATTGCTTGTGGATGGTCGTTGCATGCGACTTTGCATGGACGACGGCGCTGGGCACGACGTCGACTTTGTCTTTGCCTTGAAGATATTTATATGCGTCTTTATACGCTTCAAAATTTGATGGCGTAGATTGGCCATCTGGGTGTCGCTGTTGGATCTCTTCCTTTGCAAAAACAGAGATGAAAGGTATGATCTGATGTGGGTACCTATGAAATGCCTCAATGACCTTTATTCTCACTCAAGCGTTGCGTCGCTTTCTTGTGTCGCGTCGGGTTGAGAAATTAGACGTTTTATGTTTATACAATAAGCGTTGAGAGTAATTGGTTTTCAGTGGTTTGAGTTTTAGAAGCAAATCATTTTTAGTGAACTCTTGACAGCGATTTGATTAGACGAAGCCGGACTAGGCCCATGGTATCTCTATGGCTCGATCTAAACTTTCGTGGGGAGGTTATCTTGTCAATATACTTCTAACTAGTAGTTGCCTCAAAGAGGTGCCAAAGGTCAATATGGAGAAAATTTGGTATAATTTTTGCATACATTTGTACAATATATGAGGTAAATTGGTAGACAATTTAACAAATGAAGTTTATGTAATAAATATCTAGAGAGAGAAGTGATAAATTCAAATCAACTATGCATCCACTTATATGAATCCAAATACGAGTGAAACAAAATCTTTAAATCGAGAAGATAATTAGACTTCATTACTAATAGACTCATGTCATGTTTGCAATAAGGAGACATGGAGATATCTATATATATATATATATATATATATATATATAGAGAGAGAGAGAGAGAGAGAGAGAGAGAGAGAGAGAGAGAGAGCGCCTTGTTACCAACATGTGAAGAAGAACCTAGACTAGGCCCACAGTATCTCTATGGCTTGCTCCAGACTTTTATAAGGAAGCTATCTTCTCAATATAATTCTAGCTAGCAGTGACACCAAAGATGTGTTGAAGGTAAGTTAGAAGAAAATATCCTATATCTTTTGTATACATTTGTGTAGTACATGAGGTCAATTGGTAGATCATTTAGAAAATGATATTTCTACAACAAATATCTCAATGAAGAAGTGATGGCTTCAAATCAATTATGCACCCACTTATAGGGATGCAAACAACACTCAACCAAAACCGCTAAATCAAAATGATAATTAGGCTTCTTTACCAATAGACTCATGTTACATGTGTACAATAAGGATATATATATATATATCCGTGTGTGTGTGTGTACGTGTACGTACATACATACATACATACATAATACATATATATATATATATATATATATATATATATATATATATATATATATATATATATATATATATATATATACATACATACATATACATACATACATATATACATATATATATATATATATATATATATATATATATAGAGAGAGAGAGAGAGAGAGAGAGAGAGATGTAAACATTTTATTATCCTACATTAATATATTATGAAATTATGCTCATTCCTCTTTTAAACCATTAATTGCATCTATTAAATAATAAAAAATAAATGTTTTCAAGAAATTCTTCTAGTCTATTCATCTTTGTATTTATCCATGCATATAAAAACCTCTACTATGTCAATAATTTTTGGGTCTACTTCCACTATGATAGTGTCACTTTTGTCTCCATCATATCTACCACTATACATAGTTTGATTTAGTGGCCAATTCACCATCCTTCTAAAACTGCTCATGATATTGCATTGTGTTAATGCTTGTTCAAAGGCCTTTCTAGTAATCTAGTTGAGATAAACCCTAAGCCTTTTTAACTTTCCAATATATACTTTCCTTCCACCGACTTAAGATAAACCCTAGATATGAGATATGAATGGTCCAAATCAAGTTGGGTAAGATACAATGTATGTAACAACTCATACAACATTTTTCTATGACCGTGTCGGCTTCCATTTAGATTTCACCTTGGAAATTGATCCATCTCCAAAAACTATTTTGACCAAAAGAATCTCATGAAAAATCCACTTCAAACACATACCTCAGGAAATGTGATGTCAAATACTTTCCACAAATCAAAGAAATTCCTTCCTACTTCACTAAAAACATCACCGATTCTATTGCCACTTCAAATTTTTTCACTGGTTCACAAATATTCATTACCCGTTCAAGAACTCTGTCTTGTTTATCTATTCATTCTTTCAATACCGCTTCTAGTTGATTAAAAAATATTCACCTATCCACATTACAAGTCGCGATCCTCCACATAGTCTTTAGGAGTTGTTATAAATCATATCCTATGATCTCTCTATCAAATACTTTACCGATTTGAAACAACATTCAAATCACTTACCTGTTAGTCACTAACTATGTTAGCAATTACACTGCCAAACTTCTTCCAATCATAACTTAGTTAGCGATAAACACAAACAATAGTGATCACACACTAGACATCCAAAGAAAAAATCTAAGTCTCCCATAAGAATCACACCAACTAATTTGGCACATTAATCAAATCATCACTCCTTGCCTTCAATCTGTTCTTCCTGTCTACCTGACATCCTTCAAATAATCATAACTAACTACATGCGTAAGATAAACTTATATGGTCATGGATATATCATCTAGATACATTAAATAAGCTTCCTTCAAGATCACACAAATGAGCTCATACCATAGCTTAGGATCCAACCTCTTGAACATATCTCATCATAACATGAATATGGTCAACCAATCAGTCACTAAGTTGACATCAATGATAAAATCATAACTGATTTACGGGTAAGAGTTCGGATTTGGGGGCCAATTCCGCAGAAGTCTGCGGTGATGGAGAATTAGCAATACAAAACGGGCACTCGATTTTTACAAATCGGGCTCTCGTTCAAAAATCAGGCACTCGTTTAGGATCGGGCACCCAAAGCAAAATGGGCGCCCGATTTGTTCAAAACGGGCACCTGATTTGAACAAATCGGGCACCCATTTTGAAAATCTATATATTTTTTCTTTTAAATGAAATTCTTGTCATTTTCATCCACAATGAAAACAGAATCACGTTTGGTACAGCTCGGGCGCCCGATTTAGCTTCCCTTATCGACCCCATCTACCATTTTTTTCATCTTCCAGGTACGTACTATTCTTTTTTATGATTTTTATCTTTAAAAATTGTAGTTTTAAGTTATTTTTAATTTAAAAATGTATAGTTTAATGTTATTTTCAAAATTATTGCATAAATTTAATTATATTTTATCTTTCAAAGTTGTAATTCTTTTTTATTTCAATTTACTTTGTAAATTACTGTACTAAAGTAGAAAACTAGTAAAATTTAGGTACATACAAAATTATATTGCAAAACCCTACATACAAAACCAAAACCCTAGATAATAAAACAAAAATGTAAACCTAGATAAAAAAATTAATTTACGAAACCCTAAACTTAGAAAATCAAAATATAAATTTAGAAAACCAAAACATAAATTTAGTTCAACCAAAACATAAATTTAAAAACACACACACACACACACACACACACACACACACACTCTCTCTCTCTCTCTCTCTCTCTCTCTCTCCTCTTTCTCTCTCCCCTCTCTCTCTCTCTCTCTCTCTCTCCCCTCTCTCTCTCTCTCTCTCCTCTCTACATACTATTGTTTTTTATTATCTTAGAAAACCAAAACTTAGAAAATTAATTAATATAAATTTAGAAAACCAAAACATAAATTTAGTTCATGCTTTCTCTCCACTCTCTCTCTCTCTCTCTCTCTCTGTCTCTCCTCTCTACATACTATTGTTTTTTATTATCTTAGAAAACCAAATTTTAGAAAATCATTTAATATAAATTTAGTTTAACCAAAACATAAATTTAGTTCATGCTATAGTTTAATGTTATTTTCAAAATTATTGCATAAATTTAATTATATTTTATCTTTCAAATTTGTAATTCATTTTTATTTCAATTTACTTTGTAAATTACCGTACTAAAGTAGAAAATTGGTAAAATTAGGTATACAAAATTACATTACAAAACCCTACGTAGAAACCCAATCCCTAGATAATAAAAAAAAATGTAAACCTAGATAAAAAATTAATTTACAAAACCCTAAACTTAGAAAACCATAACATAAATTTAGTTCAACCAAAACATAAATTTAAAAACACAGACTCTCTCTCTCTCTCTCTCTCTCTCTCTCTCTCTCTCTCTCTTCTCTCTCTTAAGTTTTGATTATTTAAGTCATTCAAGTTGTAAGGTAAAATATATTTTACAATATGTTAATTGTAAATTATCATGTTTTTATTTGTACACAGATTGGCAATATGGATGATTTTCACATTGATGAGCTTATAAGTTAGCATGCACCACCACCACCTCCTCCACCTCCCCCTCCACCTCCACCACCTCCACCTAGAGAGCTTAGAGATAGTATTAGGAGAAATGTAGAGGAGATCATGAGAGACAAACATTATTAGGAATGATCCCTATCCGTCTGTCCAGCTACTACGCCTTGCAAATAGCATGCAAGGCATAGTAGATTCCATACAGACATTAGACTACGCGATTGATAGTTTTGAGTCTTGGAGGGAGTCTATGCATGTATATTATGTTGATGGCCTCTCTTATAAAGAGGTTGATAAGTTAAAAATTACAAAAAATGATTTGGCACGCTATTTTTTGAACCCTACAATGGGTGAGTAGATAGTTGGCATGAAACCATGTATTTCGATTAGATGGTGTAGACACCCCGGCATAGCAACACATTTTTGGGAGCAGTGGTGGATGGTATTTGCCCATCCACCACATGCGAATCATGAGGTCCCACTTTATTTTTTGAAGAAATTATTGGCTGAGTTTGAATTGGGTAAGAAACCCAATTATTTTGACATGAGAGCATTTCAGGGGGTTGGTCGGGGCATGCCATAGGATAGGCCAGGGGCTAAATTGAGTGACAAAAGTAGAAATCATGTGCATAATGAGCCCCTTGTTCCTCTTCCATCTCTTGTACTGCTTGCACCTATCTATCATCGAGCAGTGCAGTCATCTCTTGGTTCTTTGAGTGCCCTTATGGGCAATTTGTTATAGCACATGACCTAGGTGAGGACTGCCCCAATCATAGCACATGTTTGCACGAGTTGTGGGGGTATATGTAGGGGTCCCCAGTCTGATCCTGATGCTGCCCATGCTGCCCATGGTGGATATGGTGATGATGTTTGTGGCACACATGGTGGATATGTCGATGATGATGATGGGGCGCATGGTGATGGTGCACATGGTGGATATGTCGATGATGATGATGGCACACATGGTGATGCCGGAGATGATATCTCATCATATGTTGATTTACTCAATGCAAATGATGATCATTCCACATAGGTAAATTTAATTATATAATTTAAATATAGTGCAATATTAAATTTCTTATTTATACAATTATGAGCCATAACATGTGGATTTTTTTGTGAATAGAGGAGGGTTGAGCCTCCAAAATTCATTAGTCATCATCATATGACATCAACACCTTGACATCTTGGTGCTCCATTCACGGTATGCACTTTGATCTTGATACATTTAAACTTTAAACAAAATTTAAACTTTAATTGATAATGTGTTTGACATATTTTTGTGATTTTGTAGGGTCTCTCATGTACCACTGAGATTGGCAGTCCTTCATTCTCTACCCCACCAGTCACCGAGAGTCAGCTGCATATACCTATAGTATGTTAATATGATTTAGAATAATAGAGAGGGGGGGGGGGGGTGAATCAGTTGTCCTTAGGTCTTGATGTATAAAACAATCTCATAAACTTATTCTTAAGTTAGCTCCAAAACCAAAAAAAACTCGGTCATCACTGATTCAAAAATAGAAACATCTAACAATGCAGTCCACTACCTAGCTATAACTTAACTTGTAAAACATAGAAATGTTCAGATCTAAACATTGACACAAGTATAAACACCAGGTTTTATAGTGGAAACCCAATTTGGGAAAAACCACTTTGTAACATGCTACTATTATTTTCACTCTTCTGAAGTGAGCTCGGTAAAAAGCC
This sequence comes from Chamaecyparis obtusa, assembly GCA_027943335.1. NCBI lineage: Eukaryota > Viridiplantae > Streptophyta > Pinopsida > Cupressales > Cupressaceae > Chamaecyparis > Chamaecyparis obtusa. The sequence goes on from BSBK01011230.1 coordinate 13,374, forward strand.
AACCTTGTCAAAAGTTACAATACACACTGTCAAATGTGACCCGGTTAAAGGATTTCAATCACCCTGTTAAAAGTGAGCCTAGTCATAGGACTTACATACACTCCATTATAATGCAACCTTGTTCAAAGGATTTAACATATGACTATTAGGTCAACCTCTGTTAAAAGGATTTTGACTATTACAATGGTTAGAAAGTAGCAGCAGTATTATCTAAAAAATATACAACTCACTTTGCAAATATCAGATCTGATTCCGTACATTAATGCTAGTTTAATGACTTTGAAACTTTTCCATTTCCATCTCTGATCTGCTTGGAACTTTTCTTCAAGCAATCACCACACTTCTCCTTCAGCCTTTTCTGCTTATTCAGTCAATAAAACTTTCCTCTTCCAACATTCTCTGTTGACCATGTGCATACATATCACAATGTTCAGGTTCCCTTATATTTTCCTCAATTAGGTTAACTCATCTTTTGCTGCTCAATCTCATTCGTAGATCTTAGGGTTAGGTCAGATTCATTGAATCTACCCATTTTATGTTCTTCAGCTCCTTTTCTAGAATCATCTCAAATCTCTTAAAGATTTACAATAAAACATTTTACAATGCATTTAATACTTCCAAACAATCAATAAATAAAGTCAACACGTTTTACATAATCCAAGAATTCAACAACATCAGCTCCAAAATTAAATTCTCTTCAAATATAAAATTGCTGATGCTCGGTCAATACTATGATTGTTCACTCGGTCTCCATGTAGAACGCTCAGTCAATACTAAAACTGTCTCCTCGGCTTGCATATCTTCCTCAGCAATTTACTGATGCTCGGTCGACACTAACATCACTCGGCTTAAACATGATTTTTCCATTCTTTGCTCGGTTAAGCCTACCAGTTTAGTCTTCCGTTTTACTAAGATAAACAATACATTATCTCATCATAGTGCAACATAGTCAAGTACACTTTGTAGTATCAAGATAACTCAACCTTTTCTTAGGTGCTATTGTTACCAACCTTGCTTAGCCCCTTAGAAACACTCAAATAGATATAGTACTTTCCTAAGTAGCAACAGTCTAGTTTGATATCAATGACAATACAACAATTGTTTCAATTCAGTTTCCAACAATCTCCCTCTTTGGCATTGATGGCAACACCATATGATATCACCTGAATAACACATGGATTACCAACCAATCCAAAAACTTATCTATCCATCAGAAACTTATTTATAATATCCTTAGCTTCATTCTGATTCAGAATCCTGTAAGCCTCACTCCTATGACCATCAGAAGTATTCAGATCTCCCTCTATCCTGATTCTTCATTTCAGTTCATCATCCTCTTTCCTTTTAGTTCCATTAGCTCATCAACTCTTGGTTTTCAGTGTCATGTGTTATCATATTAGTACATTCTCCCTCTTTGACAAAAATGCCAAAGTAGCAACTAAATCATGCATCCATTAGATGTAGATAATATCTATCCAGCTTAGTGTTTCTCCCTTTGTCATCTTGCTTATGACTAATTCCTTGTCTTTGCTTCTCTTTACAACTCTAGGGTAGCCCTAAAGTGTGACAATCTTCTGCATCAATTTGTCAAATGTTCTACTATAGCACATTTGATGTAGTGCTCCTAGCTTGTCTAGGCAACCTCAGTTAGGGGAAGAACCCCTAATTGACTTCTCAAATACTCATGAGCTTCTCTGGGTAAAGCTTTGGTGAATATGTCTGCTAGTTGTTCTTTTGTATTCACATATTCCATTCAGACTTCTTTGTCTTGTACTAATTCTCTTAAGTAGTGATACTTGATTGCACTGTGTTTGGTCTTAGTGTGCATCACTGGATTCTTAGAAATGTTGATAGCACTTGTGTTGTCACAAAAAATAACAACAAGTTCAGTGATTTCTTCTTTCATGCCTATCAACAATTGTTTTATCCATACCAAGTTTGAACAATTCACTACAACAACAACATACTCGGCCTCGGCAGTAGATTGGGAAATGCAATTTTGTTTCTTGCTTGTCCAGGAGACTAATCTCTGTCCAAGAAAGAAAGCTCCACCACTTGTACTCTTTCTGTCATCTACATTTCCTACCCAATCAGCATCTGTATAAACTTAGAGTTCAAATTTGTCATCCTTCTTATAATATAGACCATAGTCAGCAGTTCCTTTCAAGTATCTCATAATTCTTTTCATGGCCATCATATGGATTTCCTTAGGATTAGTAGAGAATCTTGCCACAATCCCAACAACTAATGCAATATTTGGTGTGTTGTGTACAACATACTGCAATTTTCTAATCATAGATCTATACAGAGTTTGATTCACTTCTGCAACATCATCATTCTTAGATAATTTTTGTCCAGTAACCATGGGAGTTCCCACTGGTTTAGCATCTTCCATCCCAAAAGTTTTCAGTATTTCATTAACATACTTAGACCGTGTAATGAAAATTTCATTCTTCTTCTGATATACTTGTAAACCAACAAATAATTTGATCTCACCAAACATACTCATTTCAAATTCAGTTTGCATTTCATTTGAGAAACTTTTGCATAATGCATCTTGTCCACCAAAAATAATGTCATCAACAAATTTTTTTGCCAACAAGATACATTTACCTTCTTCATCCTTCATGTACAGATTGCTTGTGTCATTTGTTCTTGAAAATCCAATCTATATCAAGTAGTTGTGCAACCTCTCATACCATGCTCTAGGTGCTTGCTTCAATCCATACAATTCTTTGTTCAGTTTGCACACCATGTGTCTTCTGTTTGGATAAATAAAACCTTCTAGTTGTTCTATGTAAACTTCTTCTTCTAGTATACCATTCAAAAATGCAGACTTGACATCCATTTGATCTACCTTGAAATCTTTATAAGCAACATATGCAAGCAGAGTTCTTACTCCTTCCAATCTAGCTATAGGGGAAAATGTCTCCCCATAATCTATTCCTTCTTTTTGTGTGTAGCCTTTGCATACCAGCCTAGCTTTGTTCCTAGCGATTTCACCATTTTCATTCATCTTATTCCAAAATACCCACTTTGTTCCTATAACATTGTTGTTTTCAGGTCTCGGCACCAGAGTCCAAGTATCATTCTTCTCAATTTGGTTAATTTCTTCATTCATTACTTGTATCCAGTCTTCATTCTCCAATGCTTCTCTAGTTGTCTTCGGTTCAAATTTACATAGTAGACATGTTGGATCCTTAGTCTTACTTCTGGTCTATATTCTAGTATCTTTGTCTCCAATTATTTGTTCAGGTTTATGATGTCTTCTCACATATTTTGCCAAAATAGGTTCAGCTGTTCTCTCCTCTATTTCATCATGTCCCTCAATAAGATTGTCAGATTCAACTTTATAATGCTCAGCAACCTCTTCCTGATACTCAACAATATTTTCTTGTAGCTCAACATGTTCTTGTTCTCTCTCGGCACTCTTTTCTTGACACTTGACAACTTCTATCTATCACTCGACATTGCTTACCCAAGACTCGGCATCAGGTGCAAGTTTGTTACTTGCCTCTTCTTCTTCTTCAATGTACACAAAAGATCTATAATCTTCTAGTTCTCTTTTACTGTCAGCTTCATTTCTTTCTGCATACTCATCAATTTTGACATTCACACTTTCCACAATTTTGTTAGTGTTAGAGTTCAAACACTTATAAGCTTTACTTTTTATGGAATACCCTAGGAATATGCCTTCATCACTCTTAGCATCAAACTTTCCATTCCTAGTGTCTTTTAATATATAGCACTTCTAAAGATTCTAAAGTATTTAACACTCAGTGCATGTCCATGCCATAATTCATAAGGTGTCAGATTTGTAGGGTATGTGCAAGAAGATGAGGGGCCAAAAAGTGGTGATGTGAAAAATATTCACTTTTCACTCGTCCAAAAGCACATGAAAGTGCTTGTTGACTTTTTAGTAGGCCTGGGTGTCAGTACACCTGGGCAAGCCTGCCACCAAAGCACATTCCTAATCGGGTACCCGAAAATATCAGGTACCCGATAATATCAAGTACCCGATATTTTCGGGTACCCGATATCTATGGCATATATCCCGCACCCGCGAGCCCTATTCTTCATTTCCTAGCATGATTTTATCATTTTCTAGCCGCGGTTTTCTGGTACCCGATATATTTTCGGATACCTGATATTTGAAACGTCAAATTCAACTTCAAGCATATTTGGTAAGTAGTTAATTGTATATTTTTATTAATTTATTTCATTTTCATTGTAAATGTAGTGTTTTTTTTTAAATAGGGTTTTGTATTTATATTTGTAATAATATTTGAAACTTAGATTTGTTTTTTATTTAATCAAGCATGGCTGACAACAATGAAGAAAATAACCCTCCAAATAACAATCCCGAAAACAATCCCCCATATCTAAACCCTAAATCTTTACAAGATTTGATAGAAGAAAATTTGAACACAATACGAGGTTTCCAAAATACGTATCAAAATATACCTACATTAGCTCCCATGCTTACCACACTAAATACAATTGTTGAAAATATTGACACACTCATGTAGCAACATAATGCTGCTCTTGATTGGCGTGATGATATGCACGACCAATTTGATGATGGGCTTGACCATGATGGGATTGCAACCCTTAATATAACTAAGGAAGATATAGCTTCCCTTTTTGTTGATCCTAAAACCAGAATACCAGTTGACCCCAAAAAGCCCAAATTATCAATAAAATGGTGCACAAATGAAGCAATGCGCACAAACTTTTGGGATCGCTGGTGGATGGTTTTTGATAAACCACCACATAGCAATTTGGAGGTCCCATTTTATTTCCTTAAAAAATTGTATGCTGAGTTTGTGCTTGGTCAACATGTTGATTATTGGAGTATGAGGCCCAACATGGGCGTAGGCAGAGGAGCTCCTCAAACTAGGCCATCTTCCTAGCGCCGAAAGGCCACTACCTTTGTCCCCCCCATTGATGTTGCACCCCCTCCTTCAGTGCACCATCCTGATATCATTAGAGAGGTTGCTGAACAAACTATTAGGGCAATTCATTTACTAAGTGATCAGTTGATCACACAGACTAGGTCAGTGTTGCCTCCTGTGGATGTTGCTGGCGCATCAACATCTCGTCGGAGTTCACATGTATGCGAGCCCCATACATGCATTATGTGTAGGCATATGTGCCTCAGACCACTTACTGATTCTGATATATATATCAGTTTCATGATATTGATGAGGGAGATATAGGAGAGGCTACTGCAAAGGCTGCAACACCTCATGGAGCATCTACATCTCATGAGAGTGCTCAGGAGGTGCACGTAGAGCCATTGACTCCTATTGATATGGTAAGAGTAAACATTATAAATAAATTTGTCACATGACTTATTTAATTTAAAAATAATTTATTTATTTAGACTAGTTTTAATGATTGCATGCACTTATGTATATATATTTTTTCCATTTATGTTCAGTCGATGACATAGGAGGAGGTGAGACAGGTGGATGAGTCCACACTTTGGCCATTTCATTTGGCCTTGATGACTATATGGTATATTATAAATTATGAACCCATTAGTTTTTTTTTATATCATTTGGTGTACATGCATAAACCTCTATCGATTAGAGCAATAAAATTCATACATTTACTAATATATATTGTCATCTTATTGTGTTCTTGCAGGCTACAACCAACGTCAGTGGGGGGCGTGAGGGGGTTCCTTCATCAGGTGTCAACAAAGGAAAGGTAGTTAATTGTTTAAGATTAATTATGCATGCATATGTATGCCACTTGTGTGTAGTAATAAATATTTTACTTGCACTTTATTGTATAGGGTGTGGCTATTGATGATGTCTCGACACTGGTTCGGCGGCGTAGGGTTACAGGTGTCTCGATTCAGAGTGATAGCCCGATTGTACGTAGACTTGTACATATTGTTATTTGTATTTTGTGACTAGGGTTGCTATGATGAAGTACATTGATATATAATTGACAATCTTTTTACTCTCATAGGTTACTCTGACTGTGAGGGAGGTCCCATGAGAATCTTTCATTTCTTTGTTGACCCAGCCCACTATTCCAGAGGAGGGATCACCAGATGTAAGTTTTAATTTTAGTTCAATCAATTTGTAATTTTATTATGCTATCATCCTATTTTGTAGATTTATTACTCTATGTTGCACCAGTCTACTAATCTCATTATTGCAAATATATATTTATAGGTCAGAGTTGGTATTGTTGGCATGGTCCCTTCGCTACCCAGGACTTATGTTAGGACACCTGATCATGGTAGGCGATCGAGAGACCATGTACAAATTTATTTGTATTCAGTTATAATTTTAATTAAATTAGTGTTTGAAAATTATGAATTATATATATGTGTGTGTGTGTGTGTGTGTGTACAAATCATATAAAGTAAGCAATCTAACTTTGGTTTGAACTCATTTTTTATGCAAGATCAATCAGAGCCCAACACTTCTTCAAAGAGGCTACATTTTGATGATCCCCCTATAGCATAGGATGCAATTTTAGTTTTGTGGTCATTTAGAGATGACACTTGGCACATTTTGAGATGGCATATATGCCACATTGTACACCTTAAAACATTGATTTTGTAGACATTTTGAAATGGCATGTGCCATATTTGTATATGGACATACTTTTGATACATTTGATACATATATAGAACATATTCATTTATATGTTATATTTGCATCATCTTTTGTATATACATATTTATTATTCAAGTTTGTGGAATTGAATGGTGAAGTTATATCTTGACTATGGTTATCATTATGATTTAAATTATATCTTGTTGAAGTTACATTTGTTTTTCTTTACTCTGGAATACCCTGTTCATGGAGCTTATTATGTTTGAGGTTTAACTTCTTGTTGGTGAACAGATTTGTCTTCGAAAGAAATGCTTACAAAATGACCTTTAAAGCCCAAACAAAAAGACTCGACCAACACCAATAGTTGGGTCACTTCGCTATTGAGAAGCGTAAATGCCCTTTGAATTATCCAAGTAGAACTCCCCGTACAGGATTTACAATGAATCAACTAAACTATAAATGATAATGCTTTTAACCTGAAAGCAATAAAGGCTTACAAACATATATTCATAAACACGAGATAGACGCGAAGGGACTAATTTACTGAATAGTGCCATTTGGATCTTATTGCAACACAAGTGTTAATGCGTCTGAATTTTGATTGGATGCTTGTTGCTATAACTAGAGTGTGTCATTTCTGGCTCTCCAAAAACATACCGCTTCATGCAAGTGACACCAATAAATATTTTGTCAAAGCCATCATACATATGTATTTTGGGATTCAAATGCGAGCACGTCCTCCTCAATTTTCCCACCCTATGAACCTAAAGCCAACATCTCTGAATCATGACTGATGTCAACACAAAGAACTGCATTATCATGCGTCATGAAGGCATCATCAGCTTGGTATTGAAAATCATTCTTGAGTTTCCCACCGATATAGTCCCAGTCCTCTATGATACCAACAACCAAAAAGATTGCTGCCTAATCATGCTTAGTGCACCTTGGGGTCACTTGGGTCGAGCGTGGTTGTGAGCATTTTCGTGACTCTATGGGTAGAATGGGGTTGTCACTAGCATTTACCCGGCCAACCAAAGCCAATGGAGCAGACGGTTCAATGCCAGGTTAGACGGTTTGAAAGATACGATGCTGAGCCACTTTCAACTGACCCTCACTACAAGTTTTGGCATCGACTCAGATCGCCTTGCCAAATGCAAATGAAGTAAAATTGCCCAAAATTGAGAGAGGTTATTGTAGACCTCAAAAGAACAATCTCGTAGCACCTAACAGTTTGTTGATAGCTCTCACGAGGTCCAAGATACAAGGCCCAGAAGATTGCTGCCCAATCATGCTTAGTGCACCTTGGGGTCACTTGGGTCGAGCGTGGTTGCGAGTGTTTTCATGACTCTGTGGGTAGAATGGGGTTGTCACTGGTGTTTACCCAGCCAAACAGAGTCGATGTAGTAAACGGTTTGATGCCAGGTCGGATGGTTTGAAAGATACGCTGCTGAGCCACTTTCAACTGACCCTCACTGTAAGTTTTGGCATCGACTAAGATCGCCTTGCCAAATGCAAACGAAGTCGAATTGCCCAAAATTGAGAGAGGTTATTGTAGACCTCAAAAACATGATCTTGTAGCACCTAATAGTTTGTTGATAGCTCTCATGAGGTCTGAGATACGAGCCCCAGAAGATCGCTGCCCAATCGTGCTTAGTGCACCTTGGGGTCACTTGGGTCGAGCGTGGTCGCGAGCGTTTCCATGACTCTGTGGGTAGAATGGGGTTGTCACTAGCGTTTACCCAACCAATTGGAGCTGATGGAGCAGATAGTTCGATGCCAGGTTAGACGGTTTGAAAGATATGCTACTGAGCCACTTTCAACTGACCCTCACTACAAGTTTTGGCATCGACTGAGATCGCCTTGCCAAATGCAAACGAAGTCGAATCGCCCAAAATTGAGAGAGGTTATTATAGACATCAAAAACATGATCCTGTAGCACCTAACAGTTTGTTGATAGCTCTCATGAGGTCTGAGATACGATCCCCAGAAGATCACTACCCAATTGTGCTTAGTGCACCTTGGGGTCACTTGGGTCAAGCGTGGTCGCGAGCATTTTTGTGACTCTGTGGGTAGAATGGGGTTGTCACTGGCATTTACCTAGCCAACTGAAGCTGATGGAGTAGATAGTTCGATGCCAGGTCAGACAGTTTGAAGGATACGCTGCTGAGCCACTTTCAACTGACCCTCACTGCAAGTTTTGGCATCGACTGAGATCACCTTGCCAAATGCAAATGAATTTGAATTGCCAAAAATTGAGAGAGGTTATTGTAGACCTCAAAAACATGATCCCGTAGCACCTAACAATTTGTTGATAAATCTCATGAGGTCTGAGATACGAGCCCCAGAAGATCACTGCCCAATCATGCTTAGTGCACCTTGGGGTCACTTCGGTCGAGCATGGTCACGAGCATTTTCATGACTCTGTGGGTAGAATGGGGTTGTCATTGGCATTTACCTAGCCAACCAGAGCTGATGGCACAAATGGTTTGATGCCAGGTCCTATGGTTTGAAAGATACACTGCTGAGCCACTTTCAACTAACCCTCACTGCAAGTTTTGGCATCGACTGAGATCGCCTTGCCAAATACAAATGAAGTTGAATCGCCCAAAATTGAGAGAGGTTATTGTAGACCTTGAAAACATGATCTCGTAGCACCTAACAGTTTTTTGATAGCTCTTAGGAGGTCCGAGATACGAGCCCCAGAAGATCACTGCCCAATCGTGCTTAGTGCACCTTGGGGTCACTTGGGTCGAGCGTGGTCGCGAGCATTTTCATGACTCTATGGGTAGAATGGGGTTGTCACTGGTGTTTACCTAGCCAACTAGAGCCAATGGAGTAGACGGTTCGATGCCAAGTCAGATGGTTTGAAAGATACGCTGCTGAGCCACTTTCAACTGACCCTCACTGTAAGTTTTGGCATCGACTAAGATCGCCTTGCCAAATGCAAACAAAGTCGAATCACCCAAAACTGAGAGAGGTTATTGTAGACCTCAAAAAAATGATCCCGTAGCACTTGACAATTTGTCGATAGCTCTCACGAGGTCCGAGATACAAGCCCCAGAAGATCACTACCCAATCGTGCTTAGTGCACCTTGGGGTCACTTGGGTCGAGCGTGGTCGCGAGCATTTTCGTGACTCTGTGGGTAGAATGGGGTTGTCACTAGCATTTACCCAGCAAACTGGAGCTGATGGACTAGACAGTTTGATGCCAGGTCAGACGGTTTGAAAGATACATTGCTGAGCCACTTTTAACTGACCTTCACTGCAAGTTTTGGCATTGATTGAGATTGCCTTGCCAAATGCAAACGAAGTCGAATCGCCCAAAACTGAGAGAGGTCATTGTAGACCTCAAAAACATGATCTTGTAGCACCTAAAATTTTTTTGATAGCTCTCACGAGGTCCAAGATATGAGCCCCAGAAGATCACTGCCCAATCGTGCTTAGTGCACCTTTGGGTCACTTGGGTCGAGCGTGGTCGTGAGCATTTTTGTGACTCTGTGGGTAGAATGGGGTTGTCATTGGCATTTACCCAGCCAACCAAGGCTGATGGAGTAGACGATTCGATGCCAGGTTGGATGGTTTGAAAGATACATTGCTGGGCCACTTTCAATTGACCCTCACTGCAAGTTTTGGCATCGACTGAGATTGCCTTGCCAAATGCAAATGAAGTCAAATCACCCAAAATTGAGAGAGGTTATTTTAGACCTCAAAAACACAATCTTGTAGCACCTAACAGTTTGTTGATAGCTCTCACGAGGTTGAAGATATGAGCCCCAGAACATCACTGCCCAATCGTGCTTAGTGCACCTTGGGGTCACTTGGGTCGAGCGTGGTCGCGAGCATTTTCGTGACTCTGTGGGTAGAATGGGGTTGTCACTGGTGTTTACCCGGCCAACCAGAGCTGATGGAGTAGACGGTTCGATGGTAGGTCAGATGGTTTGAATGATACACTACTAAGCCACTTTCAACTGACCCTTACTGCAAGTTTTGGCATCGACTAAGATCGCCTTGCCAAATGCAAATGAAGTTGAATCGCCCAAAACTGAGAGAGGTTATTGTAGACCTCAAAAACATGATCCCGAAGCACCTAATAGTTTGTCAATATCTCTCATGAGGTCTGAGATACAAGCCCCAAAAGATCGCTGCCCAATCGTGATTAGTGCACCTTGGGGTCACTTGGGTCGAGCGTGGTCGCGAGCATGTTCGTGACTCTATGGGTAGAATGGGGTTGTCACTGGCATTTACCTGGCCAACCAGAGCCAATGGAGTAGATGGTTCGATGCCAGGTTAGATGGTTTGAAAGATACGCTGCTGAGCCACTTTCAACTAACCATCACTGCCAGTTTTGGCATCGATTGAGATCACCTTGCCAAATGCAAACGAAGTTGAGTCGCCCAAAACTGAGAGAGGTTATTGTAGACCTTGAAAACATGATCTCGTAGCACCTAACAATTTGTTGATAGCTCTCACGAGGTCTGAGATATGAGCCCCAGAAGATCACTGCCCAATCGTGCTTAGTGCACCTTGGGGTCACTTGGGTCGAGCGTGGTCGCAAGCATTTTCGTGACTCTGTGGTTAGAATGGGGTTGTCACTGGAGTTTACCCAGCCAACCAGAGCTAATGGAGCAGATAGTTCGATGCCAGGTTAGACGGTTTGAAAGATATGCTGCTGAGCCACTTTCAACTGACCCTCACTGCAAGTTTTGGCATCGATTGAGATCACCTTTCCAAATGCAAACGAAGTCGAATCACCCAAAACTAAGAGAGGTTATTGTAGACCTTGAAAACATGATCTGGTAGCACTTAACAGTTTATTGATAGGTCTCATGATGTCCGAGATACAAGCCCCAGAAGATTGCTCCCCAATCGGGCTTAGTGCACCTTGGGGTCACTTGGGTTGAGCGTGGTCGCGAGTGTTTTCATGACTCTGTGGGTAGAATGGGGTTGTCATTGGAATTTACCCAGCCAACCAGAGCTGATGGAGTAGACGGTTTGATGCCAGGTCAGATGGTTTCAAAGATACACTGCTGAGCCACTTTCAACTGACCCTCACTACAAGTTTTGGCATCGATTGAGATCGCCTTGCCAAATGCAAATGAAGTTGAATCACCCAAAACTGAGAGAGGTTATTGTAGACCTCAAAAACATGATCCCATAGCACCTAACAGTTTGTCAATAGCTCTCACGAGGTCCAAGATATGAGCCCCAGAAGATCACTGCCCAATCATGCTTAGTGCACCTTGGGGTCACTTGGGTCGAGTGTGGTCGCGAGCATTTTCGTGACTCTGTGGGTAGAATGGGGTTGTCACTGGCATTTACCTGGTCAAATGGATTCAATGGAGTAGATGGTTCAATGCCAAGTCAGACGGTTTGAAAGATATGCTGCTAAGCCACTTTCAACTGACCCTCATTGTAAGTTTTGGCATCGACTGAGATCGCCTTGCCAAATGCAAATGAAGTCAAATCGCTCAAAACTGAGAGAGGTTATTGTAGACCTTGAAAACAAGATCTTGTAGCACCTAACAGTTTGTTGATATCTCTCACGAGGTCTGAGATACAAGCCCCAGAAGATCACTACCCAATCGTGCTTAGTGCACCTTGGGGTCACTTGGGTCGAGCATGGTCGCGAGCATTTTCATGACTCTGTGGGTAGAATGGGGTTGTCACTAGCGTTTACCTGGCCAACCAGAGCTGATGGAGTAGATGGTTTGATGCCAAATCAAACGGTTTGAAAGATACGTTGCTAAGCCACTTTCAACTGACCCTCACTGCAAGTTTTGGCATCGACTGAGATTGCCCTGCCAAATGCAAATGATGTCGAATCACCCAAAAATGAGAGAGGTTATTGTAGACCTTGAAAACATGATCCTGTAGCACCTAACAATTTTTCAATAGCTCTCACGAGGTCCAAGATATGAGCCCCAGAAGATCACTACCCAATCGTGCTTAGTGCACCTTGGGGTCACTTGGGTCGAGCGTGGTCGCAAGCATTTTTGTGACTCTATGGGTAGAATGGGGTTGTCACTAGCATTTACCTAGCCAACTGGAGCCTATGGAGTAGACAGTTCAATTCCAGGTCAGACGGTTTGAAAGATACGCTGTTGAGCCACTTTCAACTGACCCTCATTGCAAGTTTTGGCATCAACTAAGATCGCCTTGCCAAATACAAACGAAGTCGAATTGCCCAAAACTGAGAGAGGTTATTGTAGATCTTGAGAACATGATCCCATAGCACTTGACACTTTGTCAATACCTCTCATGAGGTCTGAGATAAGAGCCACTTTTGACTGACTGTTAGTGGTATGTTTGAAATTTGAACTGTGAAATTAATCATGATTAAGCTTGTTAAATTTGATAAAAAATAATATCCTTAAAGCATTACAAACAACAATCAAACATGTAAGAATTCAAACCATGCAAATGACATAAGTATATGACATGTAAGATCTCTTCTTGGCACTATTGGCCATCCATACATGATTTTGGTCATAAGTCCTTATGAAGAGTTTTAGGACATTTAACTTTTAAATCAAATTGATTATTACAAATTGCCATTATAGGCTTCAAAAGATCTCAATTAACCATTAAGGATCCTTTTGTCCTTCTATCTCTAATTGGATCCATGGTGACCATAGGCGTCTCCATAGGTGGTCCTGGACAAGTTACATTCCACAGACAAAACCAAGTTTATTGACTCAAAATACAATCTAAGAAAGGTCAAATTAATGTATTGAAATTAAGCTTAACAAACTTAGAAAATAATGCACTAAGTTAACTTATTACCTAGTCAAGTGTTCCTGAAGGGTCATCTCTTTGCTTTAGGGTCTCCAATAGTGCTTCATGATCAGCAGTAGTAATAGTCCAAATTTCTTTTGTCTTTGGTCTTCCTTGATGCTTTGACAACTTGACATTTGTTGCTATAACAAGGTGTGAATACATAAGAATAGTTTTGTGCTTCTCATAGTCTTCAAATACGGGAACTCCATTCTTTCTAATCATGTATGTTCGTAGCCATGTTCCCGCAACAACAATTGAACCAGTAGGATATGTGAACCCATCACCATCTGTCATCGGTTGTACAAGCTTTTGTTTACCTTGTACACAACGTGCTAACCAATAATTTGACCTCTCATCATTCCCCTGCGGTGCAACCAATGTAAAAACATCTCCTGGTTTCAAAAGATCTGAAAGATGGTCACAGTCAACTGAAGTGTCCATGTCATCATTTCTTATAGAGAGTGTCAAAGATAAAGGAGTCAGATAGTGTGGAACCCATGTATCCACCCACTCACTTGACTCGCAATGATCCCAATCATACTGAAAACACATGGGGCAAAAACAAGCCAACTCTCATGTCCAAATGGTCCATGTACTACTATTGGAGCTTCAGAATGAATGCATTTTTGAAGAGTCTTTAACTATTTGACAATCCAATCTATCTCCTATAGTTCCGTCCTCAACCAACCAAAAGAATCTATGCACTGTAGAATCAAGAGTCCCCCCCTGTGACAATGCTAAAGTACACCAATCAACAATAGAATGAGCATCAAGAAGTACAACACCTGAAATCCTCAATTGCTCCTTAACTAGAGCTCTCTTGACACATGCACCTGCTCCGTCATGCTCCCCTTTCCCATGCCCTGACTCAAAAAAACTCCAAATATGAGGTACACCTCTCTCCACATGCATTCTACACAACCAATAAAACATTTTGGCATTCTTAAATTGACCAGTGCAATTATTCGACCAAATGAGATGCCTATCCATAGCAATACCATTTTCCTGCAAGAAGTCAAAATAGTTCTGGAAAAAATGTTGAACAAACTCATGAGAGTGAGACCTGTCATCGCTCATATAAAAATGGTACTCTCTGATTATCTTTCGCTCATCTTTTGTGCTATTAGGGGAATGTCTATATGTGATGTGTACAAAAATAGCAACCTAAATCAAATTGTAATATTGAGCTTGAGTCTCATTTTGGGGCTGCAATGTATAGTTCTCCGCAAAGTCTACAATGGATATAATAGTTCCAATGGGGAAAGTGTCCTTACATGTCCTGAATTGTTGATCCAACCATTGAGACCTGTGACTATGCCTTGCATACTTGTAAAAAAGATTTTTCTTGAAATCTGAGATAAAATCAGCAACATTGTATTCTTTTGCAACTAACTCACATCTAGAGCCTTTACCTCCACTCTTCAATGTATATTTCACTGTTTCATATACCTTTTTTTGGACGAGTGTCTTTCCAAAATTGTGTTCCAAACCCTCATGAAAACATGTTCTAAACTTGGACAAGCCTCCACATTCTGAGCACTTGGCATTTAAGCAATTTTTTTTATAAAATAAACAACCATCATCTCTATGACATAAAAATTGATCTAGCAAGTCTCTTGATGATTTGGGAAGACCACTTGCACCACAATCCTCTAGCATTTCATTAGTATGCAATTTATAACAAATGGACCTTAATAATTCATGATGCATTGAAAACTCGACATGATATTTGCAACAAAATGTATTTCAAATCTTAAGGGGTACACAATAAAATGGCTTCACGGATTCAAAAGACCTTTGTGATATTTTCAATGTTGGATGTGTCTCACAAAATTTTTTATACAACATTGTTTGACTTACCTCCACATAATGTTTAGGATGTGGAGTGCGGTCTCGATTGCCAACTCTCAACTTCAAGACATCCTTCACATTTGGTGACACTCTTGAGTTAGCATCCCAAAATTGTTGAATTTCACCTTTGACAACATTTGTTAGCTTCTTATCGAAATGTGGAAGTCTCCCACCATAAGCCCATGTATCAATTTGAAGCGGATCATCAAGTCTTTCTCTTCTTGTAAGTGCTCTACCCAAAGTTTTATGGTCTATATTGAAGTCAACACAAGTTTGTCTCATCAAATGAGCCTTTCTCAATTGATGACTTACTAAGGAGATTGTAATAACCCTCCGAGCAACTGTCTTGTCTTTTTCTCTGCTAGTCTTCCCAATGTTATTGAGAGCATTGAAAAGATTTTTCACAAAAATGGCATTTCTCTCCATTTTTTTGTTCACACGAATCTTCAATTTCACAAGCACAGGTCTCATCTTTTGCATCTTTAACAACTGCACAAAAATTTGACATTTCTCAACCAATGTCTTGTTTTGAAAAAATTGATCATAAAGTCTTGAAGCCCACAACCTAACGGTTCTATGTGACCTCTTTCCTTCCCAATTATTCATAATGTTCTCCTCAATTTAATTTAACCATTTAGGTGTTTTTGAAAGCCCTAAATTTGAAGATTGATTATCTTTATTACAAGGGACTTCATTTCGCATATAATTTTGAGATGTATAACATTCATGTCATTCTTGTGCATCATTTTCATTCCCAAAGGCTACATTTTCAATCTCCATCTGTGCATTTTGAAATTGAACATCCTCTTCACTTACAACTACATTTACGGGGTCACCTTGATTAATGGTTAACATTCCTTCTCTCCTTCTTCGGTGATTTTCCTTATCTTTTTCCCTATATGCCTGAATTTCATCATCTGTCAGCTTCCTCTTATGTTTAGCCTTTCAACGACTGGTGCTTCCCATGGTGAAACCACAAGTCGACAAAAATCAAACAATGGGCCCCAAATCACATTTTTTGTTTTGCGACGCGTGAAAAAAGTATAAAATCCTGTGATTGTCTGCTCTTTGGGGAGAGGGAATATTTTTGTCAAATATTTCCTGGCAAAAATTGGCTACCCGAAAATATCGGGTACTCGATATTCCCCGATTGATGAAAAAATGGCGGGAGCAAATGAAAAAAATTAAAATTTTACATATATTTATGTATATAATATATATAAAAAAGAGGCATCTGATATATATAATGTATATTATATATGTACTAATGTCGTCGGCTAAATATTTGTATTAAATGTGCCTTTTATAGGCATCGTAAACCCTAGCAATGCAAAAATGGACGCTTTGAAGAATAGTTCATTGGAGGCAGAGAGAGAATCCCTATGGGTCCTAATGCGTGATAAGGGGTCATGGGGACTCCCTAGGGGTCACGATGTGTCTTAAGGGGTCATGATGACTCCCTAGGGGTCCTAGTAAGCTTTATCACTCGTTACAACACCTAGGGAGTCCCCGTGATCCCTTTTGACACATTAGAATGCTCAAGTGTGTCATAAGGGGTCCTTTTGACTCCCTAGGGTTCCTAACATGTGAAAAAGCATACTAGGACCCCTAGGGAGTCATCATGACCCCTTAAGACACACTTGAGCATTCTAATGTGTCAAAAGGGGTCACGATGACTCCCTAGGGGTCCTAGTATGCATTATCATGCGTTAGGACCTCTAGGGAGTCCCTGTGACCCCTTTTGACACATTTTAATGCTCAAATGTGTCTTAAAGGGTCCTACGACCCCTTATGACACACTAGAGCATTCTAATGTGTCAAAAGAGGTCATGATGATTCCCTAAGGGTCCTAGTATGCTTTATCACACATTAGGACCCCTTAAGGCACACTTGAGTGTTCCAATGTGTCAAAAGGGGTCACGGGGACTCCCTAGGTGTCCTAAAATGTGGTAAAGCATACTAGGACCCCTAAAGAATCCCCGTGACCCCTTTTCACACATTGGAATGCTCAAGTGTGTCTTAAGGGGTCCTACGACCCCTTAAGGTACACTTGAGAGTTCCAATGTGTCAAAAGGGGTCACGGGGAATCCGTAGCTGTCCTAGGAGACTTAGGGAATCATCGTGACCCCTTTTGACACATTGGAATGCTCTAGTGTGTCATAAGGGGTCCTACGACCACTTAAGAAACACTAGAGCATTCCAATGTGTCAAAAAGGGTCATGGAAACTCCCTAGGTGTCCTAACATGTCATAAAGCATACTAGGACCCCTAGGGAATCATCGTGACCCCTTTTGACACATTGGAATGCTCTAGTGTGTCATAAGGGGTCGTAGGACCCCTCAAGACACACTTGAGCATTCCAATGTGTCAAAAGGGGTCATGATGACTCCCTAGGGGTCATAGTATGCCTTATCACATGTGAGGAACCCTAGCGAGTCCCCGTGACCCCTTTTGACACATTGGAATGCTCAAGTGTGCCTTAAGGGATTGTAGGACCCCTCAAGGCACACTTGAGCATTCTAATGTGTCGAAAAGGGTCACGGGGACTCCCTAGGTGTCCTAACGCGTGATAAAGTGTACTAGGACCCCTAAGGAGTCCCCATGACCCCTTTTCACACATTGGAATGCTCAAGTGTGTCTTAAGGGGTCCTACAACCCCTTAAGGCACACTTGAGCGTTCTAATGTGTCAAAAGGGGTCACGGGGACTCCCTAGGTGTCCTAACGCATGATAAAGCATACTAGGACCCCTAGGGAATCATCGTGACCCCTTTTGACACATTGGAATGCTCTAGTGTGTCATAAGGGGTCGTAGGACCCCTTAAGACACACTTCAGCATTCCAATGTGTCAAAAGGGGTCCAGGGGACTCCCTAGGGGTCCTAACGCGTGATAAAGCATACTAGGACCCCTAGGGAGTCATCATGACCCCTTTTGACACATTGCAATGCTCAAGTGTGTCTTAAGGGGTCCTTCGATGCCTTAAGACACACTTGAGCGTTGCAATGTGTCAAAAGGGGTCACAGGGACTCCTTAGGGGTCCTAGTACGCTTTATCACATGTTAGGACCCCTAGGGAGTTCTCGTGACCCCTTTTGACACATTGGAATGCTCAAGTGTGCCTTAAGGTGTGCTACGACCCCTTAAGGCACACTTGAGCATTCCAATGTGTCAAAAGGGGTCACGGGGACTCCCTAGGTGTCCTAACGTGTGATAAAGAGTACTAGGACCCCTAAGGAATCCCCGTGACCCCTTTTCACACATTAGAACACTCAAGTGTGTCTTAAGGGCTCCTACGACCCCTTAAGGCACACTTGAGCATTCCAATGTGTCAAAAGGGGTCACGGGGACTCCC
The DNA here is from genome assembly GCA_027943335.1 of Chamaecyparis obtusa. Lineage (NCBI taxonomy): Eukaryota > Viridiplantae > Streptophyta > Pinopsida > Cupressales > Cupressaceae > Chamaecyparis > Chamaecyparis obtusa. The sequence goes on from BSBK01011230.1 coordinate 31,934, forward strand.
TAGGTGTCCTAACATGCGATAAAGTATACTATGACCCCTAAGGAGTCCCTGTGACCCCTTTTCACACATTGGAATGCTCAAGTGAGTCTTAAGGGGTCCTACGACCCCTTAAGGAACACTTGAGTGTTCCAATGTGTCAAAAGGGGTCACGGGGACTCCCTAGGGGTCCTAATGCGTGATAAAGCATACTAAGACCCCTAAGGAAATCCCCGTGACCCCCTTTCACATATTGGAACACTCAAGTGTGTCTTAAGGGGTCCTACGATCACTTAAGGCACACCTGAGTGTTCCAATGTGTCAAAAGGGGTCATGGGGACTCCCTAGGTGTCCTAACATGTGATAAAATGTACTAGGACCCCTAGGGAATCATCGTGACCCCTTTTGACACATTGGAATGCTCTAGTGTGTCATAAGGGGTCGTAGGACCCCTTAAGACACACTTCAGCATTGCAATGTGTCAAAAGGGGTCACGGGGACTCCATAGGGGTCCTAACACGTGATAAAGCCTACTAGGACCCCTATGGAGTCATCATGACCCCTTTTGACACATTGCAATGCTCAAGTGTGTCTTAAGGGGTCCTTCGACCCCTTAAGACACACTTGAGCATTGCAATGTGTAAAAAGGGGTCACGATGATTCCCTAGGGGTCTTAGTACACTTTATCACGCGTTAGGACACCTAGGGAGTCCCCGTGACCCCTTTTGACACATTGGAATGCTTAAGTGTGCCTTACAGGGTCCTATGACCCCTTAAGGCACACTTGAGCATTCCAATGTGTCAAAAGGGGTCATGGGGACTCCCTAGGTGTCGTAACGCGTGATAAAGCATACTAGGACCCCTAAGTAATCCCCGTGACCCCTTTTCACACATTGGAACACTCAAGTGTGTCTTAAGGGGTCCTACGACCCCTTAAGGCACACTTGAGCATTGAAATGTGTCAAAAGGGGTCATGGGGACTCCCTAGGTGTCGTAACATGTAATAAAGCATACTAGGACCCCTAAGGAGTCCCCGTGACCCCTTTTCACACATTGGAATGCTCAAGTGTGTCTTAAGGGGTCCTACGACCCCTTAAGCAACATGTGACCCTTCCAATGTGTCAAAAGGGGTCACGGGGACTCCCTAGGGGTCCTAACACATGATAAAGCATACTAGGACCCCTAGGGAGTCCCTGTGACCCCTTTTGACACATTGGAATGCTCAAGTGTGCCTTAAGGGGTCATAGGACCCCTTAAGACACACTTGAGTATTCCAATGTGTGAAAAGGGGTCACGAGGACCCCTTAAGGGACACTTGAGAGTTCCACTGTGTCGAAAGGGGTCACAGGGACTCCTTAGGGGTCCTAGTTGTTAGGAATAAGGTGTCTCAACCTTGGATAATTCCTATTCTAATTATTTATTTTGTAAATGTATTTTTTGCAAATAATGTAATTAAGTGTGAGTGTACATGTCTAGTTGGCATGTTGATGTGTCACTCCACTTGATGTGTCGACATCTTGTGCGTAAGGAGATCATGGCTGAAATAGTCATGATGGATTCCTATGATGCATAAGAACTATTTAAGGAATGTGCTATGACAGGTGTAAGAGCATCTTATGACTTGGGCCTATTTGGGCGCCCAAGAAGAAGTGGTTGGTGTGTGTAAGAGAATATGCCAAAAATAGGTTGGTATGACAGATTCTCTTACACTTCTCTTGTGATCATTATTTTTGGTGGATTCTATGACAAGCTATCATAGTCTATTCTAGGGATGGATGCCTATTCTTGGGATTGCACGTAACAGCTGTGTACATATGGCTTTGTGCATGGGTCTTGGTGGTTGTGCCTATTTTTGGGTCTAGAGGAGTCTATATATGATGCTGCTCCTATGGGAGAGATATAATAGAAATTTAAGTCTTGTTGGCTTTATCTCTCATTTCCTAAAAGAACTTGCATTGCAAGTGTATTGTAATCTTTGTGTTGAAGATAATACATTGTGCAGGTTTTGGAGTGCTGGGGTTTTTTACCGAAAGGTTTTCCCTAGGGTATATCATTGTGTAATTCTCTATTTTTCTGTATGTATGGTATGTGGTTGCAATATCTTTGTTAAAGTAGTTAATGAATCTGAAATTGTAAGGATTTATAAGAATTTGCACAATACTCTCCTATAGAGATTAGCATAGGAAGTTGTTGCCGCACCTGAGTTTCCTTACAAGTGGTATCAGAGCTTGATCAACTTTTGATCCTAGTTGTTGGGTAGGGTTTTTTGAGCTGATCTCAAGTTTGAGTGGGAGTTTTTTGCAGAGTATTCTGAATCTTATTTGTAGATTGAGATGGCAAGTTCATCATATGGAAGAATGGAGGTGGAGAAATTTAATGGCACTAATTTCGAGTTGTGGAAACTCAAGATGGAAGACATGTTGGAAGATCGTGACCTATGGGAAGCAACTTCAAGTGCTACAAGACCAGCAACTATAGCTCAAACAGATTGGGATATCAAAGACCGTAAAGCTAAGGGTCTCATAAGACTCTGTTTAACCGATGCAGTTCTTCTGAATGTTCTAGATGAGAAAACTGCAAATAGTTTGTGGGAAAGACTTGCGGCCGTGTATTAGGCAAAATCTCTAGTGAACAAGTTGTTCCTAAGGAAGAAGTTGTACTCTCTGTGAATGGAGGAAGGTGGATCCTTAATGGATCATTTAAATGCATTTAATCTGCTGGTTACACAGTTGATATCAGCTGGTGTCAAGTTAGAGGAGGAGGATCGTTGCTACACACTTTTGTGTTCTTTACCGGATTCATGGGACCATCTTGTGATGGCTCTTGGAAGCACTTTAGTCACCTTCAAAATGGATGATGTGGTGTCTTCACTGCTATCAGAGGAGATGCGGAGAAAGGCTTCTGTTTCAGAAAAAGAAGCCCTTGCTGTTCGTGGGAGATCCACTGAAAGAGGGAAGAAAAATGATAATAAGTCTGACAATAAGGGTAGATCCAAATCCCATGGGAAGTCAAAGACTTCCAATAAGTCCAAGGCAAAATGTTGGAACTGTGATAAATTTGGGCACTTCCGTAAAGACTGCAAACAGCCGAAGAAGAAGAAGAAAGGTTCAGATTTAGCTTCAGAAAGATCTCAAGAAGATGGTGATGCATTCATCATAGCTTTGGCAGCCCATGCATCTAATGATGTGTGGTTGGCTGACTCGGGTGCATCTTGTCACATGACCTCTCATTGAAACTGGTTCTCAAAATATGAAGAGTTCGATGGTGGAAAGGTGTACTTGGGTAATGATTCTCACCTAAAGATAGTTGGACGTGGAAGGTTCACTATCAAATTTCCTGATGGATGAGTAAAGGGAATTAACGGAGTTATGCACATTCCAGGTTTGGTATGAAACCTATTATCTGTAAGTATGCTGAATGATGTAGGTGTGCAAGTTGTTTTTTCAAAAGAAGGATGCAAGATGTTGAGAGGATCGATAGTGCTTGCAAGGGGTACTAGGAGAGGTACCTTATTTCAGCTAGATGCATGTATTCCTCTATGTAATAGTTCTTCATCCTCACCATCTAAAAAAGCAGTGAATAAGTCTATGGCTATTGGTTCCGATGGTAGTGCAAACACTTTGGAAGGTAAGCTTCCTACAGAAAAGACAATGTTGTGGCATATGAGATTTGGCCACATTGGTGAAAAGGGTCTCAGAACCCTGAAAAATAAAATTCTCGTTGAGGGGTTAAATGATTGCAATCTCAAGTTTGACTTCTGCGAACAATGTGTCTATGGTAAACAAAATTGTGTTCATTTTTACTCTAGTTCTCACAAATCTTCTGATGTTTTGGATCTTATTCATTCTGATGTATTTGGTCCTGTAAAAGTTCCTTCAATCTCCAAGTCTATATTTTTTGTATCTTTCATAGATGATTACAGTAGAAGGATGTGGATTTATTTCCTTAAAAGTAAGACACAAGTCTTTAGTCAGTTCAAGGAATTTAAAGCTCTTCTAGAGAATCAGACTAGTAAGAAGATTAAGTGTGTGAGAACTGACAATGGTGGTGAGTTTTGCTCAGTAGAGTTTGAATAGTTCTGTAAAGAACAAGGTATCGAGAGGCATAAGACAACTCCTTATACCCCATAGCAAAATGGAGTTACAGAGAGAATGAACAGGACACTGATGGAGAAGGCTAGGAGTATGCTTAGTGGAGTTGGTTTAGAATAAAGGTTTTGGGCCGAAGCTGTGGCCACTGCTTGCTATCTGGTTAACAGATCTCCTACATCAGCCCTTGTTGGTAAGACACCCATGGAGGTGTGGTCTGGTAAGAAGCCTTCAATTAGCCATCTTCATGTTTTTGGTTGTGAAGCTTATGCACATGTTCCAAAGGAGAAAAGATCTAAGTTGGAAAACAAAGCTGTTAAATGTATTTTCATCGGATACAGTGCTGGTGTGAAAAGATACAAGCTTTGAGATCCCGTGACTAGTAAGGTGTTGTATAGTAGAAATGTTATTTTCAGAGAGCTAACATCTTCTCCTATTGTGCTACAACCAGATGAAAAAGAAAAGGAAACAGATGTTGTTTAGTTGCCTCCTACCCCTGAGAAGACTGAACAGAGAGACCATGTTGGGTCTAATGATGAGGAGAGCTCTAGCAGCTCTGATAGTTCGGAAGAAGAGGAAGAACAACCTCAACCTCAGCCCTTGAGGAGATCCATGAGAGAAAGAAAGCAACCAGAAAGGTTTGGTTATTCTATGTTAGATTCCAGTTGTGCCTTTGCTTTGATTACTAACATTGATGAGCCTAGATCTAGGAAAGAGGCTTTGGGCATGGAAGATGCAGGTTCCTAGATTGAGGCTATGGATGATGAGATGGCTTCATTGGAGAAAAAAAAAACTTGGGACCTTGTACCTTTTCCTAAAGGGAGAAAATCTATTGGCTGTAAATGGGTGTTCAAGAAGAAATTCTGTGTAGATGGCAGTGTTGAAAGATATAAAGCTAGATTGGTTGCAAAGGGGTATTCATAGGTAGAGGGATTAGATTATGGTGAAATATTCTCTCCTGTTGCAAAGTTGACATCCATTAGATTTCTGTTATCTCTTGCTACATCATATGATTTAGAGATAGAATAGATGGATGTGAAGACAACTTTTCTTCATGGTGATTTGGAGGAAGAGATTTATATGTCACAGCCTGAGCACTACATTGTTCAAGGTAAAGAATCCTTAGTTTGCAGATTAAAGAAATCTCTATATGGTTTGAAGCAATCTCCTAGGATGTGGTACCTTAAGTTTGATGCCTTTGTGTTGTCAATTGGATTTTTAAGATCAAAATTAGATCATTGTGTTTATTTCAGAGTTGAAAATGATCGCCTTCTTATTGTTACATTATATGTTGATGATATGTTGCTGTTTGGGAAGGGTAAGGGTATGATTTCTGATTTTAAATCTCAGTTGTCATCACAGTTTGAGATGAAAGATCTTGGGGGAGCTAGGTACATCTTGGGTATGGAAATCAGTAGAGACAGGTCTAACATAAAACTTTGGTTGAGTCAAAGTAAGTATGTGAAGTTTGTGTTGGACAGGTTCAGCATGGTAGATTGTAGACCACTATGTGTTCCTATTTCTGTGGGAACAAAGTTATCTATAGATGATTGTCCAAAATCTCTTAGTGAGGTGGAGGACATGAGTAGAGTACCTTATGCTAGTGTAGTTGGCAGTCTTATGTATGCTATGGTCTGTACTAGACCAGACATTGCCCAAGCAGTGGGAGTCCTGAGTCGGTTTATGGCTAATCCTGGACGAGTACATTGGGATGCAGTTAAGCGAGTATTTAGATATTTGAGGGGTACATCAGATTACTCCATATGTTATCATGGTAACTCTTCTGGATCTCCACATTCAATTTGTATTCATGGGTTTGTGGATTCAGATTGGGCAGGTGATATTGACAGCAGGAGATCCACTAGTGCTTATGTGTTCACTATGTTTGGTGGTGCCATTAGTTGGATGAGTAAGCGACAACCTGTGGTTGCCTTGTCCACTACAGAAGCTGAATACATGGCTGCTACTCATGCTTGTAAAGAATCCATTTGGCTTACAAGATTGTGTTCTAATGTTGGTGTTGATGTAGAATAGATTACTATTTGGTGTGACAGTCAGAGCGCTATTTGCCTTGCAAAGAATCCAATTTTCCATGCCAGAACAAAGCACATTGATGTGCAGTTTCACTTTGTGAGAGATATGGTGGAAGATGGAAAGGTAAATTTGGAGAAGGTAGATACTGTGAAGAATGTTGCAGATGCATTAACGAAACTAGTGGGCACTGAGAAGTTCAGATGGTGTTCAGAGTCTATGGGCCTTTTGGCCTATAGTAGTTAAAGTTCCTGTTATATTCTTGTTGCTCTTACAAGGTGTTCGACAAGTGGGAGAATGTTAGGAATAAGGTGTCTCAACCTTGGATAATTCCTATTCTTATTATTTGTTTTGTAAATGTATTTTTTGCAAATAATATAATTAAGTGTGAGTGTACATGTCTAGTTGGCATGTTGATGTGTCACTCCACTTGATGTGTCAACATCTTGTGCGTAAGGAGATCATGACTGAAACGGTCATGACAGATTCCTATGATGCGTAAGAACTATTTAAGGAATGCGCTATGACAGGTGTAAGAGCATCTTATGACTTGGGCCTATTTGGGCGCCCAAAAAGAAGTGGTTGGTGTGTGTAAGAGAATATGCCAAAAATAGGTTGGTATGACAGATTCTCTTACACTTCTCTTGTGACCATTATTTTTGGCGGATTCTATGACAAGCTATCATTGTCTATTCTAGGGATGGATGCCTATTCTTAGGATTGCAGGGAACAACTATGTACATGTGGCTTTGTGCATGGGTCTTGGTGGTTGTGCCTATTTTTGGGTCTAGAGGAGTCTATATATGATGCTGCTCCTATGGGAGAGATATAACAGAAATTTAAGTCTTGTTGGCTTTGTCTCTCATTTCCTGAAAGAACTTGCATTGCAAGTGTATTGTAATCTTTGTGTTGAAGATAATACATTGTGCAGGTTTTGGAGTGCTAGGATTTTTTATCGAAAGGTTTTCCCCAGGGTATATCATTGTGTCATTCTCTATTTTTCTGTATGTATGGTATGTGGTTGCAATATCTTTGTTAAAGTAGTTAACGAATCTGAAATTGTAAGGATTTATAAGAATTTGCACAATACTCTCCTATAGAAATTAGCATAGGAAGCTATTTTTGCACCTGAGTTTCCTTACACTAGTATGCTTTATCACGTGTTAGGACACCTAGAGAGTCCTCATGACCCCTTTTGACACATTGGAATGCTCAAGTGTGCCTTAAGGGATCGTAGGACCACTTAAGGCACACTTGAGTGTTCCAATCTGTCAAAAGGGGTCACAGGGACTCCCTAGGTGTCCTAACATGTGATAAAGCGTACTAGGACACCTAAGGAGTCCCCGTGACCCCTTTTCACATATTGGAATGCTCAAGTGTGTCTTAAGGGGTCCTACGAGCCCTTAAGGCACACTTGAGCATTCCAATGTGTCAAAAAGGGTTGCGGAGACTCCCTAGGTGTCCTAACACATGATAGAGCATACTAGGACCCCTAGGGAATCATCGTGAACCCTTTTGACACATTAGAATGCTCTAGTGTGTCATAAGGGGTCGTAGGACCCCTTAAGACACACTTTAGCATTCCAATGTGTCAAAAGGGGTCATGGCGACTCCCTAGGAGTCCTAATGCATGATAAAGCATACTAGGACCCCTAGGGAGTCATCGTGACCCCTTTTGACGCATTACAATGCTCAAGTGTGTCTTAAGGGGTCCTTCGACCCCTTAATACACACTTGAGCATTGCAATGTGTTAAAAGGGGTCACGAGGACTCCTTAGGGGTCCTAGTATGCTTTATCACACGTTAGGACTCTTAGGGAGTCCCTGTGACCCCTTTTGACACATTGGAACACTCAAGTGTGCCTTAAGGGGTCGTAGGACCCCTTAAGACACACTTGAGCATTCCAATGTGTCAAAAGGGTTCACAGGGACTCCCTAGGTGTCGTAACACATGATAAAGTGTACTAGGACCCCTAAGGAGTCCCCGCGACACCTTTTCACACATTCGAACACTCAACTATGTCTTAAGGGGTCCTACGACCCCTTAAGGCATAGTTGAGCATTCCAATGTGTCAAAAGGGGTCACGGGGACTCCCTAGGTGTCTTAACATGTGATAAAGCATACTAGGACCCCTAAGGAGTCCCCGTGACCCCTTTTCACACATTGGAACACTCAAGTGTGTCTTAAGGGGTCCTACGACCCCTTAAGGCACACTTGAGCATTGCAATGTGTCAAATGGGGTCACGGGGACTCCCTTGGTGTCCTAGTACACGTTAGGACCCTTCGGGAGTCCCCCTGACCCCTTTTGACACATTGGAATGCTCAAGTGTGCCTTAAGGCGTCGGAGGACCCCTTAAGGCACACTTGAGCATTCCAATGTGTCAAAAGGGTTCACGGGGAATCCCTAGGTGTCCTAACACATGATAAAGCGTAATCAGACCCCTAAGGAGTTCCTGTGACCCCTTTTGACACATTGGAATGCTCAAGTGTGCCTTAAGGGGTCGTAGGACCCCTTAAGGCACACTTGAGCATTCCAATGTGTCAAAAGGGGTCATGGGGACTCTCTAGGTGCCTAAACGCGTGATAAAGCATACTAGGACCCCTAAGTAGTCCCTGTGACCCCTTTTCACACATTGGAATGCTCAAGTGTGTCTTAAGGGGTCCTACGACCCCTTAAGGCACACTTGAGCATTCCAATGTGTCAAAAGGGGTCACAAGGACTCCCTAGGTGACCTAATGCATGATAAAGCATACTAGGACCCCTAAGGAGTCCCCATGACCCCTTTTCACACATTGGAACACTCAAGTGTGTCTTAAAGGGTCATACAACCCCTTAAGGCACACTTGAGCATTCCAATGTGTCGAAAGGGGTCACAGGGACTCCCTACGTGTCCTAATGCATGATAAAGTGTACTAGGACCCCTAGGGAATCATCGTGACCCTGTTTGACACATTGGAATGCTCTAGTATGTCATAAGGGGTCGTAGGACCCCTTAAGACACACTTCAGCATTCCAATGTGTCGAAAGGGGTCACGGGGACTCCCTAGGGGTCCTAACATGTGATAAAGCATACTAGGACTCCTAGGGAGTCATCATGATCCCTTTTGACACATTACAATGCTCAAGTTTGTCTTAAGGGGTCCTTCAACCCCTTAAGACACACATGAGAGTTGCAATGTGTCAAGAGGGGTCACAGGGACTCCTTATGGATCCTAGTACGCTTTATCACACTGTAGGAGCCCTGGGGAGTCCCCGTGACTCCTTTTGACACATTGGAATGCTCAAGTGTGCCTTAAGGGGTCCTACGACCCCTTAAGGCACACTTGAGTGTTCCAATTTGTCAAAAGGGGTCACGAGGACTCCCTAGGTGTCCTAATGCATGATAAAGCATACTAGGACCCCTAAGGAGTCCTCGTGACCCCTTTTCATACATTGGAATACTCAAGTGTGTCTTAAGGGTTCCTACGACCCCTTAAGGAACACTTGAGCATTCCAATGTGTCAAAAGGGGTCACGGGGCATCTGTAGGTGTCCTAGTAAGTGTTAGGACCCTTAGGGAGTCCCCCTGACCCCTTTTGATACATTGGAATGGTCAAGTGTGCCTTAAGGGGTCGTAGGACCCCCTAAGGCACCCTTGACCATTCCAATGTGTCAAAAGGGGTCACGGGGACTCCCTACATGTCCTAACACATGATAAAGTGTAATAGGACCCCTAAGGAGTCCCCGTGACCCCTTTTGACACATTAGAACACTCAAGTGTGCCTTAAGGGGTCCTACGACCCCTTAAGGCACACTTGAGCGTTCCAATGTGTCAAAAGGGGTAATGGGGACTCGCTAGGTGTCCAAACATGTGATAAAGCTTACTAGGACCCCTAAGCAGTCCATGTGACCCCTTTTCACACATTGGAATGCTCAAGTGTGTTTTAAGGGGTCCTACGACCCCTTAAGGCACACTTGAGTGTTCCAATGTGTCAAAAGGGCTCACAAGGACTCCCTAGGTGTCCTAACGAGTGACAAAGTGTACTAGGACCCCTAAAGAGTCCCCATGACCCCTTTTCACACATTGGAATGCTCAAGTGTGTCTTAAGGGGTCCTACGACCCCTTAAGGCACACTTGAGTGTTCCAATGTGTGAAATTGGGTCACGGGGACTCCCTAGGTGTCCTAACGCGTGATAAAGCATACTAGGACCCCTAGGGAATCATCGTGACCCCTTTTGACACATTGGAATGCTCTAGTGTGTCATAAGGGGTTGTAGGACCCCTTAAGACACACTTCAGCATTCCAATGTATCAAAAGGGGTCACGGGGACTCCCTAGGGGTCCTAACATGTGATAAAGCATACTAGGACCCCAAGGGAGTCATAGTGACCCCTTTTGACACATTGTAATGCTCAAGTGTGTCTTAAGGTGTCGAAGGACCCCTTAAGACACACTTGAGCATTGCAATGTGTCAAAAGGGGTCACGGGGACTCCTTAAGGCTCCTAGTATGCTTTATCACACGTTAGGACCCCTAGGGAGTCCTTGTGACCCCTTTTGACACATTGGAATGCTCAAGTGTGCCTTAAGGGGTCGACTCTTGTGACCCCTTTTGACACATTGGAATGCTCAAGTGCGCGTTAAGGGGTCCTACGACCCCTTAAGGTAGACTTGAGCATTCCAATGTGTCAAAAGGGGTCTCAGGGACTCCCTAGGTGTCCTAACACATGATAAAGCATACTAGGACTCCTAAGGAGTCACCGTGACCCTTTTTCACACATTGGAACACTCAAGTGTGTCTTAAGGGGTCCTACAAACCCTTAAGGCACACTAGAGCATTCCAATGTGTTGAAAGGGGTCACAGGGAATCCCTAGGTGTCCTAGTACGTGTTAGGACCCTTAGGGAGTCCCCATGACCCCTTTTGACACATTAGAATGCTCAAGTGTGCCTTAAGGGGTCGTAGGACACCTTAAGGGACACCTGAGCATTCCAATGTGTCAAAAGGGGTCACAGAGACTCCCTAGGTGTCCTAACGCATGATAAAGCGTAATAGGACCCCTAAGGAGTCCCCGTGACCCCTTTTGACACATTGGAATGCTCAAGTGTTCCTTAAGGGGTCCTACGACCCCTTAAGGTAGACTTGAGCGTTCCAATGTGTCAAAAGGGGTCACGGTGACTCCCTAGGTGTCCAAATGCATGATAAATCATACTAGTTCCCCTAAGTAGTCCCCGTGACCCCTTTTCACACATTGGAATACTCAAGTGTGTCTTAAGGGGTCCTACGACCCCTTAAGGCACACTTGAGCATTCCAATGTGTCAAAAGGGGTCATGGGGACTTCCTAGGTGTCCTAATGCATGATAAAGCATACTAGGACCCCTAAGGAGTCCCCGTGACCCCTTTTGACACATTGAAATGCTCAAGTGTGTCTTAAGGTGTCCTACGACCCCTTAAGGCACACTTGAGCATTCCAATGTGTCAAAAGGGGTCACAGGGACTCCCTAGGTGTCATAACGCATACTAGGACACCAAGGGAGTCCCTATGACCCCTTTTGACACATTGGAATGCTCAAGTGTGCCTTAAGGGGTCATAGGACCCCTTAAGGCACACTTGAGCATTCCAATATGTCAAAAGGGGTCACGGGGACTCCTTATGGGTCCTATTACGCTTTATCACACGTTAGGATACCTAGGGAGTCCCCGTGACCCCTTTTGACACATTGGAACGCTGAATTGTACCTTAAGGGGTCCTTATGGGTCCTATTACGCTTTATCACACGTTAGGATACCTAGGGAGTCCCCGTGACCCCTTTTGACACATTGGAACGCTGAATTGTACCTTAAGGGGTCCTATGACCCCTTAAGGTACACTTGAGCATTCCAATATGTCAAAAGGGGTCAGGGGGACTCTCTAAGCATCCTAACACATACTAGGACACCTAGGGAGTCCTCGTGACCCCTTTTGACACATTGTAATGCTGTAGTGTGTCTTAAGGGGTCCTACGACCCCTTAAGACACACTAGAGCATTGCAATGTCTCAAAAGTGGTCACGATGACTCCCTAGGAGTCCTAGTATGCCTTATCACGCATTAGGAACCCTAGGGAGTCAAAAGAACCCCTTAAGACACACTTGAGCATTCCAATGTGTCAAGAGGGGTCACGAGGACTCCCTAGGGGTCCTAGTACACGTTAGGACCCCTAGGGAGTCCCCTTGACCCCTTTTGACATATTGGAATGCTCAAGTGTGCCTTAAGGGGTTGTAGGACCCCTTAAGGCACACTTGAGCTTTCCAATTTGTCAAAAGGGGATAGGGGGACTCCCTAGGTGTCCTAACGCATGATAAAGCATACTAGGACCCCTAAGGAGTCCCTGTGACCCCTATTGACACATTGGAAAGCTCAAGTGTGTCTTAAGGGGTCCTACGACCCCTTAAGGTACACTTGAGTGTTTCAATGTGTTAAAAGGGGTCAGAGGGACTCCCTAAGGGTCCTAACACGTACTAGGACACCTAGGGAGTCCCCGTGACCTCTTTTGACACATTGGTACACTCAAGTGTGTCTTAGGGGTCCCTAAAACCCCTTAAGACACACTAGAGCATTCCAATGTGTCAAAAGGGGTCACGGGGACTCCCTAGATGTCCTATCATGTGATAAAGCATACTAGGACCCCTAAGGAATCATCGTGACCCCTTTTAACACATTGGAATTCTCTAGTGTGTCATAAGGGGTTGTAGGACCCCTTAAGACACACTTGAGCATTCCAATGTGTCAAAAGGGGTCACGGGGACCCCCTAGGGGTCCTAACGTGTGATAAAGCATACTAGGACCCCTAGGGATTCATCGTGACCCCTTTTGACACATTGGAATGCTCAAGTGTGTCTTAAGGGGTTGTAGGACCCCTTAAGACACACTTGAGCATTCCAATGTGTCAAAAGGGGTCACAATGACTCCGTAGGGGTCCCAGTATGCCTTATCATGTGTTAGGAACCCTAGGGTGTCAAAAGGATCCCTTAAGACACACTTGAGCATTTCAATGTGTCAAAAGGGGTCACGGGGACTCCCTAGGGGTCCTAGTACACGTTAGGACCCCTAGGGAGTCCCCCTGACCCCTTTTGACCCGTAGGGAGTCATAATGGATTCCAAAGGGTCATGGTTCCATAGAAGTTGCATTTCAAACCCTAATGACCCCTTAACATGCCTACTGACCCCATTTTGACATGTGTTCTCCCGAGAGCTCCGCATGGACCCCTTTTGCGTTTTCCTAAGAAAAAGTCATCAAAATTTGGTACATAGGTCCTTTGACATGTCTTAATGAATTTGAAAGGGTCACCGTTCCATAAAAGTTGAATTTAGAACCCTAATGACCCCTTAACAGGCCTACACACCATGATTTGACATGTGGTCTCCCGAGACCACCCCATGGACCCCTTTTGAGTTCTACCTGAAAAAAGTTATCCAAATTTGGTACGTAGGTCCTCTGACATGTCCTAATGCATTCCAAAGGGTCACTGTTTCATCAAAGTTACATTTGGAACCCTAATGACCCCTTAATAGGCTTACCGACCCTGATTCGACATGTGGTCTCCTCAGAGAACCCCATGGACCCTTTTTGAGTTCTACTAGGAAAAAGTCATACAAATTTGGTACATAGGTCCTCTAACATGTCCTAATGTGTTCCAAAGGGTTACCATTCCCTCCAAGTTGCATTTGTAACCCTAATGACCCCTTAACAGGCGTACCGACCCTGTTTCAACATGTGGTCTCCTAAGAGCACCCCATGGACCCCTTTCGAGTTCTACTAGGAAAAAGTCATCCAAATTTGGTATGTAGGTCCTATGACATGTCCTAATGCATTCCAAAAGGTCACCATTCCATCAAATTTTTATTTGGAACCCTAATGACCCCTTAACAGGCCTACCGACCCCATTTCGACACGTGGTCTCCTAAGAGCACACCATGGACCCCTTTCAAGTTTTACTAGGCAAAAGTCATCCAAATTTGGTACATAGGTCCTATGACATATCCTAATGCATTCCAAAGGGTCACCGTTCCATCAAAGTTTCATTTGGAACCCTAATGACCTCTTAATAGGCCTACCGACCCCGATTCGACATGTGGTCTCCTGAGAGCACCCCATGGACCCCTTTTGAGTTCTACTAGGCAAAAGTTATCCAAATTTGGTATGTAGGTCATTTGATATGTTCTAATGCATTCCAAAGGATCACCATTCATCGAAAGTTTCATTTGGAACCCCGATGACCCCTTAAGTCACCTATCGACCCTAAATCGCACAATGGTCTCCCAAGAGCACCCCATGGACCCTTTTCGAGTTTGACTAATAAAAATTCATCTAAATTGTGGAGTTAGGTCCTTTGACATGTCCTAATGCATTCCAAATGGTCACCTAGCATCAAAGGTTGTCTCACGAGCCCTGATGACCCCTTAAGATGCCTAGCGACACTGATTGGACATGTGGTCTCCTGAGAGCACCCCATGGACCCTTTTCAAGGTCAACTAGGAAAAAGTCGATAAAATTTGGTACATTGGTCCTTGGACATGCCGTATTGCCTTCCAAATGGTCACTGTACATCCGAAGTTGCCTCACAAACCCTAATTACCCCTTAAGATGTCTAGCGACCCCGATTCGACCTGTTGTCTCATGAGAGGATCTGTTATAACTTAAATTAAATATTAAAATAATATATAAAATATTTGAAAAAATATAATATTTAATAGACTAAATATATAATATATATTATAAGATATATTAGATATTACATTTAATATATATTATCAAATATACAATATATTAATGTCCTATTCATTTTATATATTATATATATTAGACATTATATTATATACATGCAACAATATTTAATATATAATGATATATATATATATATATATATATATATATATATATATATATATATATATATATATATATATATATATATATATATATATATATATATATATATTATGTAACATTTATATTATAATATAAAAATATTACATTTAATATAAATCTGAACAGACTATATACTTAGGTCATTTAAATTGATATTATTAAATATATAATATAAATAAATAATATATATAATATATATACTATATAATATAAAATATAAAACATAAATATAAAATATATAAATTATTGATTGTCAGGGTGAAAGAAAAAAACATCAAAATTAAAGGGAAATAAAAAAAGAGTGGGAGGGGGAAACTTTTCAAAATTCAAATTGAAACAAAATCAGGTACCCGAAAAAATTGGGTACCCGATTTTTTCGAGTACTCGATTAGGCTTGGTAATAGCTTTGGAAACCAAAGCCCCATGGTCAACGCTGAAGTGGTGCAAAAAATGTGTTTTTTCTCTATTTTTCTTATATTGACACTTTGACCATTAGGTTGACGACTTTTTTTCCACCCGACTTTGATAAAATGAAAAGGGTTTCTTTGGATGATTGTCAGCTTTCCATCGATATAAGTGCTGTCAGATTTTGAATTCGTTAAGTATTTATTAGTTATTTTCTAGTTCACTTATGTCTAAAGTCCTGATTGACATACTGATGGAAAAATAGCTATAACTTTCAAACCGTATAACATTTTTTAAATCTGAAAGATGCGTCACATTCTATGCTTTGTCTAATATAAGAAAAAATTAAAAAAAATTGAATTATGATAAGTTTTCAATGAGTAAAGGTGGTCAGACATGAGATTTTTTAAATTCTGAAAGTGTTGTAGCAAAAAAATCATAATTAATTATCTGTTTGGAATAAAAATACCAAAAAATATGCGTCACATCAGGGCATGAGTTAGCTACTTATATATAGAATATTATAAAAAGATATTATCATTTTCTTTTGATTAGGGTGGTCAGACATACACATACTTCTTTTTTTTTTGTTGAAATGTTTGTAGTGCTGCATTGCAATCTATACTTTTTACCAATCATATTAATCTTTTTTCAAAAAAGGCTTAGTAGTTTAGAAACTACATTCAATTTCCTACAAATTATGTTGTTACAACTTTTTGATATTAGGTAGATAACTTGTTCATTTTTTCACGTCAAGTTGACTAATCTTGATTTTCTAATTTTTCATTGCCACTTAAGGGCATAGTTTGGCCCCTCATGATCCTGCACATACCTTGTACCTTTCTTAATTTGTACTCAATTAAGAGTGTAGACAGTAGTGCTTATAACTTCTTTCCAATATTTTGTGCCACATTCTTTTCAATCATCAATGTCCTTGCACAATCCAAGATAGATCCGTTTCTCCTTTTTGCTATACCATTATGTGGAGGTGTTCTAGGTGCAGACATCTATCTTTTAATTCCTCTATCATTGCAAAATAGATTAAATTCATTTGATGTAAATTCTCCTCCTCAATTAGATCTAAGACATTTCAGGTTCCTACCTGTCTCTTTTTCAACCTTAGCCAAATACCACTTAAAATGTTGAAAAGATTCAGATTTTTCTTTTAGAAACATCACATGCATCATCCTAGTGTGATCATCAACAAATACGATAAAGTATCTAGCACCATAGTAACTTTGTACACCCATAGGTCCACAAAGGTCAGTATGAACCAAATCTAAAATATTTTCAGAAGTAAAGGATTTGCTCTTGAAACTTGACTTTGTCATTTTTCCTAACTGGCATTCCTTGCACATCACATTCTCAGGTTTCTTCAATCTAGGTAGACCTCTTACCTTTTTCTTCTTACTTATCTCTACTAGATTGTCAAAGTTAACATGACACAGCCTTTTATGCCATAACCAAATATCATCAAGTTGTGCAATCAAACATGTTTCTTTAGATAGGTCAAGATAGAACAAATTACCTCTAGTCTGATCTCCACTTCCAATCAGTTCTCCGACAACATTAAATATTTTAGCTTGCTTGTGATGAAATTGCACTCAGTAACTAGTTTTGTTAAGCTGAGCAACACTTAGCAAATTGTAATTAAGACCTTCAACCCAATATGCATTTTCACAAGATATCTTATCAGTTAGTTTAATCAAACCTTTTCCTCTAATAGGACATGGTGCATCATTACCAAATTTTACACTTTTACCTCTGTAATGATGTAAGGTCTCAAACTTATTTTTGTCACCAGTCATGTGATGTGAACAGCCACTATCAATAATCCATTTATCATTCTTGTTCACATAGGATATCAATGCCATTTTCTCATCCTCATCAGATTCATCTTTCATTGCCACATAAACTACCTCAAAATCATCACTATCAGTGTTAGTCTCTTTTTCAGCAATGTAACAAGATTTCTTACCTTTTCCCTTGTAGTCTCTGTTCCATCGGTAGCTTATGTCATCTTTTCTATCTTTGTGTTTTCTTTTCCTTTCATCATCTTTATCCTTCCTGTCAGGACATCTAGCAGCTATATGACCAACTTTATTACATGCAAAACATATAATAGGGAGTTTACCTTTATACTTTCCTTTTCCCCTTCTCAGTCTTCTAGCCATAAGAGCTTCTAGATCTCCTAGGTCTTCATCAGAAGTGTCACTGTCACTTTCACTTTCACTGATGCATCTTTCTTTTTCTTTCTTAGGCTTGTTCAGAACTAGCTATGACTTAAAAGCAGATTCAACATTTCCAATGCTTCCAATAGTGAAATTATCATAATTAGAGAGTTCAAAAGCAGTCAGCTTGCCAACCAAACTTTCCAAAGTAAGCACATTAGTAGAGTTACATCTAGATTCCTGAATAGCTAAGATCTTAATAGCATATATAGGACACAGGGTTCTTAATACTTTCCCAATTATAGTTTCATCATCAATAGTCCCATTAGCTCTCCTAATAGCATTCACAACTTCTTTTATTCTACTACAATATTGTGCAATGTTTTCACCTTCTTGCATTCTCATTGCATCAAACTTACCTCTAAGACTCTCGGCCTTTTCTTTCAGCACATTCAAGTCACCACAATAGATCCTTGCAAGAGTGTCCCACATATCTTTTGCAGTAGTGCAGTCCTTAATGTCCTCAAATTCTGGATAGCTTAGGGAAAATGCAATTTCCAACATTGCCTGATTATATTCTTGCTTTGCTCTCATTTCTTCGACAGTCAAAGGTGCGACAGGTGAGACATAACTGTTCTCAATGTAGTACTTTACAGAGTCACCAATACCAGCCAGATGCAGCTTCATCAAGCTTTGCCATGCAGGGAAATTTTCTTTGTTCAGCTTCGGTACCTCCTTCTTATACATCCTGATCATTTGCTTCAAGCCCCTTTAAACTTGATATCTATCCACACTAATAATAAGCAACTGAGCTCTGATAGCAATTGTTAATATGATTTAGAACAACAGAGAGGGGGGGGGGGGGGGGGTGAATTAGTTGTTCTCAGGTCCTGATGTATAAAATAATCTCATAAACTTATTCTTAAATTAGATCCAAAACCAAAACAAACTCGGTCATCACTGGTTCGATAATAGAAACATCTAACAATGCAGTCCACTACCTAGCTGTAACTTAACTTGTAAAACATAGAAATGTTTAGATCTAAAAATTCACACAAGTATAAACACCAGGTTTTATAGTGGAAACCCAATTTGGAAAAAACCACTTTGTAACATGCTACTATTATTTTCACTCTTCTAAAGTGAGCTCGGTAAAAAGCCAACCCTGTCAAAGGTTACAATACACACTGTCAAATATGACCTAGTTAAAGGATTTCAATCACCTTGTTAAAAGTGAGCCTAGTCATAGGACTTACATACACTCCATTAGAATGCAACCTTGTTCAAAGGATTTAACATATGACTATTAGGTCAACCTCTGTTAAAAGGATTTTGACTGTTACAATGGTTAGAAAGTAGCAGCAGTATTATCTGAAAAATATACAACTCACTTTGCAAATATCGGATCTGATTCCATACACTAATGTTGATAAACTGAATTTGAAACTTTTCCATTTCCATCTCTGATCTGCTTGAAAATTTTCTTCAAGCAATCACCACACTTCTCCTTCAGCCTTTTCTGCTTATTCAGTCAATAAAACTTTCATCTTCCAGCATTCTCTGTTCACCATGTGCATACATATCACAATGTTTAGGTTCCCTTATATTTTCCTCAATTAGGTTAACTCATCTTTTGCCGCTCAATCTCATTCGTAGATCTTAGGGTTAGGTCAGATTCATTGAATCTACCCATTTTATGTTCTTTGGCTCCTTTTCTAAAATCATCTCAAATCTCTTAAAGATTTACAATAAAACATTTTACAATGCATTTAATACTTCCAAACAATCAATAAATAAAGTCAACACATTTTACATAATCCAAGAATTCAACAATGTTGGCTCCAAAATTAAATCCTCTTCAAATATAAAATTGCAGATGCTCAGTCAATACTATGATTGTTCACTTGGTCTCCATGTAGAACACTCGGTCAATACTAAAACTATCTCCTCGGCTTGCACTGTCTTCCTCAGCAATTTACTGATGCTCGATCGACACTATAATTTTGCTCAGCATATACTACTCGATCGACACTAACATCACTCGGCTTAAACATGATTTTTCCATTCTTTGCTTGGTTAAGCCTACCACTTTAGTCTTCAGTCTTACTAAGATAAATAATACATTATCTCATCATAGTGCAATATAGTCAAGTACACTTTGTAGTATCAAGATAACTCAACCTTTCCTTAGGTGCTATTGTTACTGACCTTGCTTAGCCCCTTAGCAACACTCAAATAGATATAGTACTTTCCTAAGTAGCAATAGTCTTTCCAATTAAGGTTTGACATCAATGACAATACAACAATTATTTCAATTTAGTTTCCAACAATCGACACCTCGACATCTCGGTGCTCCATTCACGGTATGTACTTTGATCTTGATACATTTAAAATTTAAACAAACTTTAAACTTTAATTGATAATGTGTTTGACATATTTTTGTGATTTTGTAGGGTCTCTCATGTACTACCAAGATTGGCGGTCCTTCATTCTCTGCCCCACCAGTCACCGAGAGTCAGCTGCATATACCTATAGTATGTTTTTCATTTATTAATTTTAAGTATTTGTATCTTACTAATTTATGTACAACTTTGATTCACACTTATTTTTTTGTAATTGTAGGCTTTTGGATTGTCTCATGTTGCACAATCACATTTACATCTTGAGTCATCGGTGACATTAGCTACATGTCAGACATAGGTAATGTACACATGTTTTTATTCCATATCTATATATAATCAAGTTATATATACTTTATAATTTGTGTATATATGTACTATATAAGTTTGATTAATGCTTTATATATGTTGTTCAGGTTGACACCACCATGAGTCTTGGGCATGGCTACAGGATTAAGCCAAATGCATCCATCGACACTATCCTTTCAGGTGATGATTAATTTAAGTAATTTTTCAATGTCCTGTGTGTTTCTAGATCTTTTTCAATGTCATGTGTGTATCTAGATCTTAGATGATTAATTTAAGTAATTTTTAATTTTTACTTTACATGTTTTTACAGGACTTGGCTTCATCCACTTTTCATGTAGTTGAGGATGAGGGTACTCGAGACCAGACAGAGCAGGATGAGGGTACTCAGGACCAGACAGAACAGGATGAGGGTACTTAGGACCAGACAGAGCATGTTGATGCATCGCAGTCCTCTTCACATGGAGTGAAGAGGACTGTAGATCAACTAGATGAGTAGAGTTAGATTATGATGACTATGGACTATTTGGACTTGTTCATTTTATTTTTGATGACTATTTGGACTTGTTCATATTATTTTTGATGACTATTTAGAATTTTTTTATGATGAGTATTTGGGCTTGTTTAGATTTGTTCATATTATTTTTACTTGTTGTTAGAGTAGGACTTGCATTATATACTAGTCCACTTGTTATCATATATTGTACTTGGACTTGTTTTTAGAGTAGGACTTTGTTTTGTGATTGTATGTATATATCATGAATTGATATGATGGACATTATGATACATGTAAATTATTTTAGGACTTGTTATGTTATTTATCTTAATCACGAGTTGTTATGTAATTTATCAATTTATCTTAATCAGGACTTGTTATGTAATTTATCAATTTATCCTTAAAAAAAACACCTATCTAACAATGAGATCTATTAATTCATGTGTAATTGATCTAAGTACAATATCTAGATACGTGTTACAAGTAATATGAACACTTTGATTAACTATTAAAGAAAATCATCTAGATCATCTAACAATGACATCTATTAATACATGTAATTGACAAGAACAATATGGATGTTACAAACTTAATAACTATTAAACAATGAGATCTATTAAGTGAACATAATCTGACCAATGTGCATAGTTTAATATTTACAACAAAATTAGGTGAATACAAAGTTATGAATTTAACTTTTAAGTATAAACCCAAAATTGTACGAATACAAGTGATCTTAAATTATAAACCCAAAATTAGTTCATGTGATCTTAAATTATAAACCCAAAATTGTACCAATACAATTTTGAAATAGACATCCTGCATCATAAAAATAAACATGTTGAAATGTTAGAATTTAGAAAAGTTCATTTAAAGTTAATTTTAATTTTAATTTCAAATCTATATCTCTAAATTATAAATTATGACACTTCAAAGAAGACATGTAGAAAACATATACAAATTATATGACAATTGAACAAAAACTTACATGTATAAATTTGATTCAACCTAATGTACCATCAACATCCTCTCTTTTCTACAATGTAGATCTATGTTCTTCCTAACATCCTGCATCATCAAAATAAACATGTTGAAATGTTAGAATTTGTGTACTCAAGTTCATTTAAAGTTAATTTTAATTTTAAAATTAATATGACAATTGAACAAAAACTTACATGTATAAATTTGATTCAACATAATGTACCATCAACATCCTCTCTTTTCTGCAATGCATCTATGTTCTTTCCGACATCCTGCATCATAAAAATAAACATGTTGAAATGTTAGAATTTATGTACTTGAGTTTATTTAAAGTTAATTTTAATTTTAAAGTGAATAAGACAATTGAATAAAAACTTACATGTATAAATTTGATTCAACCTAATGTACCATCAACATCCTCTCTTTTTTGCAATGCGTCTATGATTGCCTCATGCTCTTCCATTGAAAGTGTCCATAAAATTTTATTAGCAGGTCTTCCTTTGTATCTTTCCAATTTGATATTTGTTGCCACTACCAAATGGGAATAGTGTATAATATTCTTTTCTGATTGGTAGTCTTCAAAAGCTGGTAAACCATTCCTTCTTGTTAGGTAGTTGCATAGCCATGTACCAACTACCACAATAGACCCAATTAGATACTGAAAATTATCATCATCTACTTGATGACATATCAACTTTTTCTAGGGTTCTACACATCGAGCTAACCAATACTCTATCTTCTCTTCATTATCCTTAGGCGCAACAACAACATACACATGTCCTGCAAAACAAAATTAAGTACATGTGCACTATAAATAAAACTTGTTTAAAGGTTTATAATTCAAATATATATAATCTTAAATTATATGACATACACATGTAACTAATATATAATTTAAAGTTTTACAATAAATTGTATTAAATTACCAGGTTGTATGAGATCTGAAACACGATCATAATCTTTTGATGCAAAGGCATGATCCAGGTCTTCATTTATTATAGCATCTTCATCTTGTTTCTCACTAGGTGTTAAGGATTTTTGTTGCCATTCTTCAACCCATTCTATATTCTCGCATTCTTCCCATTCACCTTCAACACAAATTTGACAAAAACATGCAAGCTCCCTAGTCCATATAGTCCAAGTGTTAGAATTAGAACTCCTAAATGAATGCCATTTAGTCAATCCGCTGATTGTATTACAATCATATCTTGAAAGGATATTCTTCTCTTCAACTAGCCAGAAAAAATGTCTGATTGTAGAGTTCTGACTTGATCCTGTAGACAAACTTTTTTTACACCATTCGACAATTGCACATGCATCTTTAAATTTTGATTTTTCCTCAAATTTGAGTTGCTCTCTACAAAGGGCTCTCTTAACACATGCACCGACACTATCATGATCTCCCTTCCCATGTCCAGCCTCAAAAAAACTCCAGATATGTTGGATATTTATTTTCTTGTGCATCCTACTCAACCAATAAAACATTCTAGCATTCTTGAATTGTCCTATGCAATTATCTGACCATATTAGATGTTGTGTTATATGAATTTCTCTCTCCCTTAAATTTTCATAAAAGGTATTAAAGCAATATTGGACAAACTCCGATGAGTGTAACTTATTATCACTCATATAGAAATGGTACTCTCTCAATATTTTTCGATCCTCTTCTGTACTATCAGGTGCATGTCTATAGATAATATGAACAAAAATTGTTACTTGCACTGAATTATAATATTGTGGTTGGATCTCATCTTGTGGTGCAAGCGTGTAGTTCTCTACAAAGTCAACAACTGACAATATACTACCAATTGGAAATGTATTCTTGCATATGCCAAATTGTCCATCAAGTCATCTAGAATTGTGAGAGTGTTTCACATATTTAGGTACGACCTTATTCTTGAATTCATTCATAAAAGCATTAACACCAAGTTTTTTAGTTATTAGGTCACACCATTTTCCAGCTTTTCCATCCTTCAATGGATACTCAATAGTTTTAAATCTTTGTACATCAATTAATTGTTGTCCAAAATCAAATGAAATATTTTCATGCAAACATTCATCTAATAATGTAAGATTGCCACATACATCACATACACCAAAAACACATGCATTCAAAAGATAAAATTGCTCATTAGGTGGGTTACAAAACAAATTTGATATAAAATCCTTTATAGTTTCAAGTGGTATATTTGTACCACATTCCTGCAACATTTCATTAGTATGCATAGTAGAATGTATAGATTGAAAAATATCATAATGATAACAAAATTGAACATGAGTTTTGCAACAATAGGTGATTCTTTCTTTGTTAATCCTTACATACCATGGTTTAAATTTTTCAAAAGATCTTTGACTGATACTAATAGTTAACACCTTATCATCCACAAATTTTTTATACAATTCTATTTGAGTCATATCTAAAAGGTGTTTTGGATGTAGATCATGAACTTTTGAACCGACTCTTAATGTAAGAACATCTTTGGCATTAAGGGATACTCTTGTATTATCATGCCAAAATTTTTCAATCAAAGTTTTGACTTCACCAATAAGTTTCATGTCAGACCTTGGGAGTCTGCCACTAAAGGTCCATAAATGGTTTGCCGGATCACTTTCAAAGTTAACTGTTCTCTTTACAGCTCTTGTTAAAGTTTTATGATTAATATTAAGATATCCACTTATGTTTGAAATCATTCTTTTATCAGTAGTAGTTTTGTTTATTAAAGCTGTTGTTATTGCTCAGCGTGCCGCATTACTATTTTTAGAATGACTTTTCTTTCCAATTGTGTCAAAGGCACTAGCAACATTTGATAAAACTTGTTTTAGAGACTCATCCTTCTTCTTAGTTTTCACATAAATGCCTAACCTCTTCATCACTTTTCACATTTTAGACATTTTAATTAATTGTAACATTAATTGACATTGAAACCCAAATTTCTTATTATTAAAAAATTGTCTAAACAATCTGCTCACATGTGTCCTAATCTATCTCGATGAAACCAAACCACGCAAATTGTCTAACACATCAATTTTTAATTGAAATTTTTCATTTATTTCATTATCATTCAAATGAGTTTCTTTCTCAATCGGTGTTTCTATGTCTACATTTACATTGTTGATTTCAATTTGAATTGGTGTTTGATTTTCAGTTTCAATTGGAGTTTGACTTTCAGTTCCTTTATCATTATGATTAACATTACTAATTTCTGAAATTTCACGTGAAATTAAACTTGTTAATCTATTTTCAGGAATAAAATTTAAATAATTTCTATTGTAACCTGCTTCTAGCAAATCATGAACATCTTTATCAGAAAAAGTTGTAACAATTGGATGCGAAGACATACCTGTATCCAATACTGGATTAGAAGATGCACCTGATTTTGCTTCTTCAACCTTTGCATCCATTATGGTGTCTTCATTGTCCTCCTCTTCTGAAACAATTATTGAACTTGATGCTCCAACATTATTCAGGTTTCGAAGTCTTTCTCTTCTTTCTCATTGTCATTTTGCCTCCTCTCTATTTTATGCAATCTCCTCAGGTGCCAGAACTTTCATTGACCTCTTTCTACATTGGTTTGATCCCATTTTTGCACCAAAATTTAAGTTCAAACAATCTTTTATGAATGTCAGATCCAAAAAAAGACAAAAAAAAGGAATGTTGGCAAAAATATTCTCTTTGTCTGCTGCAAATTGATAGAAAACAAAGTGAAAAGTCGTTAATCATTAGATCAGGCCCACAGTCTGATTTTTTGGGTTGCAACGACTCTTTAATAGATGGGCGCCTGTTTTTAGTTTCAAAAAATGGGTAGCCATTTTTAGATTTACAAAACGAGCACCTGATTTGTAAATCTATAGGCGGGAACCTTACCTCTTGGCTTGGGTTTTGGTTTAGGATAGGCTTGGTCCCACCAAGCCTATGCTTGACCCTACAAAAAAATGGCTAAGGCATTACAGACTAAAATTTTTGTCTTGCCATAATTTTTAGGACAACTTCCCGAATGAATTTTTTGATCAAACGACAACCCATTTTAGCTCTTATTATGCAGATTATAAAAATATAAATTTTATAGTGATATGATGAGTTTTAATATTTATAAAATATTTATTAAGCCAATGTGGTACCTAAACTTGAAATACCAAGGTTAACTAAAACTTTAATAACTTTTTTAATTTTTAATTTTTTAAAAAATGAGTTTAATGTGACCAAACTAGATAGAGCTCTTTTCAATTTTAAAAACAAAATTTGAAAAAAAGTGAAGTTATCATCAAATTATGGTGTCTGTACACCAGAGGTTTCAAAAATGTACTTTATATTCAATTAAAAATTAATTTTAAAAAAATCTTCAATAAAAAAATAAGATAAAATATTCTGACCAATCTTCAGTGTTTTAGGTACCTTTTCCCAAAAGGATTCCCAAAAATACATTCATTTACTTCAAAAAAGGGTGTCCGTACACGTGTGAGGTGTGGTCCTGAAACATGCATTTTGAAAAAGTGGTTTTTAGACATGCATACTAAAATTCAATTTATAACATGTGGGTATTGAAATAAATTACATATTTGAAAACTAGATTCTGAGCACTAAATTTTATATTACTAAAGTTTTTCAAGATTCAATCTTTAAGTGCTTCAAATTTGGACATCAATTGATAAATTTTTTGAAAAATAGTGAAAACACTTCTAGTTTTTGGCCAAAAGTGGGACCCAACTTCTTGCAACCACCCTTACCTGTCATTAAATCTATACCAATCTTCATCAATGCAACACTTAGCATCTCTTCATTAGTTATGCTAATGATCTCCTCCTTTGACATTAATGGAAACACTCTTAAATTCTCTTCATTTCTAAGTTTTTCTTGGCAAAACTCTATCTCTCTCTCATGACAGTCTTCATTGCAAAATGTTTCCACTTCTATCTTTACTTTTGATCAAAATGTTTCCACTTCTGTCCATACATATTCTTCATTTTGTATATTCTCTTACATATTCTCCCCTTGTGTCATACAACTTCTTCCCCTTTGACAACAATGCCAAAGTTGTCTAATCATTTAGTCCTCTTGGATTATACTTGACTATTCTTTTCTTGCTCTTTCCTCATCACTGCACCACCACATCATACTAAGACTTCTCCCCCTATGGAGTAGTCCATCTCTACATCAATTCATACATATGATATTCTGATAAACACATATGAACTAATGCAAACAACATCATCTAATTAATTTAAGATAGGGGAATAACCCCTAATCTAACTTTGAGATACTCAAAGGTATCCTTTGGAAATGGCTTGGTCAATATATTAGGAACTTTTTTTTTAGTAGACACATAGTCAAGCCTTACCTCCTTCTCCTATACTAGTTCCCTTAGGAAATGATATTTTATCGCAATGTGCTTTGTCTTCGAGTGCATCACTAGATTCTTGGAAATGTTTATTGCACTAGTGTTATCACAATTGATAACAACCAGTTATGTGACCTTCTCATGAATTCCTTCAAGAGTTTATTTTATCCTTATCACTTGCTAACAATTAATAGTAGTAGCAACATACTCTACCTCTATAGTAGATTGTGAAATATAATTTTTCTTTTTAATAGTCCAAGAGACTAATCTTTCACCAAGAAATAATTCTCCACCACTTGTGCTCTTCCTATCATCAACATTACCTGCCTAGTTAGCATCAGTAAACATATTCAAAGAAAAATATCCATCCTTACCATACGATAGGCCATAATTCTTAGTTCCTTTGAGATATCTAAAAATCCTCTTCATTGCAACCATGTGCAAGTCCTTTGGATTAGAGGAAAACCTTGCAATAATACCAACATGTGCAATATTTGGTCTATTGTGAACTACATATTACAACTTACCGATCATGGATCTGCATAGAGTTTCATTTACCTCTTTGGATTCATCCTCCTTAGATATTTTTCATCCTATGACCATAGGTGTTCCCACTGGTTTTGAATATTCCATGCCAAAATTTTTCAGAATCTCCTTCACATACTTGGATTGACTAATGTATATCCCTTTCTTCATCTAGTGTACTTGAAGACCAATAAAAAGTTTGATTTCTCCTATCAATGAAATTTCAAATTCCTTCCTCATTGCATTTGCAAATGACCTTCTGAATGCTTCATTGCCACCAAATATTATGTCATCAAAAAAAAATTCAGCAATTAATATATTGTCTTCACATTTAGATTTTAGATATACATTGCTATTGTCACTAGTTCATGTGAAACCAAACTGAATAAGATAAGCATGTAGTCTTTCATACCATGATCTTAGAGCTTGTTTCAATCTATACAATACTTTATACAATTTACATACCATGTCATTACCTTTTTCAGTAGAAAATCCTTTAAGCTATTCAACGTATACTTCTTCTAACACACCATTCAAAAATGTAGATTTACATCCATTTGATAGACTTTAAAACCTCTATAAGCAGCATAAGCTAAAATTATCCTTATACCTTCAAGTCTAGAAACAAGTGCATGTTAGAATAACAATATCCCAATCAACTAAGAGGGGGGGGGGGGGGGGGGGGTGAATTAGTTGACGCCAAACATATATGATAAAACCTTAAGTGTAAACTTCAATGCTTTACCAAAAAAATGAACATGAAAGAAAAAGAAACAATAATACATGAACACACTTGAACGCCAAATTTAATGTTGAGGAAGCTCTATTAATGGAAAAACCTTGGTGGGGGTGGTACCCACAAATATCTGCACTATGAGAATAATGACCCTGTTAGGAGTCTTGACCCTATTAGGAGCTGAGTAATACAATAGAAAGGTCTCGATTAAAGGATAGACCCTGTTAGGATTCTTTACAATTGATCCCTATTAAAGGATTGACCATGTTTGGAGTTACAACCCTATTAGGATCTTACAAATAGATCACCTAATCAAAGGTTTGAAGGTTAAAGCCACCCTCATGATCCTCAATCCTCACTTCTAATATGAATACAAATTATGCTCCTGCAACTACTTCCAACACTCAACCAAGTTCCACCCTGTGCTCCAGATGCACAATCTCTACTCTCCAAATAGTAGCCTATGAAACCTCAAGCTCACATACCTTTTTTTTGTTCGCACATGCATCCACATACTACAAATTTAAGGAATTCCTTCCTTATATACAAGTTTCATACATTAAATATGGGTTAGCCAATATAGGATAAATCCTATTTAAAAAATACATATAGACCCATGCTAAGATACACATGATATCCTCTATAACATTACAATAATTCAAATTCATAATTTAAGCGCCAAGATCTAAGATCCACACTTAATCATCCAAGAACATGCTACATATTCCTACCTAGCTTCCATTTAGGTCTTCACTAAATCATATGCCATAGTTGACATCATCTGTCCCTCTAGACTCTGAAATCATGCAATAATATCGCCATCCTATCTTAAATATGATCACATGCTCGCAAAACATAAATCATTCATTCATGGAAGCTATATTGAAAGTTCAGAGACCAACTCTACAAGTCTCCCTATCATTGGCCTATTTACCAATCTTCACTAATTTAATCATAACTTCAACAAATGAATTCATAAAAATCTATGATCACACACTAAAATAGTACAAATGATTTACTACTCTCAACTCTGTTCTCATGTGCCAATTCATCGTATAGTGTCTGTATGATTCTCCGCAACTTGTCTATCTAGTCTGCAAGTAGTCTCTGGATAACATCTCTATAACATATGTTGACATCAATGACAAAAATTGAATGCCAACACCTTGGAATGCAAAAATTCCAACACTATTCTCAACAATCTCCCCCTTTGGCATTGATGACAACATATGATAAAAACCTGTTGGAAATATAATTGGGAAATGTGATACTGAGAGGGGGGTGAATAAGAAATCACCTACCACACCATTCTCGTATGAATAAAACTTTTGTATAGTATCACCCATTTTGAACATAATCAAATGAATAACAAACTAAAACATTATCCATGAAAACATTCAAAACAAAAACATTTTGGTTACCCAGAAACCCTTGAAAGGTAAAACTAGGGTGGGGATGACACCCACAAATCTTCACTACTACAGTAATAAATTTGCCTATTAGGGCTTACAAAGTTTGATCAAAACTTGATCTACCCTGTGAGGGGTCTGCTTTGTTAAAAGCTAAAAGACTTATAGTCTACCTTGTAAAAGAATTTGAAACTTACAATAAAGTAAGCACTCGGTTAAGAGATTACAAAAAGTCTGTTAGGACTACTCGGTTAAGAGATTTACCCTGATACACTAGCTAGAATGTCTCAGCACTTGATCTTTCAGTTTGCAATGTATGCAGATAATAGATCTTCTCTTTACTGTGTGATGTTGATCTTATTTATCAGATCTATCTCTTTTCTATGCTTTCACTGCTTAGCTCGGTCACTGAACTTTGTCTCTGAATGCTTTCCTTTTTTGAATCATACATGTCTACTTATACCCTTTACATTTGCTATCCCTTGCTACTACATTTTAGGGTTTAGATCTTAACCTTATATAATCAACAAAAATATTTTACTTATTCAAGATCTACAGCTTAGATTAATTCCTTTTGCCGCTCAAGTCTTACTAATTTTTGATTGGCTATAGGTATAGCATAGGGATCAATGATTACTAGGTAGATGCGTAATTACCTTCGTAATTATCTCAATAGAAAAAATACAAAAAATAGATGTCAGCCAAAACTATTTACCTTGATCATTGTGCCAAAACAAACTCTTATGTCATTCTCTAGCTAACTCAGCAAATGCAGTTTTTGATACTCGACATATGTTGATAACTCTGGCGCTTGGTAATCATTGTATACAAGACTCGGAAAAACTAGACTCGGTATACTACTACAATACATAGTGACCATGAGTTTACTTGGTAGTACTACTACTCAGTAAGTAAACATTACATAGCTCAACCTTTACATAATGACTCAGTCGCAGTGATGACCGATCATCATTGCCTAGTTATATGACTAAGTGTGAGTCACTAATAGTCAACAAAACTCTAGAGATCTACAATCTCCCCCTTTGACATTAGTGGAAAAAACACTTTGTCATGACATTACATTTCCTTTACAAAAATATGTAGTATACGCAAAAATACTCAAATACTCCCCCTAAGATATATATACATGCAAAAATTTACAATTGTTACCTTCCTCCTTGTCATGCCATGATTTAACTTCCCCCTTGATTTTGACACACCGAATGTCATCTGGAGTGGGGATCTCAAAATGTTTCTCTAGAAATGGTTTGTGGAACATCATAACCATATATAGTGCAGTTTCCCATCCTCCAACAGCAACAGTTAACACTTTGGACTGCACTTCTAGCTCGGTAGCTAGATTGATTAGACTCTCGGCAGTAGACAGATTCGAATCCCTTTTAGTTAATTCTTTAGCCTTGACCAACTTTCTCTGTAATGCCTCCAGGTGAGGTGTTAAGATTGTTTGCATAGAAAGTAGGTGAGATCTAATCTTTCAATGATTAGCCATCAGCTCAGCTATCTTTCCTTGAGTATGCATTATCTTGACATAATGATTGGAACTATGGTCTGGATCAACACTTAAAGACTGACTTGTGGTTTTAAGTTCTTGCTGCAGCTGATCAATCAAACATTGATTCTCCTCAGTGAATTGTTCAATATTACACAATTTGGTGAGTAGAGAGTTGGCATTGATAATGACTTCTTCGGTCTCTACTACCAAAGTAGAAAGTACGACCTATTTAACTGCAATCTTGGCAGATACTTTCTCCAACATTTTGGTCTCAAACTTTCTTTCCGACCACTCAAACAATTTATCACTAGCACAACATGCGTCATTATTTACCTTTTGAACAATGTGAACAAGTTGTTCCAATATGGGAGCAGAACTATTGACATCTGATAACTCATAAACATCATTAAATATATCTTTGATTTCATACAGAACTTGTTTATGCTAATGTTCTCTTCTCTATTCTTCTTGTTTGCTTTTCCTCAACAATAAATCTTTCAAAATTTGTATTTGTTCATAAGATAAGTTATCAGTATCCCTTTTAGGAATAGTAATAACTTCATCAATGGTTACCTCAGGTGAGAAGACTTCCATTTTCTGTTTGTGTGCTCTCTTTGGTGTGCTCCCATTTGACATTTGTACAAGATCTTGTATTGCTTCTTGTTCTATAGGCTCTTTCACCTCATTAAGTTTGTCTTTTCCTTGGTTTCCCTTAGTTCCCTTATCCTCCACATAAGAACTAGTAACTTTTTCTGCTATCTTTTTCTCTTTTTCTTTGTGACTTTCCTCAGCAGATGTTAGTTGAGTAACTAGTGCTGGCTTCTCTAGTTCCTCGGTAGTACTGGTGCCAACTAACGGATCAACTATAACAACTTTAGATTTGGTAGGGGTAGTGTTACCAGTTAGTATCGCATCAATTGCCGGATAAGCTTTGACTTGCAAGAGTACTGGGTTACTCCCAGGCAATGATGTATCTTTAGTTGTCTCAGCCTGTATGTCTTCCTTAGCTAATACAAGATTCTTAACTAATGCGTCCTCTGTGATATCTACAATGTGCACTTCAGGTACCTTCTGCATTTCTTCTACCTTAGGAGCTTCTATCTTCAGAATGGATGATTCCATTGCACTTTGTTCTATTTTAGGCTCGACATCCTTAGATGTACTAGCACCTTTAGTTTTGTCAATCAACAATCCATATATTATTTCCTAGATTTTGATACTTTCTTGTACTACATCCTCAACCTTGTGTTGAAGGATTAGATAAGCTCTAAGCTTAGGATCAAATTTTTCTTGGTATTTCTCCATGGTTTTTCTGATGTTGGCAGGGGTGAGACTTGACTCTACTTGTGCTAAAATGCTCTCCCTTATTTTTTTTTAGTATTCAGAGCATATTCCCATTTTTGTGCAACCCTATTGCTCAGCTCTTTTGGGATTAGATTCTCCAACTAAATGGGTGACATCTTGAAAGTACAAAGCATTTCAAGAATAGCATCTTCTACTTTCTCTTTCTCTCCTATACTCAAACTTCCAAATTTCAACTCTTTCAAGTCATCCACTCCTGTAGAGTTTTTGATCTTGTGGCATATTTCATCCACAATGGATTTAGCATCTTGTAGTGCAATCTTCTTCTTCACCTCTTCATTGCTTTTAGTTTCCTCATCATCTTCTTGTACCAATACAAGTTTCCTTCTCGATCTTTTGGTCCCTTTACTCGGCATGACCTTAGGTTGTGCAGGTTTTCACTTACTGGAAATAGGGGAAACCTTAGGAGTTTCAACACTTGTTTCCCTTGTTCTAGGCCTCAGCACAGGTGTTGAAGACACTCTAGGTTTTAGTATTCTTTTCTTGGTTGGGGGCTTGGCAATTATTGGTTTCTTTCCTTTCTTCTCTTCTACTTGAGTTTCTTTTTCTTCTTCTTCATTGTCACTTGATTCGCTCAGTTCATCTTCTCCCAAACCTTGGGTTAACTCTAGTGGAGCATCCTTGTCTGATTCTTTCACATACTTCTCTACATTCTTTAATATCTTCTTTCTCTTCCTCTCTAAGGTTGCAACAGTTAAACCTAAAGAGATTTTTGATTTGGCTTCCTCATATGTCCCAAAATAGGGTGCCTTGCTATCAATTTCTTTGGCTAAGAGGGTCGTGATGGTAGTAGTAGCTTCATCTATATTAATTTCATAGGGTAGCAGCATGAGCCATGAAACCCTAGGAAGGATTGCTTGTGCATATGTGAAATCTATGTCAAACATTGAGTTCTTTGCAGTTTGGATTGAGTTGAGGTTCTCAGCAAGCTGAGTCAGCTGGAGCTCGACAAGATCATACATGTTCCCTTTCTTAATGATTTTCCATGCCTGGTCCACTGCCATACAGGGGACACTGTCCAACTGACTAGATTGGTAGAACTTGTGCGAGATAACCTTGACAACAAAGTCAATCTCTGGATCTGTAATGGTAGAGATCATCATACCTCATTTGTTCCATACAACTTGTGTGTTTGTTTGTATCTCCTCTTTGCTCGAACACTTCATTGTTTGTTTCCCTTGAATTGAAGGGTAACTAGTGACTCATTGGATCATTTCCTTTAGTATCTTCACTGGTCCATCTTCTAGCCATAGTTGCATGTCATGTACTCGACTCAACACAATTTTTATCCATTCAACCTTAAAATTATGTGGGAAATCTAGGGCATGCACTAACCCTTGCTCGGTAACCGATTTATATTCCAGCTTCAGCACTCCATTCACACATAATTTGTCATATGCCTCTCTAATCTCATAATCTCTGATTTCCCCAATTTTACACATATAACATGACCTAATGTCATTCATCATCAGCACATTTTTCAGAATTGAAGATAGGGCTCCATTCAAATCTCCTTTAATCGCAGATTCCAAAATTGTCTTAAAGATTCATGGCTTGAAGACCTCATTCCTTACCAATTGCACATTGAAAATGTCCATCCCTTGTTTCTTCATTGTAGTAGATGATGCCATTTCAAATTATAAAATTTTGGAAAGAAATGTTTGCTCAGTATGTACCTTTTTTTCATAAGTATCCTACAAATGATTTTTGCTGACGACACACTGTAGAGATTCAAAATCGGCTAGATAAATTGATTGATCATGCTTGCAATTACTCAAAGAAATCTCAAATCACTAGGTGAAGTGAAATGAATGGAAACTCTCCATTTTATAGATTCTGAAAAGTGAAGTTAGGGCCTCATAAATGCTGTGTAAAAAATTTTGAAAGTGGAATACAGCTATCTCAGCTAACTCATGCTAACCTCGGTTAACATAAACTTGGTCAAAATAACCATTATGACACAGATCGATACATATAGCATCTCGACCATAATAGGTGCTTGGCATACATTGATATCTTGGTCAAAATACTGTCACTCGACATCAAAATAAATTTTCTATTTTTCTCAGATGTATCCTAATGCATCTTTAATTATGTAGATTGGACTTCCACTCAATCTTTATGTTAGGAACTGATGTAAAATAAAGCTTTGTAATATTCAGTTCCAAACATACCTTATGTGCTTAATTAGAAGAAGTATGATCATCTGATCCATCGGATTGGGTGACCTCAGATGTGCTAGTTTCATTAGTGCTTCCTTCTTCTTTCTTCTTCCATGTCTTGTCCATCTAGTTTTTCAAATTTTCACGGATATTTTCATCCTGATTTTGATTATTGCTCAGCATAGGTGATCTACAGTCTTTCTTAAGATGACTTATCTTATTACATTTGTAACACACCATGCTTCCAGTCATCCAGCTTTTGGATCTTCCTCTAAAATGAGTCTTCATGAAATTTTCTCCAATGTGTCCATACTTTCCACAATAATGACAACTGTACCATGTGTTGTAATCCTAACTGTATGAGTTTGTTCTTCATAGGTGACTTGGTTTGCTCATTTGATGACCATCTTAGTTTAGACCTGCATTCAAATGCTCTATGCCCATACTTATGATAGTTGAAATAATTGCCTTGAGACTTAGGTGAAGTAGGTGGGTAACTGACCTTAGACCTACATTCATGTGCTTGATGTCCATGTTTCTTACAGTTAAAGAAATGTTCATTGAATTTTGGTTTAGAGTCAAACTTACCATGTTTACTTCTGCATATGTTGGCTATATTTCCTGGCTTTCCACAGTGATGGCATGTGGACTTGTTGTTCTTTGGTTTTGCAATCTTTTGTTCTCCATTCTTTGACGATTCTCCTTCTTCAGTAGATGAAACATGAACATTTAGTCCAAGTCTAGATCTATCATCAGATCTTCTAGGTGACCTTAATAGTTCTTCAAAATATTTTACAACTTCATTAGGTTTGTTCATCCTTTCATTGATTTCCTTTTTAGTTCTAAGTTCATACTTTAATTGATCATTCTTAGATCTCAGTTGGTTGGTTTCCATATCTTTTCTACCCAACTCTTGATTAACCAGTAGTAGTTGATTTACCATGTCCAGTTGATTATTTGTCAACCTCTACATGTCACTTGTCCTTTCATCCAGTCTCATTGCCATTTGTCTTTTGTCTTCTTCAGCCATTATATTGTCATCTTCAACTTTCTTTTTTTGTTCAATAACTTCACAAAGTCTGACAAATTGAATCTCGTGTTCTCTCTTTAGATTCCTGATATCATCATTCAGTATGGTATTTTTCTCCAGTAGTTCTTTTATGGCTTTATCAATTTCTACAGTATTTCCATTGTCAAATAATCTAGTGGTATCTTCTTCTTGATAGTATGATTCATTTTGCTGAATAGCAATTTCTCTCCTTTTTCTCAAGGATTTCTTCAGTTCACCTCTGGTTACTTCTAGTTGTTGTAATACCAGCTGTACATCAATCTTCTGATTCTCTATAATCTTTCCCAATTTATAGACTTCCATCTCAAGATCTTTTTCTTCAAGTGGTTAGACTTCTTATGAGAAACCTTGCAGCTCTGATACCAATTGTTGGAAATATAATTGGGAAATGTGATACTAAAAGGGGGGGGGGGGTGAATCAGAAATCACCTACTAAACCATTCTCATATGAATAAAACTTTTGTATAGTATCACCCATTTTGAACATAATCAAATGACTAAAAAACTAAAACATTAACCATGTAAACATTAAAAACACAAATATTTTGGTTAACCAGAAAACCTTGAAAGGTAAAACTGGGGTGGGGATGACACCCACAAATCTTCATTATTGTAGTAATAAATTTTCATGTTAGGGCTTACAAAGTTTGATCAAAACTTGATCTACCCTATGAGGGGTCTGCTCTGTTAAAAGCTAAAAGACTTATACAATCTACCATGTAAAAGGATTTGAAACTTACAATAAAGTAAGCACTGGATTAAGAGATTACAAAAAGTCTATTAGGACTACTCGGTTAAGAGATTTACCCTAATAGACTGGCTAGAATGTCTCAACACCTGATCTTTTGGTTTGCATTGTATGCAGATAAAATATCTTCTCTTTACTATGTGATGTTGATCTTATTTATCAGATCTATCTCTTTTCTGTGCTTTCACTGCTTAGCTCGGTCATTGAACTCTGTCTCTGAATGCTTTCCTTTTCTGAATCATACCTGTCTGCTTATACCCTTTACAGTTGCTATCCCTTGCTACTATGTTTTAGGGTTTATATCTTGACCTTATATAATCAACAAAAATATTTTACTTATTCAAGATCTATGGCTTAGATTAATTCCTTTTGCTGCTTGAGTCTTACTAATTTCTGATTGGCTCTAGGTATAGCATAGGGATCAATGATTACTAGGTAGATGCATAATTACCTCTGTAATTATCTCAATAGACAAAATACAAAACATAGATGTCAGCCAAAACTATTTACCTTGATCATTGTGCCAAAAAAAACTCTTATGTCATTCTCTGGCTAGCTCGACAAATGCAGTTTCTGATACTTGGCATATGTTGATAACTCTAGTGCTCGGTAATCATTGTATACAAGACTCAGTAGAACTAGACTCGGTATACTACTACAATACATAGTGACCATGAGTTTACTCAACAGTACTACTGCTCGGTAAGTAAACATTACATAGGTCAGCCTTTACATAATGACTCAGTCGCAGTGATGACCGACCATCATTGCGTAGATATATGACTAAGTGTGAGTCACTAATAGTCAACAAAACTATAGAGATCTAAAAAACCATCAACCCAAAATCCATTTGCTCAACACTAGAGTAATATTGTCTCCATAATGTGCTTCTTTCTCTCTTATATGACCTTTTCAATATCCTCTTCAAAGATGTCTTGAATAGGTGAGGGTTTCTTTTGCAAATATCTCCCCCGTTGCTGAATAACTCTTTGCTCAGCTTGTCTCCTCTTTTCTACAACTCAACTTCTTTCCTCTATTCTTCTCCTTTCACTGATTCTCTCCCCCTTTAGATACTAGTGGGGTTTTTCTTAACTACTCTCCCCCTTTGACATCAATGGAAAAGGGTGCCAAAACACTTCCCCATACACTACATGGTGTAACATTTTCAAATCTTCATTGCCCTAGGTGCACAATCACCTTGATCTCTTCTGTCAGCTCAAACACTTACTCCTCTTGATGAGTAAACCTTTGCATCAAGTCCAAAATGATAAGGCTCTGATCAAAAGTGGAATGATGCACTTCTGCATCTCCTTAGTTGTTGTCTGATGGGGTTTTGACCCCAAGTTTACCTATGAGATACTCAAAGGTATCTTTGCTCAGTGGTTTAGTGAAGATGTCAAAAATTTGTTCCTTTGTACTTAGGCTTCACCTCTTTCTCTTCCACTTTATCCATCAAAAAGTGATACTTGATTGAAATATTATTGGTCTTAGAATGCATCACATGGTTCTTAGACATATTCATAGTACTTGTGTTATCACAATGTATGATAACAAGTTCTCCCAAATTTATGCCAATATCTTTCAACATTTGTTTCATCCATACAATCTATGTGCAATTGATTGTAGCTATGACATATTATGAATTTGGTATAAACTGAGCTATGCAATCTTGCTTCTTACTAGGCCAATAAACTAACCTCTTTCCAAGGAAGAAGGCTCCACCATTGGTGTGTTTTCTATCATCAATGTTTCTTTCCCAATCCACATTAGTATAGGCATGAAATGAGAAGTCCTTAGACCTATCATACCAAAGACCAAACTATAAAGTGTGTTTCCTTAGGATCTTCCTGGGATCTTGCAACAATTCCAACAAAACTTTTAATGTTAGGTCTTGTATGTGTCAAATACTAAATACCTCCAATCATTAATCTGTACTTAGTCCATGGTACATTATTTGTCTCATCTACAATAGATAACTTACTACATGTCACCGTAGGAGTTCCAACTGGTTTACTGTCATCCATGCCAAAATTCTTTAGCAATTCTTTAAGATACTTAGTTTGAGATATGAAAATCCCATACTTGCTCAGATTAATCTACAATCCTAGGAAAAATTTCATCTCCCCAATCATGGACATCTCAAATTCACTTTTCATTTCTTTTGAAAACTTGTTACTCATAGAATCATTACCACCAAAAATGATATCATCATAAAAATTCTATAATTAAGATGCCTTCATCATTAATTCTCAAGTACAAATTTCTATCTGCACTTCCTTTCTTGAATCCCAAATGAATTAGATACTTATCTAACCTTGCATACCAAGCTCTAGGTGCTTGTAGTTTTAGACCATACAATGTTTTCTTTAATCTACAAACCATATCTTCTTTACCTGTCAAGGGAAAACCATCATGTTTCTCAATGTAGACTTCTCCCTCCAAATCACCATTAAGAAATTTTCACTTGACATCCATCTAATATACCTTGAAATCCCTGTATGCATCATAAGCTAGAAGTAGCCTAACTACCTCTAACCTTGCAATAGATGCAAATGTCTACTCAAAGTCAATTCCTTCTTGCTGCAAATATCCCTTGCATATAGTCTTTCTTTTTTCCTGATTACAACACCATGTTCATTCATCTTGTTTCTAAAAACCCATTTAGTACCTATGGAATTCTTATCTTTAGGTCTTGGAACCAGTTCCTAAGTATTATTCTTATGAATTTGATCCATTTCTTCCTTTGCAACTTTGATCCATGACTCATCTCTACAAGCTTTATCAGTAGATTGTGGTTCAATATGTGAGATCAACCAAATAACATGTTTGATTTGCGACTTTGTCCTAGTGCCTTGACTGTTGTCTCCAATGATCTGATCTTGTGGATAATACCTCTAAACATACTTTGGTGTAGTTTTTTCTTTTAGATCCACAAACACACTATTATTTGTCAACCAAATATCCTATGGAGGCTCTTGATATTTCTTATATTCATCTCCTATATTTTTCCCTAGTGCCTGATTATGACTTTGATTTTGATAAATCATCTTAGAATAATCATCGGTAAACATAATAAAGTAGTTATATCCAAATTAAGACTTGGTCTTAGTAGGTCCACAAAGGTCTATATGAATTAGATCCAAATTTTTGTTTGCAAAATTTTTTTTTCTCCCAAAGTTGCTCCTTGTCTGCTTTCCCATAACACATTCTCTACATTTTGTGCTAGATGGCTTCACAATCTTAGGTAGATCCCTTATAGAA
This sequence comes from Chamaecyparis obtusa, assembly GCA_027943335.1. NCBI lineage: Eukaryota > Viridiplantae > Streptophyta > Pinopsida > Cupressales > Cupressaceae > Chamaecyparis > Chamaecyparis obtusa. Next base: position 71,797 of record BSBK01011230.1, read on the forward strand.
TTATTGTTGTAGGCCTTTAACATGTTATCAAAGTTTATAAGACATATTCTCCTATACCATAACCAACTGTCATCTATCTTCACAACAAAGAAACTTATCTTAGTAGAGTTTAGCTGAAAGACATTACCTCTTGTCTTTGTACCAAATGCAATTAGATCTGTTAGTAATATGTTGTCATTAGTATCATTCATATAGTTGGTAAAGGAGACAAAAAAAGCTATTTGGTCAACACACAAAGCATAGACACCAAGAAAAATACAAGGTAGATTATCAAATAAAGTCTTGACTGAGTACTCACACTAAGCCAGATGATTATCGAGCATAGTTCAACCAAGCATTCATAAATACCAAGTGTTAATGAATTATCAAGTGATGAATGTAGTGTATACTGAGTAAACTAGGAAATGACATAATAGTTTGTAATGACTCAAACTACAAGGTAAATGATTTACATTGAGCAAGAAAATGGTTTACCAAGATTGAGGTGAATATTTAATATGGATGTAATCATTGAATGATTGATGATTCCTATGTAAAGATGATCTAGGTTACTCATTTGAGCCGTTCATCTTAGGTTTTCTAAGATGTTGTCATAATCCTAATTAGGTTAAATCATTTTGATATAAGTATTGTAAAGATGTCATTTTGACAAGTATCATATATGAGGTAGCCACCATTGGGAGACATCTGAAGATCAGACATGATTGCGAAGGTAAACCATTGAATAGAGCATTCAAGGACTGAATCAGATATTAGATCAGAAGGCTATTGAGAAGTATTCAGAGAAGAGATCAATCACATTAAGGTGATAATAGATAAGTACATATCAGATCTAACATCAGGAAAAGTTAGTTTCTATCTATAGATCAATTTTATTGTTTCATTTTAACCATTGTAGAAGACTTTAAATCTCTTAACAGAGTAGACTTAACAATATTATGTAAAATATCCTAACTGAGTACACTTGAAGAGTGTTGCTAAAAACCTCTAACCAGGTAGATCTATCTAATATTTTTGTTACTCCTAATAGGGTAAGATCACTGGAAGTGATCAATCTTTATAGCCTTAACCAACAACTTTATTTACTGTAGTAGTGAAGAGTTTTGAGTTCCATCTCCACCGTAGTTTTTATCTTCTAACAAGGGTTTATGCGATAGAAAAATACATGTGTTATGTGTATGAAGTTTCATGTATGCATATTTGATTAGTTTACAAGTATTTACATTTGAGTTTATGTTATGGAATGTATGGTGAATGTATATGCTACAGTTGGTTAATGAATTGTATGTCTACAAGGATTTAGTTGAAAAGTTTTTAAGGTTACTGATTCACCCCTCCCCTCTTAGTAACTCACCTTTCCATAATCCCAACAATCGGTATCAGAGGTAGTTCTCTTGTTGAGGAAGTTTAATCACTTAAGAGAATAGATCTTAAGGATGGAAAGGTATAATCTTGATAAGACTATTGAAAATAAGAGATTGGAGATGTAGATTCTCATGGAACAATTTAAGGAAGCCAAAGAAAAACTGAGATATTTATTGATCAAAAGGAAGGAATTAGCATTTTGGTACAATGAGACTGATTATCAAGAAGAAGAAATAGAGGAATTATCTAAAGGATCTGGAAGTATATTTGATGCATCTCAAGGAACCATATCAGATCTATTTGAAAAGAATCAACACATTACTAATCAAGTGAAAGCACTACAAATCAGTCAAGATACTCAAATGGTAAGAATGACTGATGTCATGAATAATGCAACATAGGCTGAACAAGAAAGGAATTTGGCTATTGAAGATATAAGACAAATGACTGAAAAGTTGGAAGAGAAGGAATCTAAAATACTGAGACTTACCGAGCATCATTTTTAAATTTCCAATCAGATGGTTGTCATGAGTTAGGAAGTCAACCGGGTGAACAATGAGCTGGCTAGAAAATTGGAAGACATTGGTGAATTAAGGGAAGAAAATGAAAAACTGAAGAATGAAGTGAAGATCCAACAACATCATGATGAGATGATAAAGAAAGTTGATGAAAGTACTAAAAGGATGGATGAGTTCTTAAATAGTCAGAGAAAACTTGATAATACTACCGATTTAGGTTATAATGAGAAGGGAGAGTCATCAAAACAAGATGAACAAAAGAATGATTATGAAAATCCAAGGCCAAAGAAGCTCTCATGCTATCACTGTGGAAAACCAGGTCACACATCAAATGTTTGCAGAAGCAAAGAAAAAGGTATTCCTAAATCAACTTCTAAATTTGATGGTTATTGTTATAATTGCAATAAATATGGACATCAAGCACATGAGTGTAGATCAAATATGAATAAGTCACCTAAGAGACACTACATTGAAAATAAATTTTGTACTTGCAACATGCATGGACATTTATCACAGAAATGAAGGACAAAAATGAAGCAAGTCTTGAAATCGAAAGGACAAAACAAGACATCAATCGAGAAGACAAGGTAATGCTTACACTTGGGATTACAATACTTCAGTTAATAGAAGAACATGTGGAAGATATGATCATAGTGCAGAAAATTATATGAGAATGCACTAGAGAGGAAGATCTTGAAATTGGACAAATTTTAGAATGACATGTTTGCACTGTCACAAGGTCGGTCATTTAATTAGAGACTATAGAGACTGAGCACCATAAGTGAATGTCGGTGAAAATGAGAACACCATTGAAGAAATCATGAGGATAAGGAATCAAATGTGGAGAAGAGCAACAAATGATAATGCTAGAACAAGAACAACAGTCGGTGACACCTCATCCTTTGGGTTAGCTGATCTAACCATCTCCACATAAGAAAGTCAAGTAAGTATGGGAGCTAAATTTTAACCAGTTATATCTTACAATAGCTCCTTATATCTATTGCATGAATACCAAATCAACATGAAATAAGATGCATTAGGTAGTTATATGTTTTAAGCATGAAGTGTGTATAGTCGGTAAAACCATGACCAAGTGAAAGTTTGTTGTCAATAAAAGTGTTAAGGTTAACCGAGTTGAAGACTCAATCGAGCAATGTTAATGTTAACCGAGCTAAAGTTTCAAAAGAGATAACCGAACATTTTTGTATTAACTAAGTTGTGGTAGGTGAAGCATTTATTTCAAAACTTTGAGCAAGAAAATATTTTTAGGTATAAATACGTAGCAAAGACAACTCATTTCTTCACACAACAAACCACAGCGAACCCAAGCGATTTGAGCAAGATTTGAGCAAAGAGAATCCAAGCCATTCAAAATGATTTGAGCACATCAGGAGGAGTTTGAGACCATTTCAAGTAAGTTTGAAGCTAACCGAGCTTTTTACACATAGTTGTTGTGAAGCCCTAAATTGTTGAAAATATGGCATCCTCATCAAAAACTGCACAATACAAGACTGATAGTGATAAGAAGGTCACACTGATCAAGTCCTTGATATACAAAGAACCTAAATACATATTACATCTCGAGATTGCATCACAAGTAGATGATAAAGGTGCATTTTTGAGCATACCACCTAGAGTTTTGTTGGTCCAAGACATTCGATCTTACATCCACTACAAGATAAGAGAAATTGGAGATTTTGATCTTCAATCTACATACCAGGAGCTATACCAGGATGAAAAGTTGAAGAATGATCACACACACCTAGAAATCAAAGGTCTGACTAATTGATGCAGGAGCATCCTGGGTGTAAGAGCAATCTTGCATCACCCAAAAATATTTCTGGTTTCTTTTCAATAAGGGCTATCTTGTGCAGGAGCTGCTATTTTTGGAAATTCACTATTTTTAGTAAGTTTTCCATTTGATCTTAGAATGTTTTGATTTCACAGGTGGAGGTTCATTTTGGTCGTATCAGCCTACCAGTAAAGTTGCATTGCCAGATCAAGTCTAGTTTTGGAGATATTAAATTTTTTTGGTATTGGCAGTAGGGTACATAAACTTTGAACTCAGTTTTGAAGGCTTTAGAGGCCCTGGATGAGGTCAAATTTTTGGCTAAATGAAACTTTTTTAACTTAAGTGTTGTAGAGAACTTCGCGCCCTTTCTGAAATGGGGTTATAATAGTCAATTGGGTCAACGGGTGATGACTTATGGTCTCTAAAAGTTGGGTCACCTAAAATGGAAAAAAATAAATTTCCTTCAAAATTTCTGTTTGGGTTTCAAAAGTTGTTTAGAGCCGGCTTTGATGTAATAAATTGAAAAATAAAATAATCCTAAGGTTGGTCAGCCTTAAGAGCTAAAATTTTGGAACCTTCTCGAGCGGTGGAAATTGTCTATATAAAGAAGGCTCGTAGTGTTGTCTAGGGTAGTTCTAGGTAGTAGATTTGGGTAATGATTCGAGGCTTTGTCCTACAGAATAATGTAAGGGAAATGCCCATGTGGCTTTGCATATTGTAATTCTAAAATTTGTAATTCCACATTTGTGGAGATAATAAGAAGCCCATTTTCTATTCTTGCAAATTATTGTTGTTTCTTTGTTTATGTTATGTGTTTGTGGTATTAAGGGGAGCACCCTTCATCAGTAATGCCCATCATTTCCTGAAGGAGTTCAAGACAAAGTGGATTAGGGTTGTACTCAGTTGAGTACATGAGGGAAAGATGTGGTTGGATGAACTAATTAAAATCACTAAAGATGTTATCCAAATGGTTACCGGTTATCCAATAAATCACAAGGCAAAATCCCTAAGGCATCCACCGAGGAGTGAATCTGAAAAAAATGACAGGACCTAAGTGGGATGACAAAGGCATGAGGATCAACACCATCACTGATCCTGAAACTAGATTTGGAGCCTATGTCATTGCTTACAAAATATTTCAATCAAGCAGGCCCAACAATGTCCCATGTGGAATAGTTGACATTTCATACAAGGTTGTCAAGAAAGGCTTACAATTAGACCTCGCCGAGCTAATGCTAAAGCAAATTGAAGAAAATATGAGGACTATCCATGTTGCTAAGACCAACACTTGTAAGTTTGGTTCACTTCTTGTCTATATCTTTTTCTATTTGCAAAACTATTTTCCATCAGTCGGTAATGTTGAATGGGATGTAAACCGACCAATCATCATACAAATTGGTGAGTTTATAAAGAGTCTGGGAACATAATTTTATGGTAGTAATGGATGATTACTTTGGTAAATTTAATAAATAATGCATAAGAGGAGCATGATACCTGCACAATTAATATAAAATTACAAGAAATATATTTGTTTTCTAGTGGACACCGACTTCACTCTCATGAAATAAGTTGAGCCAAGGAATGCATGGTTACCCCCTATGGGCTATGAGCTTGATATTGACTAAGCCTCTAGGTCAATAAAGGCACTTTTGGCTGAGCCCAAAAACACCAAAGCACCTAGGTTTGGAACCTTTTAGAAGCTAAGCTTAGAATCAAAATGGACTTAGTTAGAGTAAAAGTGAAGAAAATCCAAGAAAATGATGGATAAATTGACTAAATAATTCAGTGAAGATGAAGAAGTGGAGAAGCCAGTTGAAGAAGCAATCGAGGAACAACTACTAATTGGTAATAGTGAGAATGAAGAGGATATCGAGATAGATAAAGAAATTCAGGCTGCAGCGGTGAAGACAAGAGGGAAGATGCAGAGACTCCCACACAAGTGAGGAGAAGACCCTCTATAGGTGTTTCCCCACCCCTAAAGTGAGGCATTGCAAAAATCACAAGGCCAACACCAAAAAAGACTTACTAGAAAAAGAGAGGTGCTACTACATCCATTGAGTCACCTAAAAAGAGGAGAAAGCTAATAAGAGGTAAGGATGACATTGAATCTGAAGAAGAAGAATACACTAGTCAATTTAAGGTAGTTGTAAATAAAGGTCAAACAATAGATGACATGATAAAGAACATAAAGGAAACAACAGACTAGGTCACCCTAACATGAGTCAGTATTTACATATGTCAACCTTGGATCAGGAAAAAGTAGAAGAAGCAATCATCAACATGATGATTAAATTCAGAAGATTACTTATTGAATTTGCAAGTTAAATTCCTAAGGAACTATATGAGAAGGTGTCATCAAGATGGACTTATGCCTTGCATACTGAGAAGAAGATGAGAGAAAGATCTCTAATTTTGGAAATGCCCAATCTTTCAGTTACTAAGATTGAGGATATAATGAAACAATATGAAAATAGATTTTTGATGGAAAGTAGAGCATTGAATATATTGCAAGGGAAACTTGAAGATGTTGATGAAGATAGTAAATTTTTTTGGACAAAGATTTTGAAGTCAAAGGCTAAAGTAAAAGAAACTACACTTGCAGTAATCCCCAAGAGAAGTGTCACAAGTTGTAGAAAAGGTGTACATGCAGATGATGCAGATCTTATTGCACCAAGGCCAACTAGAGCACCTATTCATATTTCTGACACTGGGTAGCTAGATGATGAAACCTATGCAGAAGACTTCTATTTGATAGGCTATACTGAGGAAGAAAAACATGATACTCCTGAGTAACTAGTTATAACCGGGAATGAAGAAGTGATAATTGAAGATATTAATGAAGGAGATCCTGATGATGAGGCCAAAGATGATGAAGATGTTACTATCACTACTACCAAGAAAATGGAAGAAGAAAAAGCTATTGAGGCATTTATAGTGAACATACTGGGTAACTTACCTATTTTTGTGCAAGCCATAGAAATATCTAATCAAGAGCAACCTGAGGACCATACACCCGAGCAACTAACAAACACCATCGAAGCATAGGGTGGAGAAGGAAAAAAGGAGACAAATGAGCTTGAGACAAAAGAGGTAGAAGATAAAGGAGATGAAACTAAGACAAATGTAAATGTTTCTACAACTGACACTAGGCCAAAAGCCCGAGGACCCCAGACCGAGGGTATAGTTAAAGGGAAGGATAAGGAGTGAAGTATCTCCACTGAGCAAGCATAGTCAAATCTAGTGACTAAAACTGTAGTTCCATATGAAAAATCACCCACTTCTAGCACACAAGAGAAGAATAAGAAGAAGAAACATGGTATAGGTCTAATCACTTTAGATGAAGTTATTAAAATTCCTACACATAACCTAAGAACCCTAGACCCTGATGAACTATGGAGATATGGTGAGTTTTACACAAGAGAAGAAACACAAGAGAAGTTGATACAAGAGAGTAATAATAAACAGGTATCAGAAGATGTTAGAGAGATATTAATGTAAGTTGTACCTAATATTAATGTGGATGAGGCAAGTCCCATCATTGATCAACTTGCAACTCTAATCAGATACATAAACTCTCCTAACATTGATGATGAGAAGAGAATTCAGGAAAGAGCTGAATCCAAAATCCAATTTAAACTTGTAGAGAAAATCAGCCAAGCAGTGGTAGTTAATAAGGTAAAAATTTCAAAGGTAATAACCAAATTAGAAAGCATAATAAAAAAGGTTATTACAATTTTGCAACAGTTATGCACTATAGACTCTTTCACTACCGAGATTAGTGAAAAGATACAGAAACTAGATGAAGATCTAAATAATAGTACAACTAGTCTAACAACTGAGCCAAATGCATTTTTTGAGCATTATGCCAAAGTTACACAAATTCAGTGGTTAAGACTAGAATTGAGGAAGGAAGAGGACAAAATCAGAGAACAGGTAACTGATATACAAGATGAGTTACTACCCCACTTAAAGGTGATGCAAAAACATGTGAAAAAGGAAAAGGACTTGGTTGCCACCCTCGAGATATTATTAATAGAAAATATTTTTGATATGCATGCACAAGTCGACTTCGAGAAGATTGCTCTAGAAAATCTCAAAGAGGAATGGGAAAAACTCTTGGCCACTCTCAAGAAAACCCATCAAAATATATTTGACAAATTGTAAGTACATTTTTGGCATTACTTTAAAAAAAGAGGGAAATATATGTATATATATTTTGTATGTACTTTACACCGAGAGCATGTTCAAAGGGGGAGTTCACATAGTTCACACATTTTTGGTTTGTAATTTCTTTTTTCCAAGTCCAAAATTTTTGTAGTCAGCATACACATATATCTTTTTGATACTAATTCCAAAGGGGGAGAATGTTAGTAATACATTGTCATTAGTATAATTTATATAGTCGGTAAAGGAGACAAAACAGGCTAGTCACTCAACACATAGAGCATATACACCGAACAGAATACAAGGTAGATTACTGAATACAGTCATGACCTAGTACTCACATTGAACTAGATGATTACCGAGCACCAAGCACAATTAAATTGAGCATTCATAAATATTGAGCATTAGTGATTTACCGAGTGATGAATGTAGTGTATACCGAGTAAACCAGGAAATGACATAACAGTTCGTAATGAGACAAACTACAAGGTAAACGGTTTACACCAAGAAAGAAAATGGTTTACCAAGATCGATGTGAATATTTAATATGGAAAGAAAATGGTTTGCCAAGATTGAGGTGAATATTTAATATGGATGTAATCATTGAATGATTGATGATTCCTATGTAAATATGATCTAGGTTATTCATTTGAGTTGTTGATCTTAGGTTTCTAAGATGTTGCTATAACCCTAATTAGGTCAAATTATTTTGATATAAGTATTGTAAAGATGTCATTTTGACAAGTATCATATATGAAGTAGCCACCATTGGGAGACATCTAAAGATCAGACAGGATTGTGAATATAAAGCATTGAATAGAGCATTCAAGGACTGAATAAGATATTAGATCAGAAGGTTGTCGAGCAGTATTCAGAGAAGAGATCCATCACATTAAGGTGATAACAAATAAGTACATATCAGATCTGACATTAGGAAAAGTTCAATGCTATCTACAAATCAATTTCACTGTTTCATTTTAACCATTGTAGTAGACTTTAAATCTCTTAACCGAGTAGACTTAACAATCTTATGTAAAATCTCTTAATTGAGCACACACTTGAAGAGTGTTGCTAAAATCCTCTAACCAGTTAGATCTAGCTGATCTTTTTGTTACCCCTAATAGGGTAAGATCACCAAAAGTGATAAATGTTTATAGCCTTAACTGACAACTTTATTTACTTAGGTAGTGAAGATTTGTGGGTTCTATCCCCACCACAATTTTTACCTTCTAACAAGGGTTTATGTGATACCAAAATACATGTGTTATGTGTATGAAGTTTCACGTATGCATATTTGATTAGCTTACAAGTATTTACATTTTATTTTATGTTATTGAATGTATGGTGAATGTAAATTCTATAGTCAGTTAATGAATTGCATGTCTATAAGGATCCAGTTGAAAAGTTTTTAAGGTTACTGATTCACCCCTCCCCTCTTAATAAATCACCTTTCCATAAGCCTGACAAGATCTCCATTAGAACCTTTGATTTTACTGTGACCATCGTTGAATTACAAATGACCCTTGTCAACTAGCTGACCAACACTTAGCAAGTTATGTTTTAATCCATCAAAAAATAGTACATCATATGTGTTAGTTTTTTCATCAAATGTAATAGATCCTCTTCCAAAAATCATCCTAGGAGTATTGCCACCAAACTTGAAAACACCACCATCATACATCTTAAGTTCAATGAATCTATCTTTATCATCAGTCATATGATGTGAACATCCACTATCTATATAACCCAATCAGACTTTTTATCAACACGAGAAACTAATGTCTTTTCTTCATGAATTAGTTCTTTATCTTTGATAGCCACAAATATAAATACATCATTCAAATCATCCTCATCATTTGATGCACCATCACTAGAATAATAGAATTCCTTATCTTTCTTGAAATTTCCAAAGCTAAGCTTATGTTTAGGAATCCTAGTTGGATATCTAGAAGAAAAATGACCAACTTTATTACAATTAAAACATTTGAAATGTAACTTTCCTTCAAACTTACCTTTTCCTTTTCTTTCTCTCCTTGCGATCGGGGCCATAATCTTTTCATCAACATTTCTTTCCAGCCTTTCAATCTCCTCCCATTCTTCAACATACTCTCTATGTTCTTCATTGTACTTTCTTGTCTTGCTAGATCCTACAAAGCTAGGTCCAAACTTCTTGTCATTGTGAATAGTAACCTTAAAATATGTTTCAATCTTTGGTAGAGAATCCTTAAGTTCTGCAGTCTCAAAGGTATTTAGCTTGGCTACCAATATTTCTATGGTAAAATCCTTGTTGAATGGAATGGTCTCTTCTATAGAATGTACCAAATAAATGAACATGTAAGAAAAAGAAGAAATAATACATGAACACACTTGAACACCAAATTTGTTCTTGAGGAAATCTTGTTAAGGGAAAAACCCCAGTGAGGATGGTGCCCAAAAATATTTGCACTATGAGAATAATGACCCTTTTAGGAATCTTGACCCTGTTAGGAGCTACGTAATACAATAGGAAGGTCCTGGTTAAAGGAAAGACCATGTTAGGAGTCTTTACAACTGATCCCTATCAAAGGATTGACCCTATTAGGAGTCAAATACTTGTTAGGACCTTACAAAAAGATCACCTGATCAAAGGTTTTAAGGTTAAAGCCACCCTCAATATCCTCAATCCTCACTTTTGATATGAATACAAATTTTGTTTCTGAAACTAATTCTAGCACTCAACCACTATCAAGTGAGTTCCACCTTGTGCTCCAAATGAACAATCTATACTCTCCAAATAGAAGCCTATGAAGCCTCAAGCTCGCAAACCTTTTTTTTGTTTGCACATACAACCACACACTACAAATGTAAGGAAATACTTCCTTATATACAAGTTTCATACATTAAATTTGGGTTGGCCAATATAGGATAAATCCTATTTAAAAAATATATATATACAAATTCTAAGATACATACGGTATCCCCTACAAAATTACAACAATTCAATTTCATAATTTAAGCACCAAGATCTGTGATCTATGCTTAATCATCCAAGAATATGCTACATATTCATGGTCGACTTCCAATTAGGTCTTTGCTAAATCATATGCTGCAATTGACATCATCCGACCCTATAGGAATTTGCAATCACATAATGATCTCACCATCATATCTTCAATATGATCACATACTCACAAAACATAAATCATTCATCCATGGAAGCTATATTGAAAGTTTAGAGACCAACTCTGCAAGTCTCCTTATCATTGGCCTATTTACCAGTCTTCACTAATTTAGTTATAAATTCATAAAATGAACTCATAAACATCTGTGATCACACACTACAGTAGTACAGATGATTTACTACTCTCAACTCTGTTCGCATATGCCAATTCTTCGTATAATTTCCATACAATTCTCTGCAACCTATCTATCCAGTCTCCAAGTAGTCTTTGGATAACATCTTTGTAACATATATTGACATCAATGACAAACACTAAATGCCAAAACCTTGGAATGCAACAATTCCAACACTATTATCAATAGTACAAAGGTCTAACCATAATCCAATCCTTCTTCTTGTACATACCCTTTGCAAACTAGCCTTACCTTGTTTCTGATTACTTCTCTTTTCTCATTTAACTTATTCTTGAAGATCCATTTAGTACCTATAACATTTTTGTCATTAGGTCTAGGTACTAAAGTCCATGTATTATTTATCTGTATTTGTTCTAATTCCTCTTTCATAGCCTTTACCCAATCATTATCTTCCAAAGCATCTTTAACATTTTTGGGTTCTAATTCAGATTGTAAACAAGTTCTTTCCCTTACCTTACTCCTTGTCATCACTCCAAATTTTTATCTCCAATAATATGATCTTGAGAGTGATTAAGTTTCACATACCTTGGGATTAGAAAAATTTATCTTTGGTTACCTTCACCTTCATTCACTAGTTGCAGATCTTTCACCGATTACAAATCATTTACCACTTCATTTATCTGTGGTATTGTGTCTGGCTCCACTGGTTGAATATAAACAAACCTATCATAGTCTTCTTGTTCCTTCTTGATATATTCTTCATTTCTTTTAGAAAATTCATCAATTCTAACATTTTGACTTTCAATCTTCTTGTTGGTACACTTGTTCAAACATTTATAAGTTTTACTTCTAGTAGAACATCTTATAAATATCCCTTCATCACTATTAGAGTCAAATTTACCATTTTTCTCATCCTTCTTTATGTAACACTTACTTCTAAATATTTTAAAATAACTGACACTAGGAGTATGACCATAACATAGCTCATATGGTGTTTTGTTTATACCTTTCTTAAGTTGTACCTAGTTCAAAGTATAGACAACAGTACTTACCACTTCTCTCCAAAAGATTGGAGCCACTCCTTTTTGTATTAAAAGAATTCTTGCACGATCAATTATGGATATGTTCCTTCTCTCAACAATTCCATTTTGTTGGGGTGTTCTTGGTGCTGACATTTGTCTCTTGATTCCATGTTTTTCAAAAAATGTTGTGAACTCCTATGAGGTAAACTCACCTCCTCTGTCAGATCTGAGACACTTAAGTGCTTTACCTGTTCTTTTTCAACTCTTTCTTTATACACCTTAAACATGTAAAATGCATCAGAATTATCCTTTAAAAATATAATAGACATCATTCTCGAGTAATCGTCAATAAACATGATAAATTACTTATCTCCATAGTAGCTCTATGTTCTCATTGGTCCACATAAATCAATGTGTACAAGGTCAAGAATGTTCTATGATAAATATACTTTACTAGTAAAGCTAGACTTAGTCAACTTTCCCAACTAACACTCCTTGCGCATAGCATTGTTTGGCTTAGCTAAAGTAGGCATACCTCTAACACATCTTTTCTTACTGGCATTTACTAGATTATCAAAGTTAACATGACAAAATATTTTTTTCCACAACCAACAATCTTCAACTTTAGCAAATAAAAAATGTTAATTAGTAGAGTTCAATCAGAATAGGTTAGTAGAGTAAAATTTCCTAAGATCTTGCAAAAACCATTACTAAATTCTGGTATGAATCCTTTGTAATTCAATTGAGCAACACTTAACAGGTGGTTAAGTGCACCAAGATGGTGTGCAAAAAGGAGGGTATATGTGGCCACTTTTTTCCCAAAATCAGGTAAACCTAAACTTCAAAGAGAAATTGGAGGGTCTTGCACTCAAAATTAGAAGATGTGTAAATAACAAGAATTGTAGTACTCTAAATCTAGTTTCTAAACTACTATTTTTTTTTAAAAGGAATAATATTAAGATGGTCAACACCTCCGCGCTTGAAAAATATTCCTGATTTTTTTCAGTAAAACCTAACATAGCTATTTCCATGTGCTCAACAAAAGATATAGTTAAATTTAATATTTTGAAAAATTGTTTGGTAGGATGGTAGGTAAGAGTGAGATCTAAAAGTTGTGTATTTTTTCATAATTTTCTGTTGAGTAATTTCTTTGTTGTTTTATAATTTTTTGAAGTGACCACATCCTAAAAATATGGTACATGTTCATGTGATGGGCATAACTTGCATCAAAATAATTGAAAATGAAATCTTCCCTTTTTAAAAGTTTATAGATTCAACTGTAGAACAATAATATGTAATTTGTTTTACAATTGGTTGAGTAGATCAAAAGTTATTAAAAAAATGGTAGACATATGTCTGTGAGGCCTGTCAAGGCACTAGTAAAGAAAATTAAATTTTGCTATGTTAATGTTGTCCAAAAATTGAAAAATTTATATGGTTAGAAAGATGAGAAGATGTGTAAGATTATGGTGGTAATTTCGGAGATACCCACTTGATCATTTGTAAACCTGATGAAGATGAAGTCAAGAATTCATGTTGGAAGATGAAAAAATGTGTAAAGGGACTAAAATGGAGGGAAAATGGGCTTTCAAGCATTAGGGTCATTTACTAATCCTTTTTCCAAGCCGAAAACATGTACCAGTTTTTGTGTCCATCATAACCTACTCATGTTTTGAAAAGAAAAAAGTACATTTCAAAATTTTTAAAACTCGTATGTATTTTGGAGATGTAAAGACATGCAACTTATGTTTTATAGAACATGTACGGGTTATGAATACATCATAATACATAGTCCTAAATTAGGAATAAACTAAATTTATATATATTTATGTATATAATATATGTCTATGTTTGTATATATGCATATTTATAGTTTAATATACATACATATATATATATATATATATCTCTCTCTCTCTCTCTCTCTCTCTCTCTCTCTCTCTCTCTCTCTCTCTCTCTCTTCTTGGGTTCCTTCTTTACAAATTAAATATGGGTTATGGAGAAGTAGAGTTTAACCTCTAATTTTTCATAACCCATACGGGTTATGAGGAAAAATCTAATGTTGGTTTTAGGTTTCCATAACCCATATGAATTATGAGAAAATATATATAATATATTCCCACTGGCCTAGAAACCAACACTACAAGTTGTTTGAAGGTCCCACCGCACTATTTGGCATTAGTTTTCGAGACAATAACAGTCAAGTTTGCATTTTTTTGTCAATTTTGCTTTGAAATGATTGATTTATTTTATTTTTTGGTTTGTTACTTTAGATTATAATAAAATGATGCTCATTTGTTGTTTTATTTCTATTTGATTGTGAATTTTCATCATGATGTTATATACATAGGACAATCAATATTAATGCAATGGAAAAGAACAAGAGAGAAATAAATGAACAATGAGAGGCAAAAAAGATAAGATAAAGGGAGCATATGAGGAGGTTACATGGAGGTATGTCATCTAATGCACCTAATGATAGTGATGAACATGCAACAATTCAATCTGACATGATAAATGTACCTAATGCACCAATTCAAATGCGCATGATGAATGCACCTAATGAATGCAATGACCATACTCCATTTGAAATCAATGTGACTAATGCACCTAATGAATTTGAAGAATATACACCACTTAAATTTGATGATATTAACATACATAATGTACAGGTCTAATGAAAACCAAGAGCATGCACATATCTTAACATCTCCAAGAATAATTCGTAGAAAACCAAAGTTTCTAATTGACATTGGTGAAAATATTATGAGGCCAATGCATCATAAAATCTTTGAAATAACTTGTAGAAGAATGGTTAAAAGAATTTTGAATAATTATTTTATAAAATTTAAACCAAAGTGGATGATTCTAATTAGTTGTTGAAATGATGAAAAAACTAAAATTTAGAGAGACAATGAGAATTTTGGAGTTAAGAACAACCAAAAATAGTAGTGAAAGGACTATTGTGAGAAATCTGTTTGATGCATACCAAGCCATTTGTACGAAAGAAAGTACAAAAGATTCTAATGTTACTCAATGTGTCCTCACATCAACCATAATGAGAAGGAAATGAAAAAATATTGTTTAATAAGAAAAATAAGCAAGTGGCAACCCCAGATTTTGTCCTACATGTGGTGGTTTGCAACAATTGCCCAGATGCCTACATATAGATAGCACACATGAAATTGGTAAGCCACTAGTTTCTATTTAAAAATAAAAGTCAGTCACATATGGTGTTAAAGATGGAACATAATTAAAGATGTGTGATTTAATGAAAATGGATATATGCGTAGCTAATTTTATGAAGATGTTTCAAGAAAAAATAGTTTATGAGTACATAGGTCACACACATAGAGCTAGGTGGTTAGATGAGAAATTCAAGTTGTCTAAGGGCACTTTCCCCCTCGGCACTATTGTGTCTGTCATTGATTTTTCTAAGAATTATACACTAAAACCTTAAAATGAATTGCAACCTATGTATTAACTCTCTACACAAGTTACTATTTTTGTACACATAGAATTCATGCATGCACATGATAGCATAGAGGAGGATAGATAGGTTATAATAGAGTATCATTTCTATATCAGTGATGATCGTACTCATTCCTCAAAGTTTGTGCAAGGATTCTTTCCAATCTTCTATGCTAGTTTAAGGGACAGAGGTATAAGATACAACTAACACTTAATATGGTCGAACAATTGCACCACACAATTCAAGAAAGCAAGGATGTTCTACTGGTTTAGTAGGATGTGTATGCACCCTAAAATGCTCACCTAGACTTTGGGCCCCCATTCTTCAATTTATCAATTTCCTAAATCAATGCTTTGCAATATTTTCAATTTAAATCAATTTCCTTGATCAAATCCTAATTCTATCATTTATTCGATTATATTCTATGGGTTAACCATTTTATCCTAACTCTTTACTTAATTAAAAGGAATTCTCTCTCCTTTTATTAAATAAAAAGCCCCACTTTCCTCTTATCCTAAGTTGCACAAATAAAGCATTATTCTTAATTTATAAAAAAGGAGAAAAGGCCTTTTTGTCTCACATGGGGCACAAAAGTCAACACTTCTTTCTCATTGGAGAAGATTTGTGCACAAGGATTGATCCCACTTTCAAACTCCACCCTTGATCAAATATTTTGCCTCTTAATCTCCATGGTCCATTTATCTTTAAAAGGAGAGCTCTTTTCTCATTCAAAGGATTGATCCCACTCTTGATGCTAATGTTGTGCTACAAGTTTTCTTGGTGACTTTGGAGCTTTGGAGAGCTTGTTGCATTTTAGTCTTCATACTTGCATTATAGCTTAGTTTTCATGGTATTTTTAGCTTAGTTCCTTTCATGTTCTAGCTTAACTCACATAAATTAATTAGCAAAGGCTTTTAATACTCTCATTTTCATAGCTTAGTTGCATTCTTGCATCTTCATTCTAGCATAGCTTGCATTGCATTTCCATTTTGATTCTTGAGGATATTGGCAGTCTTGCCCTTGTCTCTTTGAATCTCCCATTGCATGGTTTACTAGAAAGGTTATATGCTTAATAGCTCTAGTTGAGAGCTCTCTAAAAACCCTTGCACTCCATGCCTAGGGAGCATTTTGAGTGTACATTTTTTGGTGCCCACCGTGGGCATAACACTTCTATTTTTCCTTTCTTTTCTTGCATTTCCACACTTTTTTTCATCACTGTTAGCTTGTTGTTTCAGTTTTTTTTTGTTTTCTCTGACAGAGTATCGTACGAAAGTCTTCCAGTATCGTATGATAGTTCTTTACATACTCGTGCAATACTTTTCCAGTAAAAGTATCATGTGACCATACATGACTCTGTTGCACAGCCATATAGTACTCTATCACTTGGATACAGTGCAAACTGTCATACAGAACAAAAGTATCACACTCCTATACTGCGAAGTATCATACAAAACTTTTTCTGACAGAATTGTCACCTAGGCCTAGTAGTGACTGATTTTGGTGCTTTCTTTGCAAGATTTAGATTTGTTTGCTTGCTGATTTTGACTTGTTGTGTTAGGACAGAGATTCATTTTTAGATTATACTTGGTTTTTGTTGTACTAACCTTTGTGGGCCTAACAAGTTGTGTTTGTAGGTATGCCCTAATTTCTTGCATTATTTTCTAAAAAGAACGCATGTCAAAGCTTCAAATGCACAAGGGCTACTAATCTTTCTTGCAGGGCTACCCAAAGCATAAAAACAATCAAGTGCTTGTTCATTTCTTTCATTTTTAAGTGTGGCATATACTAGTTCATTTTTTATTAGGCACTTAATATCTTATTATTAGAGTCTTTTGGTGGTAGGAGAGTATGCTCTTCATCCTTGTGGTGAACCAAAAATCTTGACCCATCTTTAGATTTTGAAAGCAAGAGGGCTAATTGAACATTGCTTGGAGTGTTTGGGAAAGATTTTTGAGATAGGAGAGTATGCTCTTCACCCTTGTGGTGAGCTAGAAATCTTGACCCTCAAAGGTTGATCCACTTCTTGTTTAGTTTTGAATCCTTTAGCGGGCCTGCTCTTGAGCAATTAAGAGGAATGACCCAAGTGGGGACAAGCTAATACCTGGCTATTCCAATCTACTATAAAATTAAGGCTATCAAGGACACAAAACCTTGGTAGACATAGTAGTTGTCTTCACTTGGTATGAGTACTTGTGGGATTGTGACCATGAGGAAAATGCTAAGAAAGAATGCTTAAGGTACTCTTGTGGCCGTGAGGTTTATTACTTGCTGCAAGGTAAGGAGTCCCTTTAGGGAGTAAGAGGGGTATTGTGAATAGAAGCCCTTATTATGAACTTTAGATAGAAGCTACCCAATTTTTCCACTCAACATCTTGGTGCAAGGATCGATCCTAGTGGACTAACCTGGATCACCCCAAGATTTTACTCACCATCTATGTTCCTTTGGTTGTGTCATTGGCACTTCCATGACAAAGCTGACATCTATTGTGGGAAACCACTTTGTGTGAGGCAATGAGACATCAAGTGTGGGCCATGTTGTTGAGTATTGAGCCTTTGTCTTTCTAGGCTAGCAAGTGCTTGAATTGTCTTTGCTATGATCTACCCGTGTAAACATTTTTGAACATCAAACATCACGGTAGTGTTCATAGGATTTTCCGCTTTGATATCCCAAGAGCATGTCTAGATAAGGTTGTTTTTTCCCTTGTTCAAGTGTTTTATGACACGTTTGATCACTTACTATTTGCAAACCTATCTATTTTCTGCTATTACTGTGTTTGAAATCAAGAAATTGAGCTTATCAACCTACAACTTTGGCCAAATTACCTTCAAAATTGAGATTTACACACTCATTGGTCAAATATCATATGATACTACATGACTATTGTACCACTTGCTTGGATATTATCACATCAATTGCCTGGAAACTATCGCATTGCTTTGTGCGAAATATCATCTGGGAAAATTGTATCATTCTTCTATCCTAGAAACTATCGCATGGAATCATTTTGTTGTCTTACTATTTTCTACAATCTGAAGTTGATTCATGTCATTTCCAATCTTCCTTGGTCAATCTGGGTTAGATCTTAGGTGTTATGACATGTTGCTCAACATCCAAATGAACTTAAATGGTATCAAGTTTCACAAAATGACTCTTGGTCTTCTTTCTTCCACATCTCCCATGTTTTCCTAGTCTCCCATTTCCATTCTTTCTCTTCTTCCTTCATGCTTCTTCCTCTTCTTTGTAAACTCTTCATGTCTTCTTGATTCTTTTCCTCTTATTATCTAGTCTACCTTCTTCTATTCACCTTTTTTTTCACTTCCATGCTTGATTCCTCTTCTTCCAGAACCATGAATTTCAACTATCTTGTTATGGAACCTCTCTTGAAAATAGATGATCTCGAACTCATTGCTCAATTCGAGGAGTTTTATTCCTCCAATAGTCCTTCTAGAAATGGCACAGGTGATAAAATTAAGACAAAAATAAAAGAAAAATTGATTGAATTAGATGCCTTTTCTAGGGTCATGGACATGATCCTATCACGACCTTCTTTTTCTGAACATTCTTCATCTTCTAAGTCTTACCATGACTCTTCTAGATATTATTCACATTCCTCATTATCCCAGTCTTCTTCCTCCACTAGGTCTTCACTTTCCTCTTCTTCATGATCTTGTTCCTCTTCTACTTCTCCCAAGAGTCTTACTCCTCGTCTCAAGACATACCATGATGAGCAATATGATAGCCCTTGTGATACATATGACACCTCTATTCCTAAGAGTCCTCCTAGTCATGTGCTCATGCTTACTGGAAATGGGTCATCACACTGGATAGATCATGATGGTGATCCATATGACTCTAATTTTGAAAGAGATTTTGATGATTTATGTGAACAATACCTAGATGATACATCTACTGCACTTGAGGAAGAGAAAGCTTTTTGCGTTGATCTAAAACATAAATAGTATAAGAATCTTTCCTCTAAGAACTCTCATGTTGAAAATAAAGATTACACTCTCAAGCAAGATTATGTTAATGATGGACCTTTGTCTTGTGATGGTTCCCTTCCATCCCCTACTTCATCCAATACCCATACATTTCCTAAAGCTTCCAAGTCTTTCAAATCTTTCACAAATACTTCATCCAACAATGGTCCTAATACTTTTCATGTGGTTCCCTATAGTTATCCTCAAGGGCTACCCCTTAAAGAAACTCAAGCTAACCTTCACTTGGCTGCAAATACTTTCAATAATGCTAAACCTAATGAGCCTCAGCCTTTATCCGCTACAATGCCTACTTTAGCTAGTCCTTCACTACCTCTTCCAAAGTGTTCCATACAATTCCAACATGCTTCCTTGTCCTTAGAAGTGGCTCCATGTCAAGAGGACTCTAAAAATGATAAAGAAAAGAACATAAAGAAAGATCAAGATCAAGAACCCTCCATGTCAACCAATTCTTTTCATGACGTCTCTTATCCATTTCATGGTTTTTTTGATCCTTTACGCTCTTCCTCATTCATTCCACCATGTCTTAAGTCTTCTCCTAAGAAAGGTCAAGCTACCACTTACACCGTTGAGCTTATTGAAAATCAAAATAACCTTACTACACTTGCGCTTTCCAAAGAAGATACTTCCATTAAGGTTATTAAAAATAGTGTTGTTACTTCCAATGTTAAGCCTATTGAAAATCAAAAGAAAAATTATACGCTTATGCTATTCAAAGCTCCTTGTCAAGATCAAAGTCTTCCATCTTCTTGTTCTACCACCACATGTTTGCTTCCACTTTCTACTCTTCCTAAGTCTTTGCAAGCTCCGAACAATCCTATCAAAGAAGTTTTTCGTATTCAATATGTTCATGATCCTATTGCAAATCCTAATGCTCATTCTAAAGATGCTAATGTCCTTGGTTGTCATATAGATGTTGATGAACTTATTGATTATCCTTTTGTATCTTCCACATCCATCCTTGGAACTCCTCTACCAATACTAAGGGCTTCACGTCTTCCTACCATCTTGGGCCCTTATGTCCCTTCACTTTCCCCTCCTAACTCTCCTAATTCATCATCCATCTTGGGTCCTTACATCCCTCCATCTCCTATCTTTCCTCAAGATCAACATAGATGCATACACTTGAATCCTTTTCATCCACCCACCCATCTAAACCAGTCATATCCTCCTTCTTCTTCCACAAGTCCCAAGTCTTTTGGAAGTAACTTGAATGTTCAATACAAGAATCCATCAAAAAAAGATCACCATGTCTCCTCTAATCGATATGGAGGCATAAAGTCAAAAGAGATATCTAAGAAGAAAACTACAAGACAAGTATGGGTTCTAAAATCCATCATTGTAGATATTCTCTCTTAATCATCAAAAAAAATTGAAAAACCTATGACTATATGGATTCCAAAGTCTCTCTTGAAAGAGTCTGATGTTGAGCAACAAGTGAAGTTGATATTCAGGCTTCCAAAGGCTTCCACTTCATCTTCTTCCAAAAAAATTCTTCCATTCCATGCGCCTAAACCGCAACCTCTGCTATCCATTCACCATATTCCTTCATGTATTCCTTCATTCACATTTCCTCCATCCTCTCGCCACCCTTCAAGGTGTGTGTCGATGTTGATCTTGCCTTCCTTTCCATCTACCCTTTCACAATCCTTCCATTCATTATCCTTCTGCCTTCTATCCTTTTTCCTCATTTTCCTATTTCTCCTATCTTCCAACCTCACTCACTTTACATAAAACCTTATCCTCCATTTTTCTCTTCCATCTTCCTTTCCCTATCAACATCTTTGAGCATATCATTTTGAATCCTTGGCATATCATGGTTTATCCTTTCAAGGAGCATTATCTAAAAAGCTTGCCTTCTTCTAAAATAAAAAAATAAAATAAAAATAGAAAAATTTAAAAAAATTAAAAATTAAAAAAATAGAAAAATTCAAAAAAATAAAATAAAATAAAATAGAAAAATTCAAAAAATAAAAAAATAAAAAAATTGAAAATGTGCCTTGGTGGAAACTTGGAAACAAGTGCCTTGGTAGCAAAAGTAAAGAGAAATAAATTTGTCCTATGGTGAAAACCACTCCCTTGTGGCACTTTGGATAAGTACCGTGATGAAAACCTAGCAATCAGGCATCATGCATAGTTCTTCTACATAATTCATCCATTCCGTCTTCTCTCTTTGATCTTGATAATGTTGACCTATACGCAAATATTTGGCTATCTTGTGAGCTATCTTACGATGATTTTGTTTTCATTCCATTCATGTTTAGCCTTCATATTTATTTTCCTCCATTCATTCTATCTTTTCGCTATCCTTTTCCCCTTTGGTCTTGATCTAATAAAAAAGAGTAAAATTCGATGCTATGAAGCCTTTTGACATGTCTACTCCTTTGGACTACATCCTTTCCTTTTTTTTCATTATGCTTTTGTGACTTATTCTATGCTGGCCTTTCATTGCTTGTCCAAATGTGCTTTACATGACAAATTTTCCCTAGCTTGGGTACTCTTGAGGAGTTTTCCCTTGATGATTTCTTCCCTTCATTCTCCTTCATTCTCTTGTCTTCCATATCTTCCACCAGCTTGCTAATCCCTCTTGTTCTCCACCTTGCTAGACATTGGGACTACACAATGTGATCTTGCTTGGGAGTTTGATGCCCATTCTGTTTGGGGGCATCCTTTGTACATACTTATTGAGCCTGAAAAAATTCAAAAAAATAGTATATTGTCAAAAATTCTAAAAATTGGAAAATGTCCTTAAAAAATGATCATCTTAGTGAAAACCTAGCAATAGGTGCTTTGATGTATCTCCAAAAAAATTATATATTCCAAAAATACAAAAAAATAAAATAAAATTCAAAAAAAATAAAAAAATGCCTTGATGATTACCTAGAAATAGGCACCTTGGTAGCAAAAATACAAAAAAATTATAAAAGGTCCTAAAAAAATCTTCCAAGCGGTGGAAACCTGGAAACAGGCACTGTTTGGGACCCTTGCACCTATGTCTATCAATTTTGCATGGCGCTCATCTCGCTCCACTTCTTGCTTTGTCTCTCCTAGCTTGGAATTGACTCTTGTCTTAGTCTAGGGGGCATATGTTGTTTTAGCTTATCTTGGGTCTCTTTGTGCATCGAGGTTTCTTGGGCAACTTGGTTCAAACAGTGTTTCTCAACACTTTCCAACTATGTTTTTCAACACTTCCCTAGCATCAAGTGTTTCTCAACACTTATCAGATATCCTACTCGCAGTCTAGAATGATATGATATTTTCCACTGGCAGATGCAATACTCAAAGTTTTATTCTATGATCTACATACATGCACTTAAACACTTGACTCATTGAGACTTGTTGAACTTTGTTTCTTTGTGTGCTGTCTATGATGATTTATTTTGATGAGTGTTCTCTCTCTAAATAGTTTTCGATGATGCATAGCTAGAAGACTGGGGGCACGAGGACATGTTTTATTTATTTTCTACCTATGGGTATATTTTGTTGATCTTAACTATCATGAGCATTCATGCTTGTTCCACTTGACACTAGGATCTACAATGTATTATCCTTGACTATTTTGCACAAGTGCATGCTTATAGTCATCTTGAATTTTTGGTGTCTCGATGCGAGCATAATCTTGCTATACTAAACTTAGGGACCCTCACTGCACTAGCCATCTTGACCTACATGTCTTTGATGCTTAGGTGGGATTCCCACATATCTATTTGAAACAGATTATATTCATATATCCATAGTCATAAGTTAGTGCGTATTGTATGATCTTGCGATGCAACCAATAAAGCTCGATGATGATTATTAGAGTTTAATGGCTTTGTAACCTTGCAAGTAAACAACTTTTCATGTAGCTTGCATTGTTAGACTTCATGTTAATTTGCGTTTTTAGGCTGCATTATGAGTTTGAGAGGGTTTTTTTTCATCTTTCTTTTGGACATTTAATCAACTATGGTCATGTTTTGATCTTCATTTCCTTATCTTCTTTCGTGATCTCAATTAAAATTTCCTATCTTAAATAGTTGATTGATTTTGAGGCATTCTCTTTCTTGAGGCAAATTATCTTTCTTCTCTCCATTTCTTTTCACCTCTTCCAAATTTCTATCTTCCATTCACTTTCTCCCACTTCTTTTCTTCTAATTCAACCTTGGGGCATAATCTTTCATGCTTGGTGATCTACCTTGGTTCTGTGATCCTTATATCTTTCATCTTACATCAAGAACCTTCTTTTTAGTTCAATTTGATCAAATTTATCAATTTACTGGTCCTCCTCTATCTCATTTTGATTTCGATCATGAGGGGGCAGTACCTATCAAACTTCAATCCTTGATTCAGCTTTATCAAACCTATCAATTAAACCTTGCTTGAGACTTGACAATTACCTATTTATAGGGGTGTTGGCCTTGTCTTCTTCAAATTAGCTTATCTTTGTCCTGATGTGTTCCCATCCGTCGATCACATGTCTAGGTTTTTTTGTGATCCCAAATCAATCTCACATTTCAATTCCATTCTTTGGCTACATGTGTTCCCAGAATGATCACACATTACCCAAAGAGGGGCAAATATATGCACCCTAAAATGGTCGCCTAGACTTTGGGCCCCCATTCTTCAATTTATCAATTTCCTGAATCAATGCTTTGCAATATTTTCAATTTAAATCAATTTCCTTGATCAAATCCTAATTCTATCATTTATTCGATTATATTCTATGGGTTAACCATTTTATCCTAACTCTTTATTTAATTAAAAGGAATTCCCTCCCCTTTTATTAAATAAAAAGCCCCCACTTTCCTCTTATCCTAAGTTGCACAAATAAAGTATTATTCTTATTTTATAAAAAAGGAGAAAAGGCCTTTTTGTCTCACATGGGGCACAAAAGTCAACACTTCTTTCTTGTTGGAGGAAATTTGTGCACAAGGATTGATCCCACTTTCAAACTCCACCCTTGATCAAATCTTTTTCCTCTTAATCTCCATGGTTCATTTATCTTTAAAAGGAGAGCTCTTTTCTCATTCAAAGGATTGATCCCACTCTTGATGCTAATGTTGTGCTGCAGGTTTTCTTGGTGACTTTGGAGCTTTGGAGAGCTTGTTGCATTTTAATCTTCATACTTGCATTATAGCTTAGTTTTCATAGCATTCTTAGCTTAGTTCCTTTTATGTTCTAGCTTAACTCACATAGCTTAATTAGCAAAGGCTTGTAATACTCTTATTTTCATAGCTTAGTTGCATTTTTGCATCTTCATTCTAGCATAGCTTGCATTGCATTTCCATTTTGATTCTTGAGGATATTTACATTCTTGCCCTTGTCTCTTTGAATCTCCCATTGCATGGTTTACTAGCAAGGTTATATGCTTAATAGCTTTAGTTGAGAGCTCTATAAACACCCTTGCACTCCATGCCTAGGGAGCTCTAGGTCACTTTCTCAAGGTTTCCAATCCATGGATGCCCTTGGAAGTAATGACTTAGAGAAGTGCACATTTTGAGTGTACATGATGCATGCAAAAAGTGGTCTACAATATATTTGGAATTTCGCTGAGGCAGGCCATTGAAAGGGAGAGCATGATGGTGCACGAGCATGTGCCAAAATAGATCTTACTAGAGAGAAATTAAAGTACAAAGGTGGCACAATGTTAATATATGTAGAAACAATTGTGCAATGGTGTAACTCTATGATGGGACCAAGTAATGCATGCAATTCTATGGTTTCTAGATATTTTTTTTGGGTTGATACGTGAATCTGACATTGAAAATTATCGAGATTTTTATACACTTATAGGATCAAGTGACATGCATTCATTTAGATGTTCAAATGCAACATCATTATCTATTTATACTAGATGAATTGCATGCTTTTTCTCTTTGTGTATGCATTTTGTGTGGGATGAATGTGAATCAAAAGAGTGGGTTGACCAATGGTCTTGTAGACCTTTGAAATCCCTAGATACATATCAACTTCTCATATAACTACAAATGAACCAGTTTGAAGCATGAGTGAATTTTGACCATGTAACAAACCTAGTTGAACCAGGTAATTTCTCTAGATTTTGTAGGTTAAATCAATTTTAAACTCAATTTATTAGTTCTTTAAATGTTGATTTTGGTATTAAATAATATTTCTATTAAGTGTAGGTCATGTATATGTAGTAATTGCAAATGAAAATAATGAAGAAGGAACCAATTACTTTTTGTGTCATTGTATTAAGGCCAAAAACAAATTAACAACTACAATCATTGATGGAGAGGGTATTTGGTACCCAATAGGATCCATTGTTGTCATAGGGACATGTCTTAGAAGGTACCATTGTCGTGTCTATTTGTATGCATACCTATTAAACTCTTTTTATTACACTTTTCATTTAGTTGGTTATTAAACTCTATAAAATGCAGGTATTCTATCAAGAATTCTAATGCCTGGTTGTTTGAGGACTTTGGGACACATAGACATATTCTTTATTACTCTAACCTTATTGTTGCAACAAATATTCAATTGATTAAGTATTAGAAGACCTCTTAACAATAATTTGTGGAAAGTTCTTGAATCTAATCAAAAGGCAATACTTGACACAATAAGGGTTATGTCGCTAATCCAGAAGGTTCTCTTGACTAATTTTGGGCAATCTTGAAGAATGATTCTACATTATGGTAGAATGATTTCGACAATTTTGTGTATATCTTTGAGGTTCTCTATGTGCTTAGTTAGAGGCTAAATTTTGTACTTAAAAATGACAATGAGGTGTAATGTGCATAAATAGATACCAAATTTTGTATAAAAAGGGCTACCATGTGTATATTAGATGCTAATTTTTATGTAAAAAAAGGCAATGTGTTGTCCTGTGCATGTTGGATGCCAATTTTTGTATATAAAAGGTGCAATGAGCTGCCATGTGCATATTAGATGCCAATTCTTATTTAGAAAAAGAGAAATGAGATTTCATGTGCATGCTAGATGCTAAATTTTGTATATTAAAGGTAAAATGGGTCTGATTTGCAGATATATTATTGAAATACATGTATACAATCATCTCAATCCCTATCTTAGAAGAATCTGGCATTTACTTTAAACTTTATATTTTATTTTGTATGTTCAACAATAAATAAGTGTGAAATCTATTAAAAATTTTATTACTTAAATATTAATTACCATTAAGAACTTGTTCAGACATATCTTAAACAAACTATTCTTTAAACGCCATAACATGGATGTGACTGCAAAATCTCATGCCATATGAGAAACATTGGCTATCTTTCAATCCATTCATTGTGAGATCAAATCATCTACTCTATTAGCTCCAGTTTGTTGGGTAAACTCTAGTAACAACCCCATCTCACCTACGGAATCCCTCGAACGTTTGCAAACACACCAAACCAAAGTGTTCCAAAGGGTCACTAAGCAACATTAGGAAATGATCTTTCTTGGGGGGCATATCTTAGAGCTCATGTGAGGTATCAAAAAAATTGTTAGGTACTACAAGACCGTGTTATGGAGGTCTACAATTACTCATCTCAGTTTTGGGAGATTCCCCTTCATTTTAATTTGGAATCCCTATCTCGGTTTATGTCAAAAGATGCAATGTTGCTCAATTGAAATAAAAAATATTGGCTATCTTTAAATCTATTCATCATGGGATAAAATCATCTACTCCATTAGCTATGTTTGGATGGGTAAATGCTAGTGACAACCCTGTCTCACCCATGGAGTCCCTCAAACATTCATGAGAACACCAAACGATAGTGTTCCTAAGGGTCACTAAGCAACATTGGACAATGACATTTCTTGGGGAATATCTCAGAGCTCATGTGAGGTATCAAAAAACCATTAGGTGCTAGAGGACCATTTTATGGAGGCCTACAATTGACCATCCCAGTTTTGGGAGATTCTCCTCCATTTTCATTTGGCATCCCTATCTTGGTTTATGTCAAACATTTTAATGTTGCTCAATTGAAATGAGAAACATTGGCTATCTTTCAATCCATTCACCAAGGGATCAATTCATCTACTCCATTAGCTCTGGTTGGCTAGGTAAATTCTAGTGACAACCCCATCTCACCCATGGATTCCCTCAAACATTTGCAAGCACACCAGACTAGAGTGTCCCTAAGGGTCACTAAGAAACATTGGGAAATTATTTTTCTTGGGTCATATCTCAGAGCTTGTGTGAGGTATCAATGAATCATCAAGTTCTACAGGACCATGTTATAGAGGCCTATAATTACCCATCTCAATTTTGGGAGATTCTCCTTTGTTTTAATTTGCCATCCCTATCTTGGTTTATGTGAAAAGTTGCAATGTTGCTCAATTGAAATGAGAAACATTGGCTATCTTTCAATCCATTTTCCATGGGATTGATTCATCTACTCCATTAGCTTTGGTTGGCTGGGTAAATGCTAGTGACAACCCTGTCTCACCCACAGAGTCCCTCAAATGTTCGCGAACACACCAAACCAAAGTGTCCCTAAGGGTCAGTAAGAAACATTGGGAAATGATCTTTCTTGGGGCATATCTTGGAGCTCATGTGAGGTATAGAAGAATAGTCAAGTTCTAGAGGACCGTGTTATGGAGGCCTACAATTAACGATCTCAGTTTTGGGAGATTCCCCTTCATTTTAATTTTGCATTCTTATGTCGGTTTATGTCAAAAGTTACAATGTTGCTCAATTGTGTGTGTGAATGTTCAACACCTTCATGGAATTAGGATAATCAACTACAATTCTAGGAAAATACAATGCAAATTTAGGCTAAGAATTGAAATTAACATCCATGGCATCCCATGGTGCTCTAACTAATTTGGTAAGTGAAGCTCTCAGCCTATTCTCCACTAGTGACAAATCTAGAATGAGAAATATGATAGTACAAATGCTTAATCTAGCTCTCAAAATGATCAAATGTGATACAAAGATAATTCAAATGCTCTTAATTGCTCTCAATTGCTATCAAAATGACTATAATAGTGATGCTTTGCAAATGAATTTCTAAGATCATTATTGCTCTCAAAATGCTTTTGTTCCTCAATTCTCATTGGTTGCTCAAATTGTTGTTGAAAGATATTAGGATTAATTAAATTTCATTAATTAATTAAATTAGCCATGTAAGGGAATAGGTTCAATTTGATTTTTGATTTAACAACTATAAAATTAATTGATTAAAATCAATTATATAGTGTTTTTGACCCCTTTAAGCTTGTATTTAATTATTTAATTTCATGATTTGATTTTTCCTTTGATTATAATGATTTTGTCCAATTTTGATTACTAAATGTCCATTTAAAGTTGATTTGATCCATTTTGATGAGAATTATAGCATTTTGATAAGATTTTGCAATTTTAATGATTTAAAGTACTTGCCCATTTTTTAGTGTCTACAAATGCCCCTCTTTGAATTGATGTGCGAAGCTTATTGATTCAAATTTTTTTTTTGAAGTCCTGATTACTTTTAGGTCCTGATTAATTGATACACAACTGAATTAGGTCCTGATTTATACCTGATATGATTAATGATACTGCCTAATATGATTCAACATTTGATATGATATGCCCCACTGATAATAGTTCAAAATTTTTGATGTCCCAGATTCATTGATGTTTTGATGCCAATTTGATACTCTTATGATGCCCCCTCAGAAATGAAACATATCGATTGCTTGATTTGAAAAATGATATGATATTGAATTATATTGAGCCAATATGTTTTCATTTCTAAAAAATATTGATGATATTCCTAGTTCAACAAATGCCCTGGTGTGATTGATAGGTTGATATAGAAAAACCATGATTAATAAAATGTTGTTGATGTTTTTGGATGAATGATTGAACGTCCAAGATAGCTAGGCCTATTGTAGTTAAGCAAACAAGTGATTAGGATATCAGGATAATAGTACCAATGAATGTAATTTGTCAATCTAATAGGATGGTAAAAATGATAAGTAGATACTGATAGGTAGATAAATGATAGGATTGATACTAATCATATTGGTCCTGCCTCATGATCAAGAGTTAGGAAACAATAAGTTGGTATTGATTGATTTGATTGATTGACGTAAAATGATTCACTGATATAGAATACTGATATGATTCCCTTGATTTGCAAAATACACACATTTCTGTAAGCTTTACATATGGTCTCTAGCTTATTGGATATTAGATTTATGGATCTTCCTTGTTGTTGATTTTGTATCATGTTGATGTTTTATTGATCAGGACTTAGATGTATCATTTTTTTGTTGATATTATATCTTAACATATACCGATTGTTGGATATTTGATGTTATGAACATTGATACGATGATATGGACTTTTCTTTGATTCCCCCTTTTTGATTGATCAAGATAATTAGCTGAACCCCTTTTCCCTTGGAAAAATAACTACAAACCAATGCACTTAATCTAACATGAAAATGCAATGCAACTAATTGTCACTATCTTTTAGCAAAGAAATGCCATAGAGAAATATTTTCATCATTGAGCATTGTAGGACCGAAAAGCAAGTACAACCATCACTGAACACATCATGATGATATGAATACCAATTTTATATCATGTTTGGTAACACCTCTTAGGAAACTAGTACAACCCTTACTAGTTGAATGACCAACTATGGGAGTATGAATACCGGTTTCAATGGATTCAATGTTGCAAGTGGATTTTGGTATTAAGATATGGAAGATCTAAATAGCCAAGGTATCCATTTGTGTAAACAAGAAAAGGTCAATCCTTCATCCTATGTGATAGTCCTCGATGGTTCTTTGATGATCATGTTGTTAGATGAATTCACATAAGTTGATGGATCTCCCTCAAAACAGTCACTCAAAGGTAAGAAAATATCATGTCTCCATCATGGCCAATCTAGTCGAAACATCATTGATTAACTAAAG
This sequence comes from Chamaecyparis obtusa, assembly GCA_027943335.1. Taxonomy (NCBI): domain Eukaryota; kingdom Viridiplantae; phylum Streptophyta; class Pinopsida; order Cupressales; family Cupressaceae; genus Chamaecyparis; species Chamaecyparis obtusa. The sequence continues at coordinate 102,284 of BSBK01011230.1, forward strand.
AAACATGATAAAAGTCATCTCAATAAGAATCATCAAAAGAAAGCTTCAAGTGTTTTGCAATGTATCAAGATTTTCAAATAGAATTTCCCAACATTCTGATCTTGTAAGTGTTGTCAATTTTTAATCCCGAATAATAAAGTCAATGAAGGCTCAAGGATCAAGTTGTGGGATCAAAATACTTGGGTGTGAACAATGATATCCATCAAAGGTTCAACGAAAATATCTCTCTGAAGCTTTGATAATTCTCTCTCTAATGTTGTGACCGAATGTAGCACTAATTGAATCCATTCGTACCAAAAATCCAATCCTTTCTTTCCCCCAAGTGATAAATGTGATCATGTGACAAACTTAGGGCCATCTCCTCAAGATTACCCAAGCTAAGGAAAAATGATATAGCAATGTGAAGCATGTTTTTGGATAGGCCATGGAAATCAATGATGCAGTGCTAGATAGCCTATAGGATAATGATCTATTGTCATGAAAATGAGGGATCGAAAAGAGTGGACATGTCAAGAAGTTCTTGATAACAATTTTTGTACTTTAAGTTCTTCATTTTGATCAAGACCAAGGGGTCAATTTGGGTAAGATGTGGATAAGATAACACAATCTAGGTAAAGGGGTGATGAAGGTTACGAAGGGATTTTTTGGGATTATGGAAAGACTTTCAAGGAATAATGAAGGTGAATTTGGGATAAGAAAGATCATGATAGGGTAACATGGATGAAAAAGGTAAATAAGCTAATGGAAAGGATAACGAATGTCAAGATACTCAATGCTCATGGATGTGTTCAACCTTGTCAAGATTAAAGGTGAGAGAGGAAATATGGATGTAAGTGAGATAAATTATAGGAAGTTGGAGGATAGCATGGATGAAACTTTCCCCCAAGTGTAGAGTGCAAGAAGGAGTAATTATGCATGATGCCTGTTTGCTAGGTTTTCATCATGGTATTTGTCCAAAGTGCCACAAGAAGTGGTTTTCATCATAGTCTCTTTACTTTTTCCACCAAGGTGCCTATTGCTAGGTTTTCAGCAAGGCACTTTTTTTTTCTTTTGTTTCTCTCTTTTTTTTTTCAATATTTCCCCAACATTGGGATCTTTGGACAATGCTCTTTTGAAAGATATGCTATAATAAACCATGGGTATGGCTAGGATGCTCAAAGATATTGATAAGAGGGATGGAAGTATGGAAAATAAGTATTGGAAAATGAATGTGAGGATAAGAAGAAGGTATGTTGTAGATGGAAATGTTGGAAAGATCAAATTCAACACACACTTTGAAGAGTAGTGGAATGATGGAGGGACAATAGATGAAGGAGGTAAGGATCTTCTTGGGGTAGTGGATTTTGGGATATAGGTACCCAAATCAGACTTGGAAAGTGGAAGATATTTGGAAGGGGATGAAATGGAAGCCTTTGGAAGCTTGAATGTCAATTTTGATTTTTCTTTTGTGTGCAAGCCTTTCAAAAGTGACTTGGGAATCCACATATTCTTTTCTTTTTCTTTCTTTTGTGATGCTTTTGAATGCATTTCTTCAATGAGGGATTTAGGAACCCACATTTATTTTATTTTTGTTTTTTCTTGGTGGACCTTTATGACCTTTGGTATATTTCATTTTTCTTTTCATTCATATGTCAATTAGATGGGACATTGTGATTTTTATACACATATGAATTCTTGGATTTATGATTGTTATGTTGCACATCAACATTGCTTCCAAATGACTTAAGAATTGTGGATGAATAGGAATAATATGGAGGGTTCATATGGATTGGTGTTTGGACATTCTTCAAGTATGTGTGCCTTCGTTGATCTTGATACATGGTAGGGTAAGTGAATGGATAGCTAGGGATGATAGGAATGGAGGATGGAGGAATATATGGACCTAATACGGATGGAAGGGATGAAGAATTTTGTTTTGGGACATAGGAACCCAAAATGGATTTGGAGGATAATGAAGGCATATGGTTGTGTTTGAATGGAGGGATATAAGGTGTGAAAGGGATATCAATATCTTTGGAAAGAGCTGCATTTCCCAGGTTCTCATCTTTACGATTTATCTTTATGCCAATAGGCTCATGAATAGCTTTGATAAGAAAACATTTGATAGGATCAACTGAAGCTTGAAGGAATTTATTATCATGCAAGGGATTTGGAAGAATGATGGTTTCTTGAGGTGAACATGGAGGAATATAACAAGGATCTTTGAAGAGTATAGATAGGGTATTCTTCTCCTGATTTTCAATATGCTCATTGGAAATTATGGAAGTGATATCTTGATCTTGCTTGGGAAGTGGAGAAAATATGGAACTTGGAAGAGTATATTCTTCTTGGAATGGAAGGATATCATCTTGGAAGACATGAAAGGATGCAAGGGGATCATCACAGGGCTCTATGGATATGGACCTTCATCAAATATGAGAGGGGATTGTATATAATCTTGATCTTGATATTTATCAACATTTGTTTCTTTTCTCTTTGGATTATATTCTTGACATGGAGCCACTTCTAAGGACAAGGTAGATGTTTGGATATGTGTGGGGGATATTTGGAAGAATAATGTAGGATCCTTTTGAAGGGGTATAATAGGCATTGAAGCACATGAAGCTTTGGGGTCCAAGATCTTTGAAGCATGGAAATGATCTACAACAAGATGTAAGTTAGCTTGGGTTTATTTTAGAGGTAGCCCTTGAGGGTAGACATAGTCAATGAGAAAAGTGTCATCATTAAAATCATTCTTTGATGGAGGAATTTTGGATAGTTGTGAAGCTTTGTGAGATTGACGAAGGATGAAAGGAGTGCAAGCTATGTGAGAAACCTTGCTAGATGGAGGTTTGTGAGATGGACAAAGGATGAAAGGAGTACAAGCTATGGGAGAAACCTTGCTAGATGGAGGTTTGTGAGATGGAAGAAGGATGAAAGGATTACGAGCTATGGGAGAAACCTTTCTAGATGAAGGTTTGTGCATTAGATCTTGCTTGAGAGTGGTGCTTTTCTCTTCATACTCTTTATTATCTTGATCACAAATAGGATCATCATGAAATTTCCCTTGATCCAAGATAGGTTTGTTGCTCTTAAATGTTTCTTTTTGTGAGGAGGATGAAGATATAGATGGCCCATCATCATAAAGAAAAGGCCAAATTGATCTTAATGATGGCTCTTTAGATGATGTATCTTTTTGTTGTTCCTCATTCTTCCTCAAGGTTGATGTGTCATAATTATGAGGAAGTTTGGCTCCTAATTGAGCTAAAGTTATGAAATATGTTTCTTTATCCTTCTTCAAAATTAATTCCATCATTTCCCTAAACATGGGATCTTGGGATGCTCTCACAATGTCATCTTCAGACACTTCATCATTTTGAAAAAGATAAATTAATATTAATGATGACTTTTTAGATGCTGTATCTTTTTGTTTTTCCTCATTCTTCCTCAAGGTTGATGTGTCATAATTATGTAGAAGTTTAGCTCCTGATTGAGCTAATGTTAGGAAATATGCTTCTTTATCCATATTCAATATTAATTCCATTATTTCCATAAACATGGGATTTTGGGATGCTTCCAAAATTTGATCTTCAGACACTTCATCATTTTGATTCCTATGGATATCTTGGTCTTGGTTTTGATAATTATGCTCCATAATATGATTGATTTATTTCTCAAATAGACTCATCATTATAAATATTTTTCAAGAATATGATCTATTTATTACACTGATAAGGAATATCTTTGAAAAGGTTATCCAAAAATGATTTCAAAATCTTTCCAAACCTTCGGGATATGTTCACTATTTTCCCTTCTTTGTTTTTGGGCGTCACTTGCCTACGTGTAGGCGTGACTTAACACTTGATACGTGATTATTGGAATATTCTTAAGTGGCACTTTATAGGTCAGAAGGTGGCTTTCCTTTGTTGATAGGCATTTCTTGAAATGTCACAAGCATGACTTCATCATTAACAGGCGTTTCTTGAATAGTCACAGGTGTGACTTCATTGTGCATAAGCAATTTTTCTCTATGTCTAGGAAACACTTTGCAAACCAGGTTGTAAATTTCAAATTTTAAAAGTTGTAAGATCAAGTCTACAAAATATTCTTGCTTGAAAATGAAGTACAAATGCAACACACACATCAAATTTGTACCATATCCCTAAAACCACACTAAAAGTGTATGTTCTCGGTCATTTTTCACAAGTATGAACAAGAATATCTTCCAAGCAATCTACCTAGACTCAAATTTGGTTTTTAAACACGTTTGGCTCTAAAAGGCAGATTACTAATTAGCAGTTTTTAAAAGAACACCTTTGTTCTAGATCATGTCAAGCTCTTTTACCCACTTGTGGGCTTCCCACACACATGAAAGCACAATTTGGTGCAATCCAAAAGGACTACTAGAGGAAGTGAAGAAACTTGCACACAACCAAGTCGTTCTCCTTTTAAGGAAAAATAATTTATTTTTTTATAGTGGGTTGGATAGTACCGTGGCTAAAGCGATTGTCTCCCACTTGGGTCATTCCCTCTCACCGTCCTTGTAAGGAAAATCTTGGGAGGCAAGCCCTTTAAAGATCTAGCTTAACTAGCATGTATAGAAAATGAGAAATTGAACTTAGTTCAACAAGTTTGGGAATTTGGTTCACTTGGAAAGTGAAGAGCATATCCCTATTTTTGTTCCTTGTTCAAAACACTCCAATCAGATTTTTGTTCTTTTTCAACCTCTTAATAAGGAGATTCTTATAAATGAAGTGTTTGGTTAATTCCTCCCTTCCTTTCTACCAAATTGAACTAACATGTTTGGCTTTTTGATCCACTTCAAAAAATGGAGAGCATATGCCTAATGCTTGTTCAATTTGATGAATAGTAAGGTTTTTCTATTAATCTAGATTCAATGAATAGCCACAATTTAAGAAAAGCAAGCTTGATTTGATGAATACCTCTTTTTGTAGCTAGTAAAGGCTAGGTGCTTTTATGAGGTTTTTGGCTTTTTAATTTTCTTACTCACCTAGGGGCAATCGTTCCCACTCCCTCCTCCAAAAAATTAGTCCAAAAAGACATAAAAAATGAGGGAAATCAACAAGGAACAAAGTGAAATTGCAAACTTAAGTGTTTTTGACAAGATTTTTCCAAGAAATTTCAACAACTTAATGCAAGCAAATTTAGCTCAAAGTAGGGAATTCCATCTTATAAGCATCCAAAACTTTAATGTAATGAGCATACAATTTTTCCTCTAATCCCAAACTTTCAAGAATTAAAGCACTATGAATTTCCTTTTGACACTTTATTTGGATTCTCACCTCTTTGCTTCCTTGAGTGATTTTTCTTTCTAGTTTTTGCACTTTCCCGTGTTTGCTCATCTACAGAAAAAAAACACAAACAGAGAGTTAGAAAACCAAATTTAATAATCAGAGAACAAATTTAAATGAAAAATGCTAGGCATCATTTATTAGCTAAAGTGCGTCATTTAACGATAAGCAAGCGTCATTTAAATGCTAGTAAGTGTCATTTAAATGCTAGTAGGTGTCATTTAAATGTTGGTACATTTCATTTCACTACTGGTATGTGTCATTTCACTGCTAGTACGTGTCATTTCACTACTAGTACATGTCATTTAACTACTAGTAGGCGTGACTTTAAAATTCACAGACGTCACTTTCCAGTGACTTAAGAGATTTTTAAAGATTAGTAAGCATGACACTTCAAATGACAGGCGTGAAAAGTATTGAAAATTGTGTACGATAAAGTATTCAAAGTGACAAATAACAACTACTAAGTGTCAATTAAAGAATATTAGGTGTGACAGTTCACTGTAAATTGTGCAATAAGAATCATCATAGGCAACAAAGGATAGCTAATAGGCATTAGTTCTTAGATCATAGGCATCGCTCTACGCTCCCATGTGTAACACTTTATCTCATAGGTGTCAAAAGAATAAAAGACAGAAGAGAAAGAATCACTCAGGCATCAGTCAACTACTATCAGGCATCGACAGAATGCTCAAGAGCGTCGTTAAATCCTTCCTAGGCGTCACTTCTCCTATTTTCTACAAAATTCACGTAAAAGTGAAGACAAAAACACACAAAACTTGATAAAAATGATAAAGATGAGGCTCAAAGCCCCACGGTGGGTGCCATTTGTGTGTGAATGTTCAACACCTTCATGGAATTATGAAAACCAACTACAATTCTAGGAAAATACAATGAAAATTTAAGCTAAGAATTAAAATTAACATCCATGGCATCCCATGGTTCTCTAACTAATTTGGTAAGTGAAGCTCTCAGCCTATTCTCCACTAGTGACAAATCTAGAATGAGAAATATGATAGTACAAATGCTTAATCTAGCTCTCAAAATGATCAAATGTGATACAAAGATAATTCAAATGCTCTTAATTGCTCTCAATTGCTATCAAAATGACTATAATAGTGATGCTTTGCAAATGAATTTCTAAGATCATTATTGCTCTCAAAATGCCCCTTATTTATAGTAAATTCCCAAGCGTAGGGGGTAGAGTGAATTAATCATGATTTAGCCTTGGTTAAGTCAAAAAATTTGCAATGTTTTTAAATAGGGGGACAATTTAAATGCTTGTCTCAAAGGTTTGGACAAAAAGACAAAATTGAGTGGATGAGATTCAAAGTTGAAAGGTGTGATTGAGATTCAACTATTTTGGAGTGATCGATGTAATTTTGTTCCTCAATTCTCATTGGTTTCTCAAATTGTTGTTGAAAGATATTAGGATTAATTAAATTTCATTAATTAATTAAATTATCCATGTAAGGGAATAGGTTCAATTTGATTTTTGATTTAACAACTATACAATTAATTGATTAAAATCAATTATATAGTGTTTTTGACCCCTTTAAGCTTGTATTTAATTATTTAATTTCATGATTTGATTTTTCCTTTAATTATAATGATTTTGTCCAATTTTGATTACTAAATGTTCTTTTAAATTTTATTTGGTCCATTTTGATGAGAATTATAGCATTTTGATAAGATTTTGCAATTTTAATGATTTAAAGCACTTGCCCATTTTTTAGTGTCTACAAATTGAAATGAGAAACATTGGATATCTTTTAATTCATTTGGCATGGGATCGATTCATCTGCTCCATTAGCTTCGGTTGACTAGGTAAACACTAGTGACAACCACATCTCACCCATAGAGTCCTTGGAATGTTCACGAGCACACCGGACCAGACTGTCCCTAAGGGTCACTAAGCAACATTGGGAAGAAATCTTTCTTGGGGAATATCTTGGATCTCATGTGAGGTATTGATGAATTTTAGGTTCTATAGGACTGTGTTATGGAGGCCTACAATTACCTATCTCAGATTTTTGAGATTCCCCTTCATTTTAATTTGGAACTCCTATCTCAGTTTATGTCAAAAGTTACAATGTTGCTCAATTGAAATGAGAAACATTGGATATCTTTCAATCCATTCACTGTGGGATCGATTTGTCTTCTCCATTAGCTCTAGTTGGATGGGTAAATTCTAGTGACAATCCTATCTTGCCCATGAAGCTGTCTCTCAAACGTTCATGAAAATGCCAGACCAGGGCGTTCCTAAGGGTCACTAAGCAACATTGGGAAATGATCTTTCTTGGGGGATATCTTGGAGCTCATATTAGGCATCAATGAACTATCAGATGCTAAAGGACTATGTTATGGAGGCCTACAATTACCCATTTTAGTTTTGGGAGATTCCCCTTCATTTTAATTTGGCATCCCTATCTCAGTTTATGTCAAAAGTTGCAATGTTGCTCAATTAAAATGAGCAACATTGGCTATCTTTCAATCCATTCTCTATGGGATCAAATTGTCTGCTCCACTAGCTCTAGTTTCCTAGGTAAGTGCTCGTGATAACCCCGTCTCACACATAAAGTCCCTCAAATGTTCACGAGAACAACAGATTGGAGTGTCCCTAAGGGTCACTAAGAAACATTGGTAAAATCAAAATTAGGTATTTCACACTTTTCACCAACTTATTCCAAAACACAATCCACAAGAATTAGAAAAAACATAAACCACCCATTAATATACATCTTCCTATGACCCTTATTTGGTCAATTAAAAAAATTTGACACAATAGACAAAATCATTACACATTTTGGCTTTTCATGCCTTATTACATCAAATTAAGTCAAATATGACTTTGATTACATTATCCATGCCACAATGACTTTGATAAACATGTTTCAGTTCTATTATATTAAATAATGAATGTAAACATATTTTATTATTTATAAAAAAATAAGTTTTGAAGTACAATGTTATGCACACAATGAACAAATTGGGTCAAGTATCAAGTTTCATATATATCAAAATGAACAATAATTGTGCACATATAAAAAAATGGGATAGATGCCAAATCAATAATAGTTACAAAAATGCAGCATTTGCTATGTCAAGGTCGATATATACAATACAAATATCAAATATATACAAAAATTGGTCATTCAATGACCACAACTAGATCTATATATGTCTATCAATATCTATGACTGTGTTGGATCATCAAAATTAACCCTCTTCGAAGAAGTATGTGGCTTGCTAGGTCTCTACACATGAATAATCCAAATGCTAAATCAGATATATTATCTCCAAATACTATCAAAATAACTAAATACTAGTTTGTAATCTGTTGGCAATTGAATTATTGATTACCTCATCTCTTTCTTCTGCACTTGGGCTGTGTATTAATATTGATGGGCTCCTAACAAAATGGAATGGTAAAGGGTCTGTAGGAAGTCATGAAGGGAGTTGTAATAGGTAAAAGATAATTAACACAAGTTAATAACCCAAAGTTGATGAAAAACACTACAAAAGTAAAAATACATGTACTCATATCTAAACCCATATGTTTAACATATATATATATATATATATATATATATATATATATATATATATATATATATATATATATATATAGAGAGAGAGAGAGAGAGAGAGAGAGAGAGAGAGAGAGAGAGCCTTAGATAGCTTTCTTGTATTCTTAGGAGGGATCATCGCTAATGAGGCCACTATGACCATTTCTTGTATGAAAATAATAACATATATCATAGTCATAGAGGAATGATTTCTAAGAGATGTTGAACAAACAAGAATGCAATTGAAAGTGAATATAAAAAAGTTACCTCTTCCTGCTCCTGAACATCAACAACATTTGGTGCATTCATTAATTTTGTAAAACCCAATTGTTTTTGTATATAGAACAAATAAGGCATGTGCATTGATCAGTATATATGTACATGTTTAATCATAATACATTTCAACAAATAAACTTAAATTGTACTAAATTACCTTTTGTACTTTGGGTGTCCTTGAGGACTTATTTTTTCATCCCAGTGTCCTCGAGCTAGGTGGGGTAACCTAGTAGAAAAAAAATTAACATAAGAGAAAATAATATGATAACACATAGGTTTAATTAAAATTATAAAAAAGAGGTGTGAAAAATATGATACCATAAATCTCTCTAGGCCAAAGTCAATCACAAAAACTGTCACATCATCAACTTTGGACATCTGAACCCCTAACAAGCCCTATAAAACATCAATAAATATACATATAAGAAAATATATATTAACACCAAGAAATTATTCTATTTTTATAAATATTTAAAAACTATACCTCAGGTGTCGAAGCTACTCATGCACGTCTAGTTGAATGAGCACTTTGTGGTGTGCTCTATGTATCACCTACTACACTCTACAATGCATATTATTCATATATCAATTTAATTTGTTCTCTAAATAATAATTTATATGCTTTTATAAGATTTAGGTGATTAAAATTAATAACATGTCAAAACACAAATAAACATATCTACATCTATCTCGTAGAAAATACCACCATTAATAGGTCATTTGTGAGGGAAAAAATACCCAGAAGAAAATGCCTGACATCTACTCCCACAATGTGATACAAATGGGATGTCGAACCATCATCATTCGCATCAGTATCTACCCCAGCACATATACACTGACAGTTGGGGCACATATGCGCAATGGGTTGTGCTAAGCCAAATGGAGTATCTGATAATGATGGAGGTTTTGCAGGTGCTAATCCACCCTCTACATCAACTAAATGTGTGTCATGCTCAATAATGACATCAATTAATGATGTAGGTTATTGAAGGGTCTATAAATACATAGAATCCTTCACTACTACTAGGACCGCAACATGTACTATGGGTTTTTTCACTATATGTATCCTATGTTGTGGATCTACCACCCTATAGACCCCAACTCCATCCTACACAGAGCCTCTCCTTGTACCTTGGAACTGTCAAATGTCAAAGTAATTTGGCTTCTCACTGAGGAGAAAATCACAACATAGCTTTCTTAAAAAAAATAAAGGCATCTCCCAATTATTACAGTGTGCTTGGTCAAAGACCATATACCACCTATCCTAAAATGAATCTCTCATCCTATTATGAACACACCAATGTATGGTAAACTGATTCGTAGTAACTTCTAGGGAGTTACTACTAATATGATCAATGGAAAGAGCACATATGTCTTCTTTAAGTATCCTCTTTTCTTCACTTGATCATATGAAAACCCATTGGCATAAAATGCACAAAAGCTATCCCTCCATGAACCCCATGATGTAACCTCCTTAAAAACCTCATTCGTACTAGTGGCCCATTCTTTCTAAGGAAGTGGCAAGGGATGAGTGGTGCTCAAAACTAGAGGACCTCAACCTATTAAAAATATGGATATTTGTGTTGGAAATTTGGCTGAGGTATGTACATAGATGTTGTCATTATGGAAAAATATGTTCCCTATGAAGAGCGCATAAGCTGGAAAGTAAGTATGGAAGATCGCAGACTAAAATTGTCTAAGTATGAAACAATGATTTTGACAAAGCGCCCAATACAGTTTGTTTTGGTGATGTTCACTGGAGCATGATCAAAGTTTTTGCAGTTGAACATAGACTCTATGGTGTCTAAGGATACCCCATCTCAGTGCACAAAAGAGTACAGATAGTACAAAAAAAGTTATGACTATTTTACTGATGACAGAGTATAGCCAACAGTGTAGTTTTGAAGATAGAACTAGTAAATGAATTAAGGGATTATTTTGCTTGTCAAAATAATGACTTAATATTATAAAGAGATGACATCCTAGATGTTTATTCTTGGATAAAGATATGCAAGCCGACAAGAGAAAGATATTATGTTTGTATCTTGTATAAATAAAGATGTACCGAGCATACTTGAAATGTAACATGTAATATATGTAAATTGTGATAGCAGTGAAAGTTGTTGATGCGAAGTTGTAAGCAGTACCATATTGTAATCAGTAAACATTTGTATTACTTGTTTGGGTAGTGAGCTCATCTGGTAATCAGGTTTTGTATCTACAACTCCTAACAGGGTTGAGGCTTCTAACAAGGCCTATAGTCCCTTAATCAGGACTGATATACTATATGATTGTAACAGGCTCCTAACAGGGTCAACATCCTTAACCGGATATCTTTTGATTAGTGGATCTTTGTGGGTACCATCCCCACCAGGGTTTTCCCTTGGCCAGGGTTTCCTCGAGAACATATCATGTGTTATGAGTTCTTTACATTTATTATTGTGTATGATATTTAGTTTCTTATGCTTTGTATGCATTAAAGTAATCTGTTATATCCATAAGTGGGCAAAAGTAAAATTTTGTGAAATACTAATTCACCCCCCCCCTCTCAGTATTTCCTATTTCTAACAATTGGTATCAGAGCACAGTTACTCAGAGAAGAAACATTCAAGGAAAGCCTAGCAGCTTGAGTAAGATCTCTATGGATATGGATCAATTACAGAAGAATCTTGAAGAAGCTCTTGAGCAAATTGATATGCTTACTGATGAAAGAAACACTTTGAAAAGGAAGTATGATGATGCAAAGAATCTTATTTACAAATTGAAAGGTAAGATAGAAGATCTGAAATCTGAGAAAGAATTTGAAATTCTTGTTGAAGATTGTGAAGACTTAGAAAAAGAAAATGTGATCCTTAAACATGAATTGAAGATAGAAAATTTGAAGCTTAGCTTGAAAGATGGAAATGAAAATTTGAGATCTAAGAATGAAAGTTTAAAGAATGAAAATGAAGATCTGAAATCTAAACTTGGCAAGGTAACATCTGAATTTGATAAAGTCAAACTGCAGTATGACGAACTTGAGAAATACAACAAAATTGTGAAAGGTGAATTGACTCAATCTAAACAACAACTTGAGAGGCTATATTCAAATAGTGAAAAGATTGATAAGCAAGTATCTTATGGAAAACCATTCTATGACAAAACTGGTCTTGGATTTAACATATTGAAGATAGTTAGTGAAATCAAGAAACTAGATCTGAATGAATGTGAAAGGAGTGAAGAAAAGAAGTTAGATGAGAACAAATCAGAAGAATCACCTAAGTGAGAAGAATCACTGAAGCAAGAAGATGCACCTAAGCAAGAAGAATCACCGAAGCAAGAAGAATCATCCAAAGATATGCAAAGAGAATTCAAAGGTAGATGTTTTACTTGTAATAATATTGGTCATATGAAGAGAGATTGTACAGGTAAACAATTCAAACCTCTAAATGGTTATTGTTATAATTGTCATGGTTTTGGACATAGAGCTATTGAATGTAGAAGATCTAAAGTTATTGAGAATAATTACAATAGAAGAATGCCTAGAAATACTAACAATACAGATCAAAGATCAACTAAAGACATGAAAAGAGGAAATGGAATAGTATGTTTCAGATGCAACAAAATTGGACATATTGCTAGAAATTGCAGGACACAAATCAATCAGCAAATACCTAGATATGGAACCAATGGACTCACTTGTCAGATATATAACAAGATTGGACACACAACAAGATTTTGCAGAATGAACAATGGAGGTTATCAACATAACCCTAACCTTAGAAACTATGTAAGAAGGAATGAAAATGCAGGAAACAAAGAGAAAGGTTGTTGTAGCAATGAAGATGAAGTAAAATTTGTTAAAGGAATAGATCAAGGAGATATATTTAGCATTGAAGGTAATCAGGAAGGTAATATATCTAAAGGTAAGGATGAGTCTTTACCTAACCCTTCTTTAAGCACTTAAATTATGTAAATTTCTATAGTTTAGGAACTTAGAATTAGCATAGAGTTAGATTTTGAATGAGTTAAGTTTTGTGTAGTTAGATGAAGATTTGTTATGTTATACTGATGCTATGGTTAAGTGCGCAAAAAGAAATATTGTGTTTTGTGAGGTCGCAAAAAGATTTATGGTTGCAGGTTTACACAATCAGCTTTTTGGCATTTTGGCGAAAAAATTATTGAATGTGATGTCAGATCGAGTAAATGCTAAGTGTTAAAAGATTGAAATCAAAGTTATTATGATTATCAAGCAATTAGAAGTGATTTGGAAGTGAAGAAAGAAGTTTGGAAGTGATTTGCAGAAGTTTGAAGCGCCGATCTAGCGAAAGCCCTAATTTTGTGAATTTAAGGTATTTATCCAACTACGATCTTGAATCAGCTTAAGAAATCAGATATAATCATGGATGTGTCATTGATTCACAACATTAAGGATAAGAATAGACCTAGAAATAAGAAAGATCTAGTTGAACCCTCAGAAAGAGATGCTAGTTTAGCCTTATCATCTATACCAAATGAAGTTCTTCATTTAGAGAATGTTAAAGGTTATGTTGGATGCAAGTATGAAATCCTAAGGGAGAGTGATTTTAATGGTGAATATAAGAAATTGTACAACTTAGATATGTCTGTGAAACAAGGTTATGAACATCTAGAAAATAATGAAATCATTGAGTACTCTATGAAATATGAATTTGATGATGAGGAGTGTACTAAGATCATTTTGAGTAGGATACATAATGGAAAATTTTGGTTAGAAGACAGAGTTATAGAAATAACTGTAGACCTAATTCATGATGTGATTGGATTATCAAAAGTTGGTGCAATCCCATTGAATGAGAAAAACATGAGAAAGATTGTGATTGAAAACACCAGTTCAGTATACAATGGCAGAGGTATAGTCATTAGTAAGATTAAGCAAGATGATGTAAAATACTTGTGTAAGATTTTGACAACAAAGTTCTATGGAAGCTCTAGAGAAGATGATATGCCAGCAAGTATGGTACACATTGCTTATTTGATGTGTGTGGAGAAGAAGCCTGTGGATATGTGTGAAATTCTGAGAATATAGTTGTTTGAGAATTTGGAGAAGATAAAGAAAGCTAAATACACTCACTTTAGATTTTCCTCATTGGTTACTTACATGTTCTTCCACTTGTTAAGAAGATTTCCTTACACTATTGAATGGAATGATGGTGAGAATACTATGGAAAGAATCAATAAAGTCTATATGAAACATCTTATTGAGAAGGTTAATGACAGTGTAAAGTTAGTATTGAAAACTTTTTAGAACATTGTGGTAAATAGATCAAGAATTCCTCCATCCCTAGTTGAGAAATACAAAGATGATATATGTTTTATTGTTGAGACTGATTTCACTTACATTGAGGCAGTAGAACCTAGACATGAATTCATAGACCCTCTTGGCTATGGAATCTCTGAAGTTGAAACAAAAGGTTATGTTAGTAGATTGTTGAAAAGTAAAGTTGATGCTCATAGCAACAGATTTGGAACATATGATGAAAACTTTGGTTCAGCAAAGGAACTTAAGGAAGAGAAACAATCAAAGAAGAGAGTGGAGTCTACAATAAAGAAAATTCTAAAAGAATCAGGTATGAGTGAGTAGGAATTTGATATTACAAAGAAGACTGTAGAAGCAATAAGGCAAAGTGAGATATTATCAGTCCCACCTTTGGCATCAAGTGCAGAACCTATTCAAGTAAAGGTAAAGGTTGAAGAACCTGAGAAGGAACAAGGAATCAGTCAAACAGAGAAACCCTTTTCCTCAGCACTGAGAAAAAGAATGAAGGCAAGTGCTTCAGGACCAGGTAAAAGACAGAAAACAATTGTTCCACCAGTACCTAGAAGAGTTGCAGAAATAAAAGATGATGAAGTGACAACAAAGAAGAAATCATGGAAACCAAGGATAGAAAGAGTTAATGAAGATATAATGCAGCATGGAGACTTTACCAAAATGAATAAATACTATGATTTATATGGATCCTCTGACAGATTGAATCTTGAGAATGCAATGGTTACACATGATTTTGTCAAACAAGAAATTTGATACTATCCATGGAAAGATACTAGAAGATTTGTACAACAGACTTGTGAGAAGAAAGATGAGAGCACAAGAAGAAGATACCAAAATGAGAGAGAATGTGATTAGATAGTTCTGTGAGATAAGAGATGATGACCATCTTAAATAGATCCTCAAGCCACTTGAGACCCTATTAAGAACCAAAAGAAGAATTATAAAAATAACGGGAGGACAGTATGAGCAAGTAAAGACTGGAACTGAATAGGTAGTTGTGCAAGTGCTAGAAAACTTGGTAGCAGGAAAAGATAGAAAAGATCAAGCAGTTGCAGAACTAGCAGAGAAACAACATTCAGAACAAGCAGAGGTAGTTGAAGTTGAAGATATTCCCTCTTCTTCCATAAACATTGGCACAGAATCTATGGACATTGAAGGAACTAAAGTTACTTTAGATTCAGATGATGTGGTACTCAACAGTTTGGATAACATTGTTGACAATTTGGATTTGGGAGAACAAGAAAAGACTATTGAAATAGAGACTACACATACTGAAGTACAAATGGAAACAAAGGCCCCTACACCTACTGAAACACAAGAAGACATTAGTCTTACTCCTAAGACTAGAAAGGAGAAAGGAATAGAAACATTGATTGAAGATTTGAGCAAGGAAGTTGATGACGATGATCAAATAGAGTTGATCACCTCTTTAAACAAAATTATTGGAAAGAACAAGAAAGTTAAGAATTTGGAAGGTAGTCTGAAAGACTTGACTGAGAAGCTACAAAGTGTCATATCTACAAAAGTCTTTGATTCAGATCCACTTGAAAGAGCAAAGATGGTAATTAAATCTTTTGATGTTGAGTTCACTAATTTAACTGATATTGCTAAGATTAAGGCTCAGGCAGCTTATGAAGCTAAAATGTTGCAAAACATAAGTCAAATTATAAAAAATGACATTGAAAGCCTTGATAGACACATTAAGGACTTAAGGAAACATCTTGAGACTGGAAAGTGTTTGTACATTCAGTGTGTTAGATCTTTTTCATGTAGAATCACCAATATAGTTTTCAAACTTGACTCTCAGGTTCTCAACTCTGGATTCTTACAAGGAAAAGGCTAATTGATAAGGACCAAGTCCTTCTTCTACTTCAGGCTCCACAGACCCAGGTGGGTGTACCTATCTTCAGACTCACTACTTCACAATGAAATCCTATAGTGGATCAAAGGTTCTAGCAATGATTTACCAATACCTCTTGCTGCAATTGATGCAGAGCTTGGAAATCCAATCCGTGATATTAACAAAAGTAAACACTCATTGCAGAAAAATGGCAAGTGTGACAAGGATAAAATCCTTCTTATTTTTGAGCTTTGAACTTGGGCAGGTTAACCCATGTCAGATCTACTTCTTGAAAGGATCACAACATTAGTTTATATCCTAGATATAAACATTATCTTCTCAGTCATTCAAAGATACACGAAAGTAAATTATTATTTAAGTTTTGTTGAGGGTGAGATCTCTGCAAATCGAGGATAGACCAGTGCCTTATCTTCGGGTATAGAGTCAAACAGTGAAACATATATTTACATAAATCTTCTAAATGAAACACAAACAAATCCCAGATGAAATGCCTTACAATTCATCCTCTCTTAAACACATTTGATCATCAAATTCTTGCCAAATTCCTAAGCTCTCAGAAATTAACCTAAAGACATTACCCTTTCCTTGAAAGGAGCTAGAGATTAAAATCACAGATACCTTGTAAATGGTATATCAAAACTACCTTATAGATTCAATACACAAAAGCCACAGAATTCAAACAAGAAGACAATTGAAATCATGCAAGGGAATTCTATTGTATTCTAGTAAAATTTCACTGTATCAATACATTTCAAAATCTGATAAAATATTCTAAGATTTCAACAATGGAGTCAAACCTCCCTCTACAATATATTTTTTCAACCTCCTCTCAAAAGAGTAAAACTTACTATATATAACATAGCCATCTTGGAATCCTTGAAAGGATGCAACAAGCTTGGGATGGCTAGAAAAGATCCTATACTAGAGACAAGATTACAAACTGACAAACAAATTGTAACAACACATTACAAAGATATTTTCTCAATAATTCCGTAGGTGGCATCTTTGTCTAAAGATATTTTGGAGCAGTTGCTAAATTCACTGCATGAATGATGACTGCCATTCCGGCTAACTTACATCATCCTTTGTTTGAAACTTGCTCTCCCTCAATTTCTGGATCAGGTGCCATCTGCAACTCTATTCTTCCTCTTCCTCTATAAGTTGGACAACTAGCCTCTTTTTCTTCTTTATTGTTAGCTTCTCCCAAGCCGCTACTTCATCATCTGATGGCCAGTTGTAAGTCTGCAATTCTTGTAAAAAGTTGACTTGCTTGTCCCACATGGAGTCAGTTATATTTTTGGCTTCTGCCACAAATCGTATGCAATCATTTTCAATTTTAAATAGACTGTCAATGATGCTATTACACCTCTCAAAATCCAAAGTATTGTCATTATTAAGGAAAACATCTTGTGTAATCACCAACTGATCCATTGATAGCTTCTATCATTACATACCGCAAGAAGATACTTGCTATAGTGTTTATCAAACGTAAACAACTTGACCCTCACCTGGTTGGACTTACCCTTAAAAAACTTTGAAACAACATTGATTAAGCCAATCTTCTCAAAAAATTCTGTAACTACTCCAAGGATCTCAGGCTTATGCTCTTGTAGGCTATCAAGTTTATCAAACAACAAACTTCTTCTAGACCAAACACTATGAAGTGGCTCCAAAGCAGCCAATGATTCATTTATCTTTCTGTTTGTCTGGTGTAATTGGCTGACTGATTGATAAACTATATCCATTTTCTCTATTATCTTATCTCACCTGTATTGTACAATCTTTGACATGGTGTCCAAAGATGCCTCTATCCTTATCTTATCTAAATCTTTATTAGGTCCCTTAGGTACTTCTTCATCAATTTGAATTGGGACCTCAATCTGCACAAGGGGGAAAACAACCACCTTCGAAGCTTCTTCCAGCTTAACTTTTATCTCTGCCAATTCATCTTCTAGCTGCTTGATCTTCATCAATTTTAAATCTCTGTCCTTGGCCACTAGGTTTGCACTTTCAAACAACTTCGAGTACCTTTCAGATAATTGAACTATTTTTGCCTCATTCAGGTTAGCCCAATGAGTCACTGCCTTAGAAACTTCAAGGTCAGTTGTATTCTGCACAGTCCAAATAATCTGATTCCCTTCCATTTTATCTTCTATACTCAATAGGGATGGCTTTTGAGTCCTAGGGGCCATGGACCACATTGCAACAGCTTGAGACTTAGGGTCATAGCCACTTCCTCTTATCATATCACCAATGTGAACCTCATATGACAGGCTGCCCGACGGTTGCCTTCTTATTTGATCTATGATGAAAGCAGAGGTCAGATCCCATCCTGGAGTCAATAGCATTCCACTTGACTTGACCAGTTGTCTAGCCTCATCTTTAGTTATGGGATCAAGGCTAGGATCATAAGAATTTAAGGCTCTCAATGTCTCTTCACTTGGTTCCATACCTTCAGGCAGAAGTTTCCTCACTTCTTGCTGCTTATTCCAAACAAGGAAACTCTTGAATTCATTTGTTTTAATAAACTGGTCATCACTAAAAAATTCCTCCTGATAGACCTCTCTGATATCCCTTTCTGACCATAGGGACTGTTCTTTATCTGCTTCATCAGTGGCCACCTTCTTTCCTTCTCTTATTGCTTTTCTCAATTGGTGATGGTAAACCCTATCACCTGGCACTAGAGCAGATGCTCTATCAATTGTTCTCTTTTGTTTTTCCTGCCTTGAAGGCTCTCCTACCTCAAGCCTTTGTTTCTTCAAGGGTGGCTCTGGAGTATCCCCTATTTCTAGTTGGTCTTCAACAGGCCTAACACTTTGTACATCTTCCATTTATGGCAGGCTGTTCCCTTCTTGTGACTCATCAGAAAACTCCTCTTGATCAGAAGATGAATAGTCTTTCATTTTCTTTGGTTGACTCTGGTCAATCAACTTCTCCAATTGATTTGATAGAGTGTCATGCATCTCTATCATCTTGTCAATTCTTTTTAAATAGGGAAGGTCAGGAAAGAAACCCTCAAAAGGAAGCTGGGCTGCCATCACTTGTTTTGACAAGTCGATCAAATCAAAGTACCTGTTCCATCTCCTCTTGACCTCATCATCATCAATGATGTTTCTAACTACATCTTCCTCATCCAAGCCTTCATGTTCTTTGTTCACACCAATGTTTGGGATGTATAGCATCCTAGCAGTTTTGATAAAGCCCTCAGGATCTGCATGTCTACAAGCACTAGTAGCCATTTTGAACTGATTTAACCATGCAGTAATCTGAGGAAATGCCCTCTTTCCTACTAGGAAGTCACCTATCTTGAATTTCGTAGGTGTGAATGTACCCTTCCTATGAGGGGCTAGAATTTCCCTGTCTGTCCACATCAACTGCCACACAAATTCCAAACAAGAAACCCTTGGAGGCACAAATTTTGGTAACAGATGTGGGGGTTGGGGGCAACTGTAGACTCTCAAAATTGTAGCATTCTCCCCCAAGTAAAAATCACCCCAATTGTGATCTCCCTCCCATTTGTTCACAAACTAAACTGGTCGTAGGAGCCTGAGGACCCTTGGGGATATCCTTGTAGTGTTGATACCTAACATCCTTATGAGAGGATACATAATGAAATTCTAAAAGAGACAAAAATTCCCCTCATTGGAAGTAGAATTCCACATCCTCACCCATAATTGCACCGGATTATACTGGCCTTCAAAGTTGAACCTTGGCTTCAGCATGTTCGAATCAAAACTATTAATATTGAAGAACAAAATTAAGTGCATTAGCAAAGAATAATGCATGAACTTAATTGGGCTCTTAATATCCTTGATAGAAATCAAACCCTCATGCATTCTATCAATGATGTACTAGATGTAATCATAGTCAGTGTTAACCAAAGAATTCTGGATGTCCAGGATAATCATCAAAAGATCAGCTAGTAAAAACTCTGCATCCCCATCAATTCCCAAAACCCCACACAACCCATAACAAGTTTGCTTCATGTAATGCTGAAGGGACTTAAATTGGTAAGCGACATTCATGTGAGTAGGGAGGGGAGCTATATACTTATCCTATTTTGGGATATGCTTCATTATTTGGTCCTTCACTATCCCTATGTTCTTCTTATACCTCTCCTTTTGTTTGCTCAAGTCAATTTTAGTAGAAGTGGATGTATAAACATTAAAAGCCTTCATGAACAAACCCCTATCAAGAGTAACCAAAGCTAACTAGTCCTCTTTCCTAATAGTCTTAGAAATAGGGTCGTAACACCTAGCTAGAGCAACAATTAAATCCGCATCCAGGAATGCATCAGGCACTACTAATTTCCCTAACCCCAAAGCCCAACCATTACATATAGGGATATGACTATCTCTATTTTTATAAAAGAAGTTGAAGATAGTATAACCTATGGTATTTGGTGTGATAGGATCTCTGCAAAACCCTAGAACATCTTCAAAAACATCATCAGGAGGTCTTTTGTTTTGACTGGAACCAGGTAGCAATTTCAAAAACTCATCTGAATAATTAGGCTTGCCCTTATCTTCACCACTTTTAGCCTTTGCTTCATTGCTGGAAGATGTTGTGCTTCTCTCAGGTTGACTCATCTTTGCTTCAGAATTATCTTCAATCTCTACAAACTGGATTCACTTGGCACTCAAAAATCACTTTAGAATGACACAATTCTCTTCGAATGATTTTGGACAGAGGAAACAATGAGCTTAACTTATTTATCAACATAGATCAAGTATGTACAACTACCACAATCATTGCAAATCTCCTTAATTGCTCCCGCATTCAATTTCGCATGTCACCAGTTTTCAAAATGGAGCTAGCCAATGTACAGATGTAGACAGATAGATTTTAAAAAACTTGAAAACAAGGCAAAGAGGCAAATGATTAATATCCTACACTTTAAACCTGTTTACGTCATGCAATCTTCCTTTGAAACTGATTGGATGGCTCATTAGTTTACTTTCTAGCTTGATATTGTACTTTATCCACGTAGGCAACGGTCCCTTTTCTTTTCTTTTATTACCTTTTCCAACTGGGCCTATTTAGCGAATCCATGACTGAAAGCTTCTCATGATCACTGAATGCAATGTTAACCCTAGCATATATTCAGAGAACTAGCGACCAAAGTCTTTGCGGGTTCTCAAAATGCAATCCTTAACTCATGATACTTTTCGTGAATTAGTGAACATAGTGACACCCTTCGAGCACTTGACTGCAGTTATTATTTGGCGAACCAGCGAACAAAGCCATCTCGCATTCTCCTAATGTCTCGGCTAACTATTAAATCTTTTGGAGATTCAACGAACAAAGGGTTCACACATTCACTTAATGGATCACTTAACCACTAAATTACTTGGAGAACTGGCAAAGCCTTTACTCTTTGAATCACTGAATCTTTCTTAACCATCATCTTTACTCTGAGATTTTGAATGAACCGTTGATCTTGTTGATGATCTATGACTATCACCAGTTCACTAAAATATTTGATCCTTGGTCATTTGATTACGAGATTCAGCGAACAAAGGTTCGCTCAATCGCCAGATCATATTAAACACTGAGTATTTCAATCCATGATTAAGTGACTAAAGACTTGAAACTTAGCCAATCCTTTTATTCATGCATTCACCAAATGATTATGCCCTTTACCTTTTCCTTTTAGAGAACCTGCGACCACATGACTCGCTGAATCGCTAAGTCATTTAGCTTCTTACTAATTTATTCCGAGAACAAGCGAACACTTGAAAGACTTGTTCCACCAAATTCTTCATACCAAACTGTCGGGGCCGCCAAACTTAGAAGTCTTTACACATTCGCTCATTCACCAAATGAAACATGTAGGACCCAATAATATCTGAGATTAAACCACAACCATCGATCCTGACAATGATCTATGGTATTCGCCAAGTCGCTAGGTTATTTTGCCCTTAACCGCTAGATTCAGAGAATGAGCGATAACCGTTGTCGCCAAGTCACTGAAATATTTGCAAAGAACCGCCAAGGAATACACAAATTGGAGATAATGCATTCACCGAATTGCCAGATGTTTTCTGATAACCACTGGATATTTGGAGACTACGTGAACAAAGACAACACTTAGCATTTTTAACATATTCTCCAGTTTGCTGAATGTTTGAGGTGTTAACCAGGATACTTAGAGACCACGCGACTAAAATGACGCTTAGCATAAGATTGACTTGTTCGCTGAATCGTTGAATACTATATGAGACATGCTATGACCTTTTCTGATTCAGTGAACACAAAACATTTAACACATGCATGATTTAATCAGCTTAAGTGACTTAAAAAGGTAACAATAAAATAGAAGAATAAGGGCTAATCATGAGGACTTTTGCATGAATTCAACATTTTCAAAGACAAGACCTAGGGTAAAGATTTTTGAAGTGGGCTATGACAAATTTTTGAAGAACTTTTGACACCTGTACCTAGGAAAACTTCACAGACCAGAGGACTAAACCAACGTTTGGACAAAAACCTCAAAAAATTAAGAATACTCCCAACACAGTGTACAAAATCTAAGAATATTTTAATTGAAGAAGAAAAGAAGATAAAAGAGAAGCAAGATGAAATTGCAGCAGAGACAAACTCTTTGGCCAGCTTAAACATGAAGATCAGTACAGTTGAGAATAAGATTAGGAAATTATATGATGAAATAAGGACTTTGAATGATGAGAAGAATAAGAAATCTATTAGAATAAACATCTTGAGAGAGCATGTCTCAATCAAGTTGACTATAATAGAAGAGCAGCTAGATGAATGTCTTACTGCTAAGACAACATTTCAAAAATTCAATTTTGAGTCCCTCCAAGCTTGTCAGATTGCAACATATGGATTGAGTACTTTACTCAATGTAGCATAATCAATAAAGAAGGCATGGGAGAAAGATTTTGAGACTTGGAAGATAGATTTTGCAGATTGCATTGCAAGCCTACTAGCTTTGCAATAAGACAGTAAGGTAAAAGTTTTGACACAATTTTTGTATATGCCTTTCCACCCTTTATTTTGTCATTGTTGTCAAAGGGGGAGAGATACTTAGAAAATTGTCTATATATGATAAGGAAGGATACTCATAGGGGGAGTTCTATGGAGTATTATGAAGTGTTATAGATTTTTGTATATATTTTGAGGAGATATAAGGATAGTATACTTATTTTATACTATGGCCACAATTTTGATACAAATTTTGAGATTTTGACTTGTACACTTAGCCAATTTTCTCATATGTTGCCACCAATGACAAAGGGGGAGATTGTTGGCAATTTGGCTGAGGTATGTACATAGATGTTGTCATTATGGCAACATATGTTACCTATGAAGAGCACATAAGCTAGAAAGTAAGTATGGAAGATCGCAGACTAAAATTGTCTAAGTATGAAACAGTGATTTTGACAGAGCAGCCCATACAGTTTGTTTTGGCGATGTTCACTGGAGCATGATCAGAGTTTGCACAGTTGAACATAGACTCTATGGTGTCTAAGGATACCCCATCTCAGTGTGAAAAAGAGTACGGATAGTATGGACAAAGTTATGACTATTTTACCGATGACAGAGTATAGCCGACAGTGCAGTTTTGAAGACAGGACTAGTAAATGAATTAAGGGATTATTTTGCTTGTCAAAATAATGACTTAATATTATAAAGAGATGACATTATAGATGTTTAATCTTGGATAAAGATATGCAAGCCGATAAGAGAAATATATTATGTTTGTATCTTGTATAAATAAAGATGTACCAAGCATACTTGAAATGTAACATGTAATATATGTAAATTGTGATAGCAGCGAAAGTTGTTGATGCGAAGTTGTAAGAAGTACCATATTGTAATCAGTAAAAATTTGTATTACTTGTTTGGGCAGTGAGCTCATCTGGTAATCAGGTTTTGTATCTACAACTCCTAACAGGGTTGAGGCTTCTAACAAGGCCTATAGTCCCTTAATTAGGACTGATACACTATATGATTGTAACAGGCTCCTACTAGGGTCAACATCCTTAACCAGATATCTTTTGATTAGTGGATCTTTGTGGGTACCATCCCCACCAGGGTTTTCCCTTGGCTAGGGTTTCCTCGAGAACATATCATGTGTTATGAGTTCTTTACATTTACTGTTGTGTATGATATTTAGTTTCTTATGCTTTGTATGCATTAAAGTAATCTGTTATATCCATAAGTGGGAAAAAGTAAAAGTTTTTGAAATACTGATTCACCCCCCCCTCTCAGTATTTCCTATTTCTAACAATTTGTGTTAGGATTAAGTAATATTGAGAGGAGGGGTGAATCAATATTACACCACTTAAACTTAAACTTAAGCCAATTTAAAATAAACCATATCAATACAGAAATGAAAAGAGCATAAACACATAACAAATAACTCATAACACCATTTTTTTTTCAAGTAAACCCTGGCCAAGGGAAAACCCCGGTGGGGATGGTACCCACAACTATGCACTAAAATATAGAATCCCTGTTAGGACATCTAGCCTTGTTAGAAGCTAATTATTACATAGCACATTTCCTTGTTAGAGGAATAGAAAACCCTGTTAGGGGCATACAAAAAACCTGTTAAAGGTGTGGTGAGATTACAGCTCTTACAATCAAAATTTTGTTATAAAATTGTTCTTGAACTGCACAAGCATCTGCTATGCTTTGATAATTCCAGTTATACCTCTGTTAATCTCCAATCTTGCAGCTTCTATCTACCTTTACTAATATCCCAAATTCACATCCATCACATATGCATCTCTATCACACTTATCTCTTCCACAAAACACTCTATATTTATATCAATTCTTCCATCCAGTCAGCTCTCAAATACAAGATAAAAAATAACAATTACTTATACAAATAATAAATGTAGAGTCAAAAATCTTGTATTACCAAAGTATCAGCAATATACAATTTTCATTTGACTTAGCATGTTACCATTCCATCTAACCTTCCCTCAATCATCACGACTGTTCATATACCCTGATTCACTATTTCTCTATCTTTGCATACCTTCGTAGCATTGTATCTTACTGATATCAACACCAAAATATGTGTGACCTTAACTAAAGGTCATACATATCCCAAACTATCTTCCTCCAAGTTTTCAAGCCATAATACATCATATATTACCTTCACTGACCAAAAATGTAAGTTGCAGTTGTAGACACCGAAAAATCCTTCAGGAAATAAATTATTTTTGTTTTCTGAAAATCCTTGATGACATCATCATTTATTAATTAATTATTTATTTAATTAATTAATTTATTTTTATGGCATTAAATCCCTCTCTCTTAATTAAAAATCTTTAATTAAGGAATCTAGCCTAAAAATGTCATTTGGACATTATCCCTAATTTATTAATTATTTTAATTAATAAATTGACCAAAAACTTCAAAAATAAATTAATTTATTTTTAATTTATTTTTTATCCCAAACTTGGCCAATTTCCTTAAGACCACTAACCTCTTCCAAAATCTTCTAATCCCTTCTTAATTTCGATTAAAAGGCTAATCCCATCTTTTCTAACCCTAATCCCAAGGTTAAATATTTAATTAAGGTTAAATATTTAATTTTCATATTTATTGAAAATATTTTAATAAATATTCCTAAAACTTAAGCTTTTGGAATGAATAACTTTTATTCCATGAACCTAAGGAGAAATCTAGACTCTTCTAGAATCTTCTCAAATCCACCCTCTTCACCCATCCTAATCCTTTTCTTTGTCCTAATCTGATCCTAATCCTACCCTTAAACCTTTGTGCAATCCTAACCAAGCTTAAGACTTTCCTAAACCAAAGCAAAGTCTTTCCTTCCAAATATCTCAACCACAAAGCATTTATTGCTTCCCCAAAGTCTTCAAAGCCTCTTAAAGCCCATTCATTGCTCTTACAAGTATTTATTTGGAGAGTTATGAGCTTGGAGCCCCCTTTGTTGACTCCTCTTTGCCCTTCCCTTCATCCACTCACCTTGTGACATGTGTCACCTCCTGATTGGCTGAGAACTAGCACAATCCATGTGCTTCTCTTTGAGTGAATCTTGGCCTCTCTTAAGGATTTCAATCCTGGCCATTCATTCCTCCTACCCCAAGCTTTAGAAATCCTATAAATACCCTCACTTCCTAAGGCAAATCATCTCTCAACTTTCAAACTCAATAGCAAAGTTATAATGCCATTTTCATTCTAGCATAAGCATAAACTCATCATTTTAGATCATTTTCAAGCTTAAATCACATCTAAATTAGCTTAAATGGATTAACATAGATTCATTTCTTGTTTTAATCTTAGTTCTTTCTTTAAGCTTTGCATATTTGTGTGTTCTTGAGGCCTTTGAGGCAAAATAGGTTCCTCATACCTATTTTGTGTCATTTGAGGTCTTCTTGATCCTCAAATCATCCATCTTGCATGCTCCAAGTGCTTGAGTTTGCACACCCACATCCCTCTATATCTAAGCATATCAAACGGTGCATGGGCGCACCGTTTTAAGCTTAAACTGAGGTGGCTTTGATTTTAGTTTGTTTACCTTTAAATTTGATTTGATAATATGCTATGACGTTTGTTTGTCTTTGGCCTTCAAAATAGGTTTAGGTGCACTCACTAATCCTAGTCTACATTCTGGCACGCCCGGTGGGAGACAAACCACAATCATTTTGATGAAATTATACTTTATATGCTTATTTTTTTACAGGAAATAAAGAAATGTCGCCTTCATGAAAAGAAATGACGCCTACAGCAATTAAATGTCGCCTTCAAACAAAGAAATGTCGCCTTCAACAAAAGAAATGCCGCCTACAAACAATCCTGTCACGCCTTCATGCAATTAAATCACGCCTTTGAGGAAAGAAATGACGCCTATGAGTTCTGTTTTCACGCCTGCATAACTAAGATTTTTCTGTGATTGACAATTTCTGTTCTGTCTTAGATTTCTTCTTCTGTCGCCTGCACGTAAAGAAATCACACCTGTAACAAAAGAAATCACGCCTCTAGTTTTTTATCTGTCACCTTTTGAGATACAGAATGTCGCCTGTAGGAATTAAATGTCGCCTCTGCACTTTCCAGTGTCGCCTATAAGCTGGACAGTGTCGCTTTTGGTTTTTGTCTTGAGTTGCTTAAGACTGGTTTTTTTTCATTTCTTTTATTACAGCAAAGGTCAAACTCAATCTTGAATGAAACTTAAGGAAATGAACTTAGGTCCTAGAGTGTCATTGTCAATTTGAAAAGCAAACCAAATCTCAAATGCACTAAAGGAACAAACAACTCTATTCCCTATCTCGTTTCAAATTCCAAAGCAAGCAAACAAATTCAATCTTGAGTGATCTAAGGGATAAAACAAAGCTTTTTCAAAGTTCTTAATTAAACACGCACACTCAATCTTGAATGCCCCAGTCAAAAAATTTGCAAATGCTCGATTTACTTTTTGGAGAAAGGAACAAATCAAAAGCTAATCATGAGTGTCTTCATTTTCAAAGTTCAAACATCACTTAATCAAATTTGGGAAAATGAACAAAATCTGCTTGATGTGCATGTAGGAATTTTTCAATTCTTGCATAATCCTTGTTAGAGTAAGCAACGTGGAACATTTGAACTTGGACAAGTTCACCTGTTCTGCTTTTAGCGAGGCCTGTCCAAGGAGAAGCGCCTCCTCCTCGGAGAACGACCTCAAACCGGTATCCCCCCTGGCCGGTATACAAATAAGTGAATACCAAAAGAATCGCTTACATCTCCTAATCGCCGGGCGTTCGTGCCAAACACGTGACTGGGGATGGTAAAAATTCCTCTCCCCCAGCATAATTGGCAAGTCTCTTAAGTGAGTCACGGATGATCAGCATAACCGGGTATGGAGACTCCACAGAATCATTAGCAAACTGATAAAATAGATGCTACCCTATCTACATCCGAAAGTATCAAAATCCTTGTGCAAGGACCGATTCCAAGGGGTTTACCGGGTCGCCTCAAGATTACTTACCATTTGTATTCCCTTCTAGGGGATACCAAGCTGTGGGCAGCGATTTTGATACTCACCTTCCTTAGGTAGATCTGTTTGAAGTGCTTGATAGTCAAAGACTCCATGAAAACACTTGTTGAAACATACACTTTCAAAGCTTTGTCAGAGTCAGTTGCCTTTGTTTGTATCCTGCAGGGTTGCTTTGTCCCTTGCAGAGATTGCTTTGACTTTAACCTTTGCCATTGAAAACCTTTGCCTCAAAATCAGAAGCCTCTTTTCCAAGTGATGCCCAGCAAGAGAAAACATCCTAAAGCAAAGTTGCCCAAATCCCAAGCCTATCAAGAGCAAAAAGTTATCCAGAAGAACACCAAGACCTATCAATCCATTATCCAAGCAACCCAAGCAGAGGAGAAGTCCCAAACTAGACTTGAGAACATTGCCCATAATGCCCGCATCAAACAGTTCACCTTCCGTTTCCGAGTTAACCATCACTTTGTCAACCTTGAGCCAGAAGATTAGCCAAATCCTTGTTCATGTCTTGTTCCATCTTCAGATCTTGAAATCTTGTCTCAAACAGCCGTGCATCTTAGTTTCATCCTAGTTTCATCCTTTGCATCAGCATCAAAACCTTAGTTGCATTTCAAAACATCATAAAGTGCATTCATCTTCCTACCAGCATTCTAGAATCAATCCTTGCCATTTGCATTATCCCTTTAGATAGAAGCATTGTCCTTTCACCCCTCAATACCTTTTTCACCAGCATCCCCCCATCAGCTTTCCATATCTTTCCAGCAGATCCATCATCTTTTGCTCCAAATCCAGAGTTCCACCAACACTTAGTGTTCTACCTTTTGAGTTGTTCCTATCCTATATCCAAGATCAGAGACCATCATCCTCTTTTTTGGCACAACGTGTTGTCATAAAGAAATCAAACCTTGTCCTTGCATAGCCATCATCTCGAGCAAGAGATTGGAGTGTATTGATAAGAAACTTGTTGACCGAAGATCATCAGTCTATCTTAGGTTGACCCCATCATATCTCTGATCCTCCATTTGGGAAAAACAGCAGCTCATTTGTTGACCACTCAGTAATCTTTCACCAACTTTCCACCAGCAACCTATCTTTCCTCCACCATCTTGATCCATATCTGTTCCATCCAAGCTTCCATCATTGCCATCTTGATCCATCCTTGCATTGCATCCTAGAAAGTCATCTTTAGAAGTTCATCAACTTTGCATCCATCAACATCTTTTAGCCAAACATCTTGCATCCATTTAGCACTTGCATCTCCATGCCTGTTGAGACCAGATCTCGGAAAAGAAGAAGCATGAATCCTTATCCACCAACAACCTCATCCGATCCCAACCTTTTCACCAACGCCATGATGACCTACAATCCCCAGATCCAAGCCAGTAACCCATGTGAAGATCCAAACATCCCTTCATCCCCCTTGGCAAACCAAGCATTTGTAAATCCTCCAGATAGCCCACCAGCGACCAATGCCCTTATACCGCAACATCAGCAAAGCACGTTTGCCTACTATCTGCCAGAAAGTACCTCCATCCCACCATCTCTCTATCCACGCATCCCCATCAAAACAATCCAAGTTCCAGCACAAGCATATTCTCCGTTTGTCCAATCATTCCCCGATCCTATCATGCAAACACCCCAAGAGCTTGCCACCGTTCCCCTTTTCTTGCAAGGAAGCCTCGCCAGTCCCGTAACACAAGCTGCAGTGCCATCTGCTCCATCTCCTACCCCTTTTGCTTCATCATAGGCTATGGCTGCCCAAGCCCAAATCCAAACCCAAAGTCAGCTTCCACCTCTCACACAAGCTTCTACACCGCCGCCATCCGCAAGTCAAGCAATGCCTTTCACCATCAAAGGAGCACCGTCACCCTTCACCCCCCAAGCACCTGTACCTTCTTCTTTGGGGTTAGCGCAATCACTTCCCATTCCAACCTCATCTTTCTCTTGGGTGTTTCCTTCATTTTCCTCCTCACAAGCATCCGCTCAACCACAACCTCAACAAGCTCCTTTCTCTCAAACATCATTCGTGTCCCAAGCTCCCGTTGCTCCTACCATTCCATCATCCGCTGCAGTGCACCCTAACACAAGCTCTCAATGGGGCCTTACGCAAGAAGAAATGAAGGCATGGGGGATCCCATCTTAGTCCCCTACATCTATGGTTGCAAGTCAACAAACCACCTTCGCCCAAGCAGCACAACAGCAACTACCCCAAACACTGCCAGCTTCAAGCTATTCATCCCAAATCCCAAATACCTTCCAGCAAGTTCCACCACCTCAACAACCAACTTTCCCCAACTATCTTACCCCATCACCCTTTGCTTCTAGCTTTCCCATATCTGTTCCACCTCTAAGTAACGCAGGCATGCACCCAGCTTATATCAGCCAAACGCAAAGCCAACCTCAGCAACTACCACCATCATACCCGCAAGCAGCATCATTCCAACAGCCTCCCCCACAGCAACCACATGTCCCCTTTCAGCAAACACCCATCATTCCTCAACAACAGCAAGTCCCTTGCTATCAACCCTAGCAAAAAATCCCTATCATCCCCCAGCAATAACAAGTTCCCACCCATCAGTTACAACAACAAGTTTCAAATGTCCAATATCAGCAAGCAGTCCCACAACAACTGCCAGTTCAACAACAGCAAGCAGCCCAACAACATCAAGCGATTCTATATCATTTACCACAATATCCCCCTATGCCACACCAGCAATATCCCTAGCAACCATTGCCCCAAAATCAGTTCCAACCCATTTATCCACAGCAAGCACCATATCCAGTTCCACAGCTTCCATCACAAGCAGAAGTCCCAGTTCCCTCGCCACTCAATGCTGAGTGGGAAGCAATGAAAAATGCTCTAAAAGAGCTACAAAGTGGAACAGAGAATAAAACGTACAAGTTCGAAGAGGTGTGCTCATATCCCTTCGATCGGTCCATAGCAACTATTCCTTTTCCCAAGCATTTTGAGATGCCCAAGTTTGACAAGTATCGGGGGAAAGGAGATCTAGTAAACCATATCAAAGAGTTCTACATGGCGTGCCAAGAAGTGGCTTACAGTGATAACTATCTCCTGCGCCTGTTTCCCAAAAGCTTGGGAGGAACTGTTGTTGAGTGGTTTTACAAAATACCACATGGGACAATAAAAACCTTTGCTGAACTCTCTGAGAAGTTCATCACACACTATGCCCATAATGTGGAGAATGAGTTGTCCTTGCTAGACCTATGCAACTCAAAGCAAAAAGACGGAGAAAGCCTTGCAGAATACTTGCAAAGATGGTAGAATCTTACAACTAGGTTATCATATCAGCCGCCAGAGAAGCATCTAACAAAGATCTTCATTGATAACCTGCATCCAAAGCTATCCCATCACATGCGAATGAACTGTCTCTAGACATACCAAGACATCAAGAGCAAGGGCATAGGCATCGAGAAAGCTCTCCTAGACGAAGGCACTATTCGTCACTTCAAGGATGATTCCAAAAACAAACCCAACAATGATAAATCCCGTTACTGGAATCGTAACAAGAATGTTGTTACAGATGGAGCCACTGACACTAAGAATGTACAATTCGTTGTGGCTAGTCCTACACTAGCTCAAACATACCAACCGCCACAAGCGCCCATCTATCAGCAACCACCAGCTCCCACATATCAAGCACCTATTTATCAGCAGCCTCCTCAAACTCATCAACCATCTGTGCAACAGTATCAGCAACAATACCAACAGCAGCAGTCAGGACGTCAAGGCAATCCTGTTAATGTAGTTAACGTTGCCCCAAGGCAGAACAAGCCCAACAATCAGAACAATCCAAAGAGGACTTTCACACCTTTGGGTGAGCCTCTGGATCAGATCTTTTATCAGCTAGCCAAAGCAAATATGATCACATATCCGCCCATTCCACAGAAGGATGACAACGCACCAAAGTCTGATTGGTATAAAGAAAATGAATACTGTGATTACCATCGTGTGAAGGGGCACACAACATTGAAGTGCATGCGGCTTAAGCACTACATCCAGGATCTCATCGATCGCAAGGAATTCCAGGTCGATGCACCAACTCAAGCTTCACCCAACGCCGGTTTGCAAATATATCAAAATGTGTTCCCTCAACACGATACCAGGAAGAATCAAGCCAACGCCAATCAGCCCCAAAATCGTGGCAAAGGCAAGCAGGAAGATCACACAGCGGCCTACATCAACTATGACAAGTATGTCGGATGCATAACTCAAGCTGAGCCCATCCAAGATGAGCCCACCATCAATACCATCCATGTCAGAGGGCCGGATCGACAATGTGCTGCAACTACTCACAGTGGTAGGATAACTGTTGCCGGTGCTCCTCCGAGGTCAGCTGCTCCTCCAAGGCCAACATCTACTGCATCCACAGCACAGTCTAACACTAGGCCAGCATCAAATGCACGCGCAACACAACATAATGCACCAAGAGCACAATACAATATCATAGAGCATCTTGGGAACATGCCAGCCCAAATATCTATCTTGGATTTGCTCCGCACATCACCCATCCATCAGGAGATCCTGGACAAAGCTCTAAAAGAAGGCCATGTCCCCATGGACATTAACACAACTCAGTTTGAAACTCTTGTGGGACACCTATCAGCAACATGTGCCTTGTCCTTCAAAGAATCTGATATACCAGATGTCGCTCCTGACCATACTCTCCCTCTCCGCATTGCTGTCATGGTCAGAGATTTCGCCATCAAATGAGTTCTAGTGGATAATGGCTCAGCCCTCAACTTGTGCACATTAAAATTCATCAAGAAGATCGGGTTCACGGAGGCCGACATACAACATGAGCAAATCACTATCAAAGCATATGACAACTTGGAGTGTACCTCTGAAGGTACTATAACTTTGCCTATCTAGCTAGGCCCAGCAACGCAAGATACTCTCTGCCACATTGTTGATCTTGACCTACCGTTCAATATCCTCCTCGATCGTCCATGGATCCATTCCATTAAGGCCGTACCATCTACTTACCATCAGTGCATCAAGTTTCCACATCAAGGCACTGAGGTTACCATCCACACTGACCCTAACCCCTTCGCATACTGCCTTGCGATGGAAACATCTTTCCCTCATTCTACTCATTGTCCTGGAACCGATATTGGTACTTCTATTGCTAGCTCATCCCGATCCCATCGCGATCCAGAGACCATCCTCTCTTCCATCTTATCATCCGTCAAGATCAACAACCAAGGTTGTGGCAAATACAGCCTCAGTGATGCATTTGCTGTAGGAGCTCTTCCACGTGATCCACATACTCAAGGGTGCCCAGGTTGTCAAAACAAGCCTGCTGAGGAACATTATAAGCTCAAGTAGATCGGAAACATGACTTTTGAGTCTCATGGTACCATCAACAGCAAAGAAATGGAGCCAGATATTAACAAATGGTTATACAAAGATCCCCCATCCCGTGACGCACAACTTCTTGAGTACTTCAAAGAGAAATATCCAATCCCCTACAAGAATGTCACAGAACAATACAACTATCAAGGTGGTGGTCTAGGACCACAAGAGGATGGAAATTTGTTTCCTGTCATACCATCCCAGAATCCAGAACAGCAAGGACTTGGCTTTAATACCCCTCGCCTGCTTGAACAAGAGCCCAATACCACAACTGCGGACACTAACATGACCAACGTGAACTTTTCGAATAGCCAGGATGACCTCGTGGAAATCGAAGACATCCCCGAAGAGAAAGACATCTGATCCTACGATGATATCTTTGCCGACGACACCCTCCTGGGGACTTCTGTCCTCCAACAACTCTCCATTAACCTCATAGATCTTCCCCTCACAAACCCCGACCTCATAGATTGGGACCAGCCAAGCATCACACACATCGACGAGTTCCAAAGTGCACAAGCACTCCTAGAATTCATGGGGGCATCAGGTCCAGCAAGCAATCAGGATCCAACATCAACCTCTGTCTATCAGCTTCACCCAAAAGGATATTTTGGGGAAGAGGCAAGCTTTAGTCACAAAAAGGAAATAGCAAGAGAACATCATGAGTCTTTATGTGAAAACCCCCTTGGGGCACATTCTGATTCCAAAATAGTAAAAACAAAGGGCGTATCTTCTAGTGAAAACCTGGCAATTCAGGTGCTAGAAGATGAAGCCTTGCCTCTTCCCCCTATCCAAGATTATAGACCAGAGCAGTCGCCGATCATCATAGAGGAGACCAAGCCAATCAACTTGGGAACAGAAGAATGTCCAAGGATCACCTACATTGCAGTCAACCTAACAGAAGGAGAAGAAATCGCTCTCAGTGCCTTGCTCAAGGAATCCATCATCAACTTTGCATGGTCATACGCCCACATGCCTGGGCTTGATCCAAACCTTGTTGTTCATCATCTATCAGTAAATCCAAACGTCAAGCCAGTGAAACAGAAGCTAAGGAAAATGCATCCAAAGGTAGCATTGCTCGTCAAAGTAGAGCTTGAGAAGCTCCTCCAAGCTAAGATCATCAGAGCAATAGATTATTCAGAGTGGATCTCTAACATGGTGCTAGTCACAAAGCCTTCAAGAGACATCAGAATCTGTACTGATTTTAGGGATTTGAACAAGGCATGTCCTAAAGATGACTTCCCATTGCCAAACATAGACATGCTTGTAGACCTCACAGCGGGTCACGAAATGCTATCACTCATGGATGGCTTTTCAGGCTACAATCAGATTCATATAGCAGAAGTAGATCAACATAAAACAGCATTCACAACCCCATGGGGTACCTTCTGCTACAACATGATGCCATTTGGGATAAAGAATGCAGGGGCCACATATCAGAGAGCAATGACAGCGATCTTCCATGACATGATCCACAAGATCCTTGAAGACTATGTGGATGATATCCTTGCAAAATCCAAAACAAGGGATGAACACCTCAACATCCTAGAACGTGTGTTTGATCATCTGAATCATTATGGCTTAAAGCTTAATCCTAAGAAATGTGTCTTTGGTGTTACATCTGGCAAGCTTCTAGGCTTCATCGTCTCTAGATGAGGCATAGAGATCGATCCTAAAAAGGTAAAAGCAATAATAGAGATGCCTCCACCAAGAAATCTCAAACAGCTCAGAAGCCTACAGGGCAAGCTTCAATCAGTTCGGAGGTTCATCTCACAATTAGCAGACAAGTGCCAACCCTTCTCACATCTCTTATGCAAAGACACCAACTTCAAGTGGGATCCCATATGTCAAAGAAGCTTTGATAAGCTCAAGGAGTATCTAGCTAATGCTCCAATCCTAGTACCACTAGTTTCAGGATGCCCACTCATCCTTTACATCTCAACAACAGCTACAGCACTAGGGGCACTCCTAGCACAGCATGATGATGAAAATAGAGAACGAGCTATCTACTACATCAGTCGCACTCTTGTGGGCTA
Organism: Chamaecyparis obtusa; assembly: GCA_027943335.1. Lineage (NCBI taxonomy): Eukaryota > Viridiplantae > Streptophyta > Pinopsida > Cupressales > Cupressaceae > Chamaecyparis > Chamaecyparis obtusa. Next base: position 137,954 of record BSBK01011230.1, read on the forward strand.
TGAGCTTAACTATTCACCCATGGAGAAAGCATGCCTAGCAGTGGTCTTTGCCACTCAAAAACTTAGACATTACATGCTTAGCCACACAATCAAGCTCATATCAAAGGTGGACCCTCTTAAGTATCTGTTATCAAGGACAACCCTCACGGGCCGTATGGCAAAATGGGTCATGTTACTCAGCGAATTTGACATTCAGTATGTAGATCGCAAAGCAATCAAAGGGCAAGTCATTGCCGATCAGCTAGCAGAAGCACCACTGGTGGATGCCTATCCACTAATCATGGAATTCCCCGATGAACACTTATGCATGATTGAAGAGCAGCCCATGTGGAAACTATACTTTGATGGTTCCAACACATCCCATAGCTCTGGTGCAGGAATCCTATTCGTCACACCTCAAGGTGACTATATTCCAAAATCATTCAAGTTGGGATTCCCCTGTACCAATAACATTGCAGAATATGAGGCACTCATCTCAGGTCTCAGAACAGCTATCCAATGGAACATCACAGAACTACAAGTCTTTGGAGATTCACAGCTCATTATCAAGCAAGTCCTTGATGAGTATCAGACAAAGGATGACAAATTGCTACCCTACAAGCAACTGCTGGATAAACTGAAAGAGCATTTCCTACATCTACAATTCAATCAGATCCCAAGGCTTCAAAACAAAGCAGCAGATGCAATGGCAACCATCAGATCCTTATTGGAAATCCCACGTGACGCAACACAATATGAATTTCTAGTCAAGCAGCTACACTTGCCAGCTTATGAGAACATCGATGCAAACATGGTGTGTGTCTTGGTTGGTCCACAATCCCCATGGTACCACGAAATCCATGCATATCTAAAAAATGGTATCATATCTCCCCATCTCACCAATAACCAACGCCAAAACCTTATTCGCAGAGCTTCCCGCTACACTCTTGTAGCCAACACCCTATATCGTCGCGGGTATCATAATGTCCTATCAAGATGTTTAGACTCAAACGAGGCCGTCCTGGCCTTACAAGAAGTTCACACTGGAATTTGCGGTGCCCACACGAGTGGCATGGTTCTAGCAAAGAAGCTGCTTAGAGTTGGATATTATTGGCCAACAATGGAACATGATGCGTGTGAATTTGTCAAGAAATGTCTCCCATGTCAACAGCATACCAATTTGATACATGCACCAGCACAGGATCTACAGCCTATTGCACCACCGTGGCCTTTTTCATGTTGGGGCCTCGACCTCGTTGGCTTGATCACCCCCCTCTCTTCGGATGGACACAAGTATATCATAACAGCCACAAAGTACTTTACCAAATGGGTTGAAGCGATTCCGCTCACCCTAACCACTGGCATCCAAATATCCAAGTTCATCCTTTACCACATCATTTGCCGCTTCGGCATACCATCTACCATCTTCACAGACCATGGCACACCTTTTGAAAACCAGCATGTGGATGATCTATGTGCCAGACTCCACATCCATCACCGTTTCTCCAGTCCATATTTCCCTCAAGGAAACGGCCAAGCTGAGGCAACCAACAAAACTATCTTGAAAATCCTCAAGAAGGTTGTCAATGATTCTGGTCGTGACTGGCACCTCCAAATCAATCCTGCCCTTTGGGCCTACCGCACTTCTTATCGCACTCCCATAGGCACCACCCCATACTCCCTTGTATATGGTGCTGAAGCCATTCTACCGATCGAGGTTGAGCTCCCATCCTTGCGCGTCTCCATGAAGAACTATACAACTGATGAAGACTATCGTGTGGCCTGGCTCACACAGCTAGATCTGCTAGATGAAAAGAGACAGCAAGCCTATGATCACCTGGTTGCATACTAGAATCGACTGAAAAGGAGTTATAACAAGAAGGTCCATCCTAGACAGTTCCAGGTCGGTGACATGGTCCTTAAAGAAAATCAGAAGGTCCTAGCAAATAGAGAAAAGAAAGGCAAGTTTGAGCCTACTTGGTTGGGCCCCTATGTTGTCACCGCATCCTTTGGCTCGGGAGCCTATCAGCTATCAACACCAGAAGGTGAGCCCTTGAATGATCCTATCAACATCATCCATCTGAAGAGGTTCTATGCCTGAACCTGATCCTGCATATATCAGAAAATCCAAAAACATTCAAAAAAGAAAAAAAGCAAAAAAGCGAAAAAAGAAAAGAGAAAGAGAAAATAATCGTCCAACGGTGAAAACTTGGCAATTCAAGCGCCTTGGACAAGTATGTTGGTGAAAACTTGGTAAACAGGCACCAACATAGTAAACTGGGCTATTTATCTATTCAGTTGTCCTTTCAGCTACCGTCCTCTTCCTCCATCCATAACAGATCTCCCAGCAGTTCCATCTCCCCTATCTTCCACGCATTCAGCTTCCATCTTCCTCCAACCCATCTGCAATCCATATCCTATTCCAAAGCTTTGTACCATATCTTGTACCATATCCCTTTCCCTTTCCTGTACAGCACTTTCTTCCCTGTATTTATCCTTCTTGTCCCCGTCCTAGTGAGAGTCCCGCTGAGTGTGATCTTCCTATCCCCAATCCTGAGCTTCTGTACATATCCCTTGTGCATATCGTTCCTCCTTGTTGTACATAACCTTTGTCCGTCCTGCAGCAGCATTTGATCAAATATCTTGTCCCATCCCCAGCCTCAGAAAATTTGAAGTCCCACTCGGGCCTTGTGCTTCAGCAACATCAATTGTCGACTTATCCTTGCTCATCCTGATTATTCCTTGAACTTCAGCTTTTGCCAGCGAACAACTACACTTATTCTCTCACCAACCCATGGGTCCTTGAGGATATATCGTTCCTCCTGTCTGACCTAATCTTCCATCCTGGTCCTTGAGGATATATCGTTCCTCCTGTCCGACCAAACTTCTCACCATCAATCAAACCTAATCTCTCTCCTTGGCAAAGGATGTCTTTTTGGAGTTATCATTTTGATCTTGGATTTTTGTCCTTTGGGTCTTGTTAATCTTTTTGGCTTCTCATTATCCCACCAGGGTCACCACGATTCATTATATCATGGTGTGCTGCGTGTGCGGATAATCTGGGGCAAGGTCTTTTGATCTTTCGCTTCTGCCTGTGAGTCAGTTGTGTGTTTGTGGTTCCTTCAGCATCGGTTCCACCATGTCGCCTCTGTGCTTCATGTGTGATGTTGGGGCAACCCTGTGTGTTTGTTTAGCGTCAGTCCTCGTCAGTCCTCTGCAACGCTGGTGACAAGGCCTCGTGATCCCAGTATCCTTGGCAGGTCTCTAGCATTGCTATATTAAATCTAGGTTGTGCACTCTCGTTTGCACTTGGAGCTATCTGGTCCCTTGCATTTATCATATAGATTAATCTTGCATCTTTGCATACAGCTGCATCTTGCATCTTGCATTTCCATCTCATCTTGCATATCATCCATATTTGTTCTTAGAAGTGAGGTTATTTATCTCCCCTTTCTTCCTAGGCCTTTCCTTCCTCGTCCCACCGGGCACACTTTGTCCCACTGGGCGCATCTTCCATGATTTTGTCCCACCGGGGCATGTTCCTCTTTCTTCCAGTCCACCCGGGCGTCATTCCCTTCTTCTTCTGATTCTAGCCTCGGCATCTTGTTTTCTTGTCTTTGACGCCATGCCACTTGCGGCATCGCATCAAAGAGGGGCAAAATGTAGACACCGAAAAATCCTTCAGGAAATAAATTATTTTTGTTTTCTGAAAATCCTTGATGACATCATCATTTATTAATTAATTAATTATTTAATTAATTAATTTATTTTTATGGCATTAAATCCCTCTCTCTTAATTAAAAATCTTTAATTAAGGAATCTAGCCTAAAAATGTCATTTGGACATTATCCCTAATTTATTAATTATTTTAATTAATAAATTGACCAAAAACTTCAAAAATAAATTAATTTATTTTTAATTTATTTTTTATCCCAAACTTGGCCAATTTCCTTAAGACCACTAACCTCTTCCAAAATCTTCTAATCCCTTCTTAATTTCGATTAAAAGGCTAATCCCATCTTTTCTAACCCTAATCCCAAGGTTAAATATTTAATTAAGGTTAAATATTTAATTTTCATATTTATTAAAAATATTTTAATAAATATTCCTAAAACTTAAGCTTTTGGAATGAATAACTTTTATTCCATGAACCTAAGGAGAAATCTAGACTCTTCTAGAATCTTCTCAAATCCACCCTCTTCACCCATCCTAATCCTACCCTTAAACCTTTGTGCAATCCTAACCAAGCTTAAGACTTTCCTAAACCAAAGCAAAGTCTTTCCTTCCAAATATCTCAACCACAAAGCATTTATTGCTTCCCCAAAGTCTTCAAAGCCTCTTAAAGCCCATTCATTGCTCTTACAAGCATTTATTTGGAGAGTTATGAGCTTGGAGTCCCCTTTGTTGACTCCTCTTTGCCCTTCCCTTCATCCACTCACCTTGTGACATGTGTCACCTCCTGATTGGCTGAGAACTAGCACAATCCATGTGCTTCCCTTTGAGTGAATCTTGGCCTCTCTTAAGGATTTCAATCCTGGCCATTCATTCCTCCTACCCCAAGCCTTAGAAATCCTATAAATACCCTCACTTCCTAAGGCAAATCATCTCTCAACTTTCAAACTCAATAGCAAAGTTATAATGCCATTTTCATTCTAGCATAAGCATAAACTCATCATTTTAGATCATTTTCAAGCTTAAATCACATCTAAATTAGCTTAAATGGATTAACATAGATTCATTTCTTGTTTTAATCTTAGTTCTTTCTTTAAGCTTTGCATATTTGTGTGTTCTTGAGGCCTTTGAGGCAAAATAGGTTCCTCATACCTATTTTGTGTCATTTTGGGTCTTCTTGATCCTCAAATCATCCATCTTGCATGCTCCAAGTGCTTGAGTTTGCACACCCACATCCCTCTATATCTAAGCATATCAAACGGTGCATGGGCGCATCCGTTTTAAGCTTAAACTGAGGTGGCTTTGATTTTAGTTTGTTTACCTTTAAATTTGATTTGATAATATGCTATGACGTTTGTTTGTCTTTGGCCTTCAAAACAGGTTTAGGTGCACTCACTAATCCTAGTCTACAGCAGTATACTATTAGTCTGATTCTATACTTAGTCATTTTCATGACTGTGTCTCCAATACCTATACTCACTTCATGCAATCACTCCAACATAATTATTTCCATAAATGAAAACCCTTAAGTGATCCCTAGTTCTCTCCAATCATCACTTGCCAACAATATCTCCCTTTAGCATTGCTAGCAACACTTAGCGAAAAATGACGAAGTGTCAAGATACTAACTTTCATCTACTTCTCTATATACATATTCTTTCTCTCTTTTTTTTTTAATTTACAAGTTTTCTCCTTCTCTTTTTCTTTTTTTATCTAGTTATTTTCTTCTTCTTCTCTTCTCCTCATTTTTCTCCTCTCTTCTTCTCTCCCTTTGACACCAATGGCAAAGGTACTTGCAAAATTTCAAAATTTTAAGCACAAAAGACTTATTGCTTACTTACTAGATTTGGAATGTCTTGGAAGGAGTCTTCCAAGGTCTTCACTTCATCATCCCATGACTTGATCAAAAGTTCACTGGCATGGATTAGTCCATTCAGTGCATAAGATGTAGTCTTTGTTGCCTTCATCTTAGTGGGTATAGAGTTTGTCATTGATCCTTCTATCTTCTCCATCTCTGTGAGATGAGATTCAAGAATTGAAAGCTTAGGAGTGATTGGACTCTTTAGAAAACTAAATATTTCCACTAATATCCCCTTCTCTCTATTCAAAGCACATATCTTATCCAAAATTTTGGATGTCTGCTTGTCCATTTCCAACAAAGATTGTGAAGAGGTTTCACAACTGTCCATTATTCTGTCTAATGTAGCTCTGTCCTTTGCTATGATATCTTCAATATTATTTATGGGTCTACTGGGATTGATTCAATAACTATAGAGTTTTCTTCCTTTTTCCACACAATTTTTATCCTTAATCATGGTTTCTTTAGAATGCCAAAGTCCCATGAGATGGACTGGAAAACTTCCTTCAATGTCTTTTCTAAGTATCTCTTCTCAGTCTTACCCTCTGTGATCTTCAACAATGACTCAAAATAGATGTCAAAGTTGTCCAATGTCAAGTTCAAGTTCTCTACATCATCCTTTCCTTGAAATGTGAGAGGTGTAGGGAGTATTTTATTCATAGTCTCTACTGCCCTAGCAATCACCTTTACCTTCAAGTATCCCCCTTTTTTTTTGACCTTTCATTTTCCTTATAAAATGCCATGAAGGATAAACTCATGAGTTCATCCTCATCCATGCTTTCCACATTAGTACTTACTTGTTTGGCCATACTTTCCAACAATAGGGTGGAGGAGGTAACAGGTTCTTGTTTAAGCTCAATTCTTACCTCTTCTTCTTTTTCTTCTCCTATTTCTTTTTCCTGATTTTCCTCTTGTTCTTTCTCTTCCTATTTTTATTTTATATGTTCTTCCTCTATCTGTCCTTCATCTTCTTCTCTCATCACACTGTCCAAATTTTCTTGAAATGGATCATTTACATTAACTGAAGTGCCTATTGATATAGGCATTCTAGGAATGAAGAAGTTTGGTTGCTTGTCAACTTCTCTTTCTTGCTCACTCTTTTCAGTTGTCCTACAGATTTCTCCCATTCCTAAAGGTGTAGGCTTGGTAACCTTGGGAGTCGAGGTCTTCTCAGGCATGTCACACATAATAATTTGGTCCAATGTCTTTTGTGTGTCTTCTATAACCTCATCATAATTCCTTTCCATTATCTTCACAAGTCTGGCCTTTGTTCTTAATAGAGGTTTCAACTCTTTAATGATTATCTCCCTCTCTTGTATGGAGACTAAAGGAAACATGTCTTCAATAGCCTTATTTATTATAGTCTCATCTTCTGAACGTGCTAACTTTTTTCTTATTTCTAACTTGATATATAAGTCCTTAGGAATAGTGGCCTCAATTTTTAACAAATTCTTCTTTTAGACTAACAAATTCTTAATTACTATATCTTTAATTACTGCTTGATTTTTAGAGTCATACCTTTCATAATATCTATTCAGTGTCTTCAAGTTTCCATCTCTTATTATCCTCTTTTGTAACATCTTGATATTTGGCTTCAATAGATCTTGTGGCTTCTTTTATTCTTCTTTTTCCTATTTCTTCTTAGTCACCTTGTCCTCTTTCTTCTTTATTTATACTTCTATCTTTTGTTTCTTTAGACTACTTGGTTTGTTAGATCTTGTAGATCTCCTAGGTGTGCTCGCAGGTGCAACCTCTTATGCAATCTTCTCATGTGTAATTGATAAATCAATTATATCAGGAGTAGGACTTACTGTCTTTTTTACTTTAGAAGGGGGAGGTGCCTCAATTTCCAAGCTAGAGGATCCTTTTGTCATCTTTGTCCTTACTTATTTTAGTTTCTCCTTTATAATTTCTACCTTCACAGCTATGTCATCAACCATTTTCTCTATTTTTCTCTTCCTTGTTCCCTTGTCCTGTTCTTCTCTAACTTTTTCTGACTTTTCCAAGTAATTTCCTCATCTCTCTTCAGATGTATCTATCTCAGTTGCTAGTACATGTTTAGCTTGCATTGTGAGAACCTCAGAACTAGCCTCATACCTCATAGGGTAGCACCATTTATTTCTTGGTTCTACTGCTTCAAATCACACACAATCAGTTTAAACCATGAAATAGATTGCATCTTTATACTTCTCTACCAACCCCTCAGGTATTCTGTATCTCTCCTTTATTTTCCTTTGAAGGATCTTAATCATTGCAAATAATTCACCATCTACCCAATCCTTGTTCTATCTCCTAAAGCTCTCTGATATCTGTATTCCAGTAGGTATACTATCTTTCCATGCTCAAGGGTGCATTATAGGAAATTTGTGTATAATTTGAATGTACATGTGTATCAGGAGTGAATGAAACCTGAAAGCTTTTGACTTGTCCTTCTTGATAATCCTCACATTCTCCAAGAACCATTGTGCTAGGATTTTGCATTAGTTATAGCTGGTGTTTTCCTTCACCATTCTATAGGCCATCACAATTACCATTGCTGACATAGAATTAGGTCCATTGCTATAGTACAATTTATTTCCTAGTAGCATTGCTACCAATCTCATATCTTGCTAAAAGATGTCATTCACAGTCATCGCTCTCTTATCCCATTTAGAATGAGTTAGGGTTTCTACTTGTTTCTTTATATTCTTCTCAGCTACAGGGAGGGCTCTAGTATTGTCCAATCCAGTTATCTCATGAATCAACTGGCTACATATCTTAACATGTTGCTCTCCTATCCAAATGAATTGATCATAGATTCTTCTTAGAATGATCTTGAACCATTCTATCTTGTAGAACTCATTAGGAAGGGTTAGCTTAATAATATATTGTTCATCCAAATGTTTGAACTCTTCTTTCATTTTTCCATCTGACTCTATCATCTCTCCTAATTCCTTATAGGTTTATGCATCTCCTATGGTCTCATACTTGTAGTGACTGGAAGCCCTAATATCTTCAACATGTAACACACCGTATGGATTTTGTGAAAATGATCCTTTTGGATCATCCTCACAAGACTTAAATGGGTGTCTCTTAAACTTATACCTTGGTCTATCAATAACATCAAATATCATAGGTGCATCCATATCTTCTTGACAGAGTACATAATCTAAATACCTTTAATATGTCGAAATCCAAGAATTTTGCTTCAAACAATCATGTAATGTAGTTGCTAGATGGCTATAGTTCTTCTTTACTCCATTCTCCTTGGTCTTTGCTAATCAAACAGTGCATAAATGATATGTTTCAAGGTTTTTTATCCATCACAAGGTGAGTGAATGCATTAATCATAGGTAGCTCAACTTCACATAATGTCTAGTCAAACATAAATTTTGCGATCATAGGATATGAATCTCCAATTGCTACGATTGCAAACATAAAATCCATATTGTCTTTACACACCATATCTAATCTCGCATGAGCTTATTCCACATAATCAAGGGCTAGATATATTCTTTTTTCTACATCAATGCTCCCCCTAAGACCATGCGACCTTCTAGGTCGATGTAGTAATGTGAATATCATGTGTAGACACAGTAGCATCTACTGTCTCTCCCTGAACCAATGCCTTACTAAAATATTTTACCTTCCATATCTTCTCATCGTCTTCATTTGCTAGTTTCTTGAAATGATTCTTAAACTCATCCATATACTCATTAAAACTTTTACCATTGTCGCCAATATTCTTCTTTATAACCATAGGTGGTGGTCCTCTTCTATTGTTTGTTCCATTATACTTGCAAAACTTCTCTATGTGTCCTAATTTTTTGCATTTGAAACATGTAGGTGGTCTTTTGTCCTGATTAACCTATAACTTAATATACCTTACAGTGTGCCCAAGGTTATTGAATTTGTAGCATGTTATTTTGGCTTTTGAATCTTCTTTGATGTAATCTTGTTTATTCCTTGACTGGTCTAGTTTCCTACATTCTACTTTCTTATGTCCATATGCATAACAATTATAACAATAACTGATAAAGGGTTTGAAAGGACCTTTACTTCTGTAATCTCTTTTCATGTGTCCAACTTTGTTGCATCCAAAGCATCTACTTTTGAAAGGTCTGATATGATCTTTAGGTTCTTCAAAAGTGGACCTATCTTCAGTCTTTGCTTCATGTGATTCATCATTAGTCTTAGAAAATTTTCCCTCATTGTATCCAATTCCAGTCATGTCTCCTTTTGGTTTCTATCTCTCTCTTTGTTCATCAATAATATCACTGCTCATGTGTAACTTCTCAATGTGCAATTTGGATTGAGTGAGTTCACATTTTATGATCTGATTGTACTTCTCCAATTCTTGACATTATCCTTGTAGTGATCAAGTTTAGTCTTCATCTATCCTATCTGCATATTTTATTCTTTTAGAGTTTCTTCAACTTTGTATCTTGCATCCTTTTGATGTTGAATTTATTTAATCATTAGAAGATTAATTTGTTCTTTTTCTTGTTCCAGCTTCTTTACTTGGTCTTATGTATCATTTTCTGAATCCTCTTTGATCTTATCCATAAGATCTTGTCTCTAACTTCTTGAAAGTTCAAGTTGTTACTTTAGTTACTTAATGAAACCTTCTGCTCTTCTTAATTTGAATTTTAATTCACCATTCTCAGCCTTTTCTTTGTTTAGGTCATCAAGTGCTACTTCAAAGTTCTCTTGAAATTTTTTTGAATCCATTATGATCTTTCTTAAGCTGTTAGGCTTTCTCTCCAAGGGCCAATAGATCTGATACCAATTGTTAGGATTAAGTAATACTAAGAGCGGGGATGAATCAATATTACAAAACTTCAACTTAAACTTAAAATAATTGCTTATAAAACATATCAATGATGAAATGAAAAAAACATAAACACATAAATCATAACACCATTATTTGTTTTCGAGGAAACCCTAGCCAAGGGAAAACCCCAGTGGGGATGGTACCCACAACTATGCACTTAATATAGAATCCCTATTAGGAGATCTAGCCATGTTAGGAGCTGAGTATTACATAGTACATTTCCTTGTTAGAGGAATAGAAAACCCTGTTAGGGGTATACAAAAACCCTATTAAAGGTGTGGTGAGATTATAACTCTTACAATCAAAATTTTGTTACAAAAGTGTTCTTGAACTACACAAGCATCTTATATGATTTGATAGTTCCAGTTATAGCTCTGTCAATCTTTGATCTTGCATCTACTATCTGCCTTTACTAATATCCCAAATTCACATCCATCATATATGCATCTCTATCACACTTATCACTTCCAAAAAACACTCTATACTTATATCGATTCTGCCATCCAGTCGGCTCTCAAATACAATATAAAAAATAACAAAATTGATAAATGTAGATATGGCGATCTTGTATTACCAAAGTGTCAGCAATATACAATTTTCATCTGACTTAGCACATTACCATTCCATCTAACCTTCCCTCCATCATCACGACTGTTAATATACCCTAATTCATTGCTTCTATGTCTTCACATACCTTCATATCAATGTATCTTACTAATATCAACACCAAAACAAATGCAACCTTAAATAAAGGTCATACATATCCCAAACTATCTTCCTCTAAGTTTGCAAGCCATAATACATCATATATTACGTTCCTTGACCAAAACTATATTGTAGCATACTATTATTCTGATTCTATACTTAGTCATTTTCATGACTATGTCTCCAATACCTATACTCACTTCATGTGATCACTCCAACATAAGTGTTACCATAAATGACAACCCTTAGGTGATCCCTAGTGCTCTCCAATCATCACTTGCCAACAATTTGGGCACCATTTTTTTGAAGACGATTGATAAGGTCCTCTTGTGTGGCATCAACAACAACCTATTGGAGGACGCGAGGTGGTTTGGTGGTGGGTCTGGGTTAGGTGGTGGATTTGAGTTTTTTTGAGGTTTTCCTTTTGTGGGGATACATTTTGAGGGTTCTCTTGTTTCTCATTTCTAACATTATCAAGATTTTCAAGTGTTTGAAGAGATCTTTTCTATCTCTTTCATGGTCAGGCATTGTTTTCCAAATCTAACATTAAAATAATTTAAAAAATTAAATCAATTCAACAAACCCTACTCAATCGAAATTGAAACAAAAATAATTAGGAAAACAAATTCTTACCTCTTCGACGGTGTGGCATGCTTGCAAAATGATCGATATGGAAACAAAATTCAATTGCAACAAGAACCTACTCGAGTTTTAGCATTTTCTCTCCTTTCTCTCTCCTTCAAACTTGGTTTTGGCATGAAGAAAAATAGTCAAAATGTGCAGGTTTTTAAAAAATATTTATGACAGTCAAAAAGTGTACGCGTTTAGAAGAACATAAGCTACGCGTTTTGAAGAACTTAAGTTTTTTTAATTATTTTTTGTGGCTTGGAAAAGGCTTAGTTTATCCAAGCCTATTTTTTCAAGTTTTGAATAACCTGAGCTGGTTATGAAAATTTTTGGTTTTTTTTACAAGGTGGCCTTTTTTTTGTGCACCATCTTTGTGCACTTACCCAAGTTATACTTCAATCCATCAGCCTAATATACATCATCACAATTAGTGTTTTCAAATTAAGTGCAATTAAACCTTTACCTCTTACCACACATGTAGAACCATTACTGAATTTGACTGCTCCTCCATCACATTCCTCCTTTGAAATAAATTTTCTTTTGTCACCAATCATGTGACATGTACACCCACTGTGTATTATCTAGTCACTATTGTAATTCATGCTTGAAATAAATGATTTTTTCTCATTAAATCCATCTGCACTGGTTGAGGGTTCTTCTTTGACTGCAATAAAAACTAACTCAAACTCTTCCTCATTATCTCTTCTGTCTAATTCTTCATCACTCACTCCATCTTTTTCTAGGTAAGATGTGTTGTTGCTTTTGTCCTTGAAGTTCTTGAATCTCTTGTGCTTATCCCACCTATCATTTTCAGGACATATGGATGCAATATGACTAATTTTTTTACATGCAAAATATTTTAAGGGAATTTTACCTTTGTACTTTCCTTTTCCTCTAGGTAATCTACTTTCTTGTAAAGCCTCCAAATCATCTTGATCTCTTTCCTAAGACAAGATGGAATCATAGTCATGATTTCCTTCAAAACTATTAGAGATTTTTTTCTTTCCTTGATGCACCAATGGCTAGGGAAGCTTTGAATCTAGACTCTATTCTAGGCATACTGTTATCAAAATTACTTAACTCAAAAGAAGTAAGCTTGCCAACCAATGAATCTAGAGTCACATTTGTAGGATTAATGGATCTCAATTCTTGTATAGAAGAGACTCTAATAACATATTGTGGTAGCATGGTTCTCAATACTTTTCTTACCACATCATCTTCATCAAGTTTTCCACCAGCCCCTTTGATTGCAACAATAACCTCTTTTATCATATAGCTATATTGTGCAATATTATCACCTTCAAACATTCTTCTTTCATCATATTTACCTCTGAGGCTATCCACCTTTGCTTTATGAACATGAACATCACCTCCATAAACTATTATCAACTTTTCCCACACGTCTTTAGCATTATCCATATCTTTAATATCTAAAAACTCAACATCAAATAGAGCACTAGTTATTTCTATCATTACATAGTTATGCTCCAGCTTTCTCTTAGTTTGTTCATCAGTTAGGGTTCCAGTAGGTTAAGCATACTTGGTTGTGAGATGAACCAATGCTTGATCTCCAATGCCTTATAGATGCAGCTTCATCCTACTTACCTGGATGTAGATAAATTGTCCTTAGAGAACTTAGGTTCTTCCTTCCTATACATCTTTAGATATTTTCCCTCAAGATGTTACACTTATTACCAAGTGGACCAAGTCTCTGATACCAATTGTTAATATAGGTCTGATTATTGAGAGGGAAGGGGTGAATCAGACATCTACAAATTCTCTGATTTAAAAATCTTCAAACTTTGTGCACTAAGACACTCAACATAAAATAGTATAGATATAAACTTTCAAAATATGCATTTAAAAATAATCAATCATGCAATGAAGACACCATATTTTTCTCATGGAAACCCAAATGGGAAAAACCACATGTGGGAATTGGTATCCACTAAATTTGTACTATTCTGGAATATGCCTTATGAGGATCCTACCCTGTTAAGGGTTTACAAAAGCACTATTAGGTGCTACTCGGTTAAGGGATTTTCCTTAGACCTATTAGAATCGTTCCCCTATTAAGAACTGCCTTGTTAGAGGACTTTAAAAATTCAACATGAATGGCACCTTGTTAGAGGATTTACAATAAAGATCTGTTAGGATCTACCTGATTAAGGGATCTCACTATTACAATGACTAGAAAGAAACACACAAGATGATCTATAAAATTTGTACTACCTATGCATGACCAGATCCTATTACGCTTTGAAATCGCCACACACTATACTCTTTCCTAGTTTGATTGCACTTGACACTTTCTCTATTTTGTCACCACACCCTTCTACAATTCTCGATCAGCAAATAACTTCTTTTTTAACTTTCCAATATATAGACTTTCCTTACACCGACTTAAGATAAATCCTAGATCTGAGATACGAGCGATCCAGATCAAGTTAGGTACAATAAAATGTATCTAACAAGTCATAAAACATTTTTCTTTGATCGCATCAAATTCCATATAGATTTCACCTCAGAAATTGAACCATCTCCAAACATTATTTTGACCAAAATTTAAAATTCATGAAGAATCCACCTCAAACACATACCTCGACAAATGTGATGTCAAATAATTTCCACAAATCATGAAACTGCCTTCTTACTTCACTACAAACATCACCAATTCTATTGCCACTTCAAATTTCTTCACCGGTTCATAAATGTTCATTATCCATTCAAGAAGTTTATCTTGTTTATCTGTTCATTGTGTCAATAAAACTTCCAGTCAATTAAAACATCTTCACCTATCCACATTATAAGTTGCAATCCTCCACATAGTCTTTAGGAGTTGTTATAAATCACATCCTTTAATCACTCTATCAAATACTTTACCAATTTGAAACAACATTCAAATCACTTACTGTCAGTCACTGACTATTTTACCAATTATACTTCCAATCATCTTCCAATCATAACTTAGTTACCGATCAACACAAACAGTAATGGTCACACACTAGACATCCAAAGAGAAATCTAAGTCTCCCATAAGAATCACAACAACTAATTTGACACAATAACCAATCACCACTCCTTGTCTTCAATTTGTTCTTCCTATCTACCTGACATCCTTCAAACAATCATAACTCACTACACACATAAGATAAAATTATGTAGTCATGGATATATCATCCAGATACATTACATAATTTTCCTTCATGATGGCACACATGAGCTCATAACATAGCTCAAGATCCAATCTCTTGAACATATCTCATCATAACATGAACACTGTCAACCAATCAATCACTAAGTTGACATCAATGATAAAATCATAACTAATTTGCCTATCATTAAATCTGTACAAATATTCATCAATGAAACACTTAGCATCATTGCATCAGTTATGCTAACAAGATTATGGTGGTAATTTTAGAGATACCCACTTTGTCATTTGTAAACCTGATGATGACGAAGTTGAGAAATCATCCTAGAAGATAAAATTTTTGTAAAGGGACAAAAATAGAGGGAAAATGAGCTTGCAAACCTTATAGTCAGTTTTCAAGCCTCTTACCAAGCCATAACGCATATGAGTTCTTATGTGTCAACTAACTCGCACGGGTTATAAAAATATAAAAATGTAAGCTTATAAACTTAACATACACAACACATATGTATATAGTAACATATATAATATGTGTATATGTATGTATATATGTATATCTATAGACATATATATACATAGATTTATATAGATCTATGTCTGTATACATTCATCTCTCTCTCTCTCTCTCTCTCTCTCTCTCTCTCTCTCTCTCTCTCTCTCTCTCTCTCTCTCTCTCTCTCTCTCTCTCTCTCTCTCTCTCACACACACACACACACACACTTTTGGGCATTAGAAAGGAGCCCAACCCATAGGTTAGAAAAAATGGTATGGTTCTTCATAACCCATGCGGGTTATGAAGAATTTTTTTAGTTCTTCATAACCCATGCGGGTTATGAAGAACTTTTTTTAGATCTTCATAACCCACACGGGTTATGAAGAACTTTTTTTAGTTCTTCATAACCCGCACGCGTTATGACTTAGAACTTTAACTTAAAAAAAAATAAAATTAGGCTCAACATGACTCAGTTTTTTCAAGCCTAAATATTTTGAATTTCAAATATCCCACATGGGTTTTGTAAAATTTTGATTTTTTTTTCATGTGACCACTTTTTTGACCAACAACTTGGTGTACATACACATACATATACACACACATTATACACACACACACACACACACATATATACATATATATATATATATGTATATATATATATTCACACACCTACAAACACACACACATATGTCGAAATAATTTAATCTTGAAATTTTAAATCTGTATACATACATACATACATACATACATACATACATACATACATACATACATATATATATATATATATATATATATATATATATATATATATATATATATATATATATATATATATATATATATATATATATATATATATATATATATATATATATATATATATATATATAGACACACACACACACACACACACACACACACACACACACACACACACACACACACATATACATATATATATATATATATGTATATATATATATTCACACACCTACAAACACACACACATATGTCGAAATAATTTAATCTTGAAATTTTAAATCTGTATACATACATACATAGATGGATGGATAGATACATACATACATACATATGTGTCTGTGTGTGGTTTGCACATTACAAGATGAGAAAAGACACTAAAATATTATAATTTTGTACACAAATTACATATAAATATGGTTTTAAAATATCAATGTTCATATGTATTCATTGATATAGTGAAATATAAAATATTGACTTAAAGAGTTTTTGAGAAGTTGAGAATATGTACATGATGTTTGGTGATGATTTGCATGTTGCAAAGGATATTCGCTACAAACTTCAAGGAAATGAATAGTTTATTGCTTTGTGAATACAATGTTGAACAATTGCCTCTTATAATTGATATGAATTTGAAAAGGGAATGAATTAAATTTGGTTGCTGAGTTTCAAGTTGAATTAATAGAACTTTTATTCAATCAACTAAATTTGAAGTTGCAAATTTTGTATGAAATCTATAATCATAACTGAATTGTGAATTATATTTATTTTTATTTCAAGTAGGGGATCTCTATACTATTTATTGTTTGTGAAGGTACCTATAATATATGAAGGTGACCCATGTGGATGTGAGAGAAAGTGTGTGAGAACTTGTATTTGATAGCCCTCAAGTTCTTAAGGGTGTGATTTTTTTTTAAGTTAGACACGAATAAGTGCGCATTAAAATGTGTAAATATAAATTGTATGACTTTTGCATCCTCTCAAAGTGGGATAATTATTGTCAAAATTAAATTTTGAAAGATTAAAAAATTCTGAATTTTGAAGCAACTTTGTTCTTTATTGGAAGTAGATTTGTATGAATTTTGTTCAAGTTTAATGGTAAACTGCACATGCATAAGTGAACAGGTATTATTATATGTCTATTAGACTTTTAATATGTTTATATTAGTTATTTAAAAGGAATTAATTGGAGGATTAGGTGCACAATAGATGGATGATGGATGATCATGAGTACATGAACATCTATTGAACCTTCTCATATTAAACGACAACGATCTCAAGTTACTTTAAGAAGACATGAAGCATTTAATGATACCTTTATTTTAGAAAGAAAAATAAAATTATGACAAAGTAATCTATTTAGGTATTTATAATTCTGAATGTGAGAGCATTTAGACTTTATATACATAATTTATTTTTTCAGTTTGTAGAAGATTTGAACTCAGCATTATTTAGATACCTACATATAAACTTTGCAACAACATGACTTTCAGCACCATGGAATTACTTCTCTGTACGTAGGAAGGAAAAGCTCCCACATAGAAAACTTTTGAAGAACATGAAAGCCCCTCATAGAAACATCATAGAAACATTTAGAAGTATAGGTTTATCATTTCAGAGTCCCATCAAATATAAATGCAATAAACCAGCTTGCTATAGATTGATTAATTCATTTAGGTAGCTACAAAATCTCTCACTTAAAGATTCTCTTGCTTTATCATTGATGGACTTGACACATCTTGAAAAAGGTGCATGCCTTGCAAGCATGCGAGCTCATTATACTCACATCACAGCGGTTAAATTGATGTACATTCTGTAAAAGCCTTTTTTAGCACCTGGGTCTCAGTGCTCTCTTGTTTAGCTCCCCTTACAAGAACTGTACTATTTTTGTTAACAGAAGCAGTGCAGGGATCGAACAGTCACATGTATAATGTAGCTTAATTCAGACTTCTTTTACTGACACTTGAACATGCTTCAGAGCGTCTGATAGTTTCTCATTAAAAGGTAGTAATAACGAATATCTTTTTTCAATACCATTTTAGAAATCCAACCTTCTGATTCATTACCCATTTGCATATCTACCTCCCTTCTGGTCTTCCATAATATCTCCCATTATTCTTTTGGATCTTAACATTTGAATGACAAAAAATAAGCTGGCTGTGGGCATGACAACCTTCAACAGAATTACAATGGTGAATAAAATCGCTGTCTACTTTATCATGGCTATTATTGCCGTTTTGCTGATGTTCTTTTGTAGTGTAGGTTTCATTGAAGCTCTCAAGTCACTACTGTGGCTTATCACCAAGCTGTTAAAATGTTGTTGGACTTCCAGGTTTGTTATCTTATTATTGAATATGGGTATCTTGGCCCATCTTACAAAGTGGGGTTTTCTGTATCAATTTAACAAAAGAGAACAAGATCTGTACTCTGGACTTTTGAAGAAGAGGGAAAGCAGGTTTTCTCTTGTGGTGGGCTCAGAAGAGAGAACATCTTCACTGGACGAGGCCAAGCTTATTTGCAGGCCAATCAAGGAAAATGAATTCTTTGAGAGAGCTCTTAAACCAAAGCCATCTGAGAGTGTTGAAGAATCTACTAACACAATAGTTATGGAAGATACAAGTGAAGAGAGTGTGATAGATGAGGAACTTAACAGAAAAGTTGAAGCTTTTATTCTCAAATTTAATCTCCAAATGCGTCTTCAAAGGCTGGAATCTCTCAAACGCCATCGCCAGATTATGGTGGAGTGAAGCAGAAGAAAATAGATAAGTCACGCTTTCAAATGTTCTAGATCAAGAAGATTGAAAAGTAGTTTTATGTTTTCGTCTCTGATGATTCAAAAATCCATGCAGACATGTAAACTGCTTATGATCAATGGAAATCTGTTCTTCATTTGTAATATGATTTGGATTAGTGTTCTAAAAATAAAAAGTTTTTGACTGTCATCTGTTATCATGAACTCGTTGGAACGTTCAGTAATTCCTTCCACTAGTAGAATTGTTTGTTTTAATTTAAGTTTTGTATGATAAATTTTTAAAAGTTTTTAGATGTATCTAAGATTTTTATACAATAAAATAATTGTAATTTACTATTAATTGTTTCTGGATTTGATTATGTCAATATTTCTGCATCAACGTTTCGGATCATATTTCGTGGTCTATTATCAGAATGAACATGAAAGAGAGCATATGAAGTAAAATTCTATGTTTTACTTCTTATGCTCTCTTTCATCCTGATGATGGATCATATCCGAAACGTTGTTGCAAAAATAGTAACATAATCTAATCCACAAACAACTAATTGCAAATGATCTCATAGATTGTGGGAATCTTCTTACTCTAATTGTAATTTATTCATTATGATGATCAAAATCTCTTTGAATCAGTAAATTTTCTAATCTGTATTTTAATTTTTTATTGTTGAAATTGTTCAAATAACTAAGAACTGGTCTGTTTAAATTTTAGAAGTGTTGTAAATTAGTAATACCCATATTGTAATGAATCTGAGAGGTGAGAATAAGCATTTCATGTTTAATTTAGTGCGTGAGTCTGTAATAATGCCTCAATGATTATAAAGCTGGTAAGAGCAAAAATGCAAAAAAAGTACGATCATAGAAATTGGAAAAAGTGGGCAGATTCGATAGAGGACAATGATATAAGTTAAATAACGTTGTTAAACGTACTCTGTGGTGTGGTCCCCTGATAATGAGGTGTGGCCAGTGGCGGCACAGTAAAAGATTACCAAAACGATAAAAGCCTGCCCGCAGTAAAAGAGCAACACAGATCAATAATGTAGACCAAGACGGGAATCTTCGTACTTACATGTATATTCATGTACGAATTTGTTCGGCACATGCAGCGTGCTTCCAGCTTTTGATTACCGTCAATTTAACTAATATAATTTAATGTACTTGGATCGAAGATCTAATTTAATGATCTGAGATGTTGATGGAAAAACTCAAACATTGTATAATCTAGAAATAATATTTAAAAAGAGCGGGTTGTTAATCTAGTATGTAAAAAGTTGAAAAATTTGAGGCAGGGTGAGTACATTGATATAACACAAACCAGCGGTTTTGGCTTCAAAGATTTCTTCTTTGTTGGGTGATAGAAGAAAATAGACAATTGATTCTCTGTCCATGTAGTTCAGATTGGGTGAACCACATTAAATCTGTGTTGCTGGAAATTGTTATTAATGCTGAGAAATTACCACAATCTATCATATAAAGGGAATGTTGTTCTTGGATTCAATTGTGTGTATGATTTTAGCATCAATGTTTTAGATCACACTCCATGATCCATTATCAAGACGAAGAGAAGGGAAGAGTGAGAAAAAAGAAGCACAAGGATCAAGAGACCGAGATGATCAACAATTCATAAGAAATTTCAGGAAAGGATAAACCAAAATAGTGAAAAAGTTAAAACTACAAGAGTGAAGTTTCCTATGAATTGTTGACCATCTTGGTCTCTTGATCCTTGTAATTCCTTTCTCCCACTCTTTCCTTCCACTTCTATTTACATGATTCCATGGGCTCTCTTCATCCCAATGATGAATCATGGAGTGTGATTCCAAACGTTGATGCTAAAAATTACACACAATTGAATCAAGAAACAACATTGTCTTTATTGTTATTTTTAATTTTTATTCTTATCTTACATGATTTTGTTGGCTCTCTCCATTCCAATGATCAATCATGGAGTGTGATATGAAATGTTGATGCTAAAATCTTACGCAATTGAATCCAAAAACAACATTGTCTTTATTGTTATTTTTTTATTTTTAATTACAATTGATACTATTATTATTTTGGGTTGTCTAAATCCCAACAATACTCATTTCATTGGATATGCTTTCTCCATGTTGTTGCTTTGATTTTTTCTCTCACATGCTTTTTGATTTGTACATTTACATTTGAGCTATTAGATTGCATTTATTCATCCACTTGCTATTTTGTTTCATCCAAGTTATTTTTTCTTTCTCTTAGGTTTTTCTCTACAATATCATATGAGGTAAGTGGGTTTCTAATTAAATATATTATCTTGGAAGGTATATTTATATGTGTATGCTTACAATTTTATCAAAATTTATGTATTATTTTTTCTATTAAGATCTATGGGACAGAGGTTCAATTGAATAAAGTTGACTTCCCTTAAAAATACTCTTACTTCTCCCCCAACTTGCCCACTCAAGCTATGTTTTCTAACAATGTTATTGATTAAGGTAAAATGGGTTTCAAAATGACCTCAAAACCCTTTACAAAAAAAAGTTTCCAACAAACAAAGTTAAGCAGATTGAATGATAGTAGACCATCAACCAAAATGCAAAAAATAAACAAAATAGGGCCATAGACCCAAGCCACACTACTGAAGTTCCACAATAATTTTAGAAACCTCTAGATTTTTTCTATTACTTTATCATGAATAATCACGACTGATCAACAACACCTTTTGTTTGAATACATGTCCTAGCAGAAGGCTCTTGTAGAGAAATCAAACCCGTTTTACCTTCATCACTAATAGCACTTGATTCTTGACCAACAATAACATTATGAAGAACAAACTTACCCTTTTTGGTAGCACCAAATTTGAGGACCTAGGCTTTCTCAATGAGCATTTTAAGCCCAATAGTGCTACTAGGGATAGTATAGGTCTACTAATAGAGACCACCACTTTGAGGTTGTTATGTAGTTTTTGATTATGTCATACAATAATCTAATCTTCTCTTCCTAATTTATCTTTATAGAATTCATATATTTGGCAATAGTCTAAATAAGATCCAACATTTAGCAGAGATGTCCTTACCCAAACCCTATTTATCCACATGTTGGGAGTCGTCAAAAAATTGGAAGTTGGGGAAATAACATTGTCCTCAACTATTTTAATTTTAAAAACAAGCTTATTAATTAGCTTGGATTGGACATTAGAAAAATCCTTAATAGGAATCAACATATCCATAGACTCGTGAATGAGGGAATCAACTTCCTTTACAACTTCAACCAATATCTCAATATGAAAGACACCTTCAATTTTCTTAGGGGATACATTGGCATTGTAGGAATTCATAGGTTGAACGACCCCTTCATCTTTCAACATAAGTTATTCAATACTAGGGCCATCAGTAATAGGGTAGGGAAAAATTTCAACCCTCTTCACCTCATTTGGAGTTATGCAAGCCCTCTTCATCTTGTTCCCTTGTTTCACTTTCTTTCCTTTGCAAGATTTGGATGAATCACCCACTTCCAAGGTAGGCTCTTTTTCAATGTCAAACCTAATTGGGCTGGGGTATAAGAGGCAGGGATATAATCCATATCATCATGGGGATGTGAACTAGGGGAACATAATTTTCATCTTCATCATCAATTTCATACCCATGAGACTAAGAGGGATTATAATTCCCCTTCTTCTTTGAGTTCTTCCTGTTTCCAAGGTGGAAACAAGAATCCTCATTAGAGGGGGCATTTTCAGGCTTGGTTGAATTATCAAAGTAGTAGACATGGAAATTTTAGGTATAACCAATCTAGACTATCCTAAAATGTTAGAATATATAATTAGATTCTCATCTTTAGCACCATTTTACTATGGATAGGTTCCCACATTGATTAAACACTCTCCTAATGTTCATTGGACCTTTAAATTTGTGATATAGAAAATGGTGATCAATGGTAGATCCCCACTTTCTATATACATTGGAATACCAAACCCCACCCTTAGGAAAATTTTGATTAGCACAACCCGAAATGGATGAAGGGGTGTTAATACACGACCTAGATAAAGGGGGAGTTTGATTGTAGGATATGGTATTCCCTGTATGGACAAAAATGTATGTATATGGAATGAAAAGTATGACAAACACTTATGTAATGATAAAGAAGATGATAACCAATAATGTATGATATCAGATCTAATGTATCAAAGTAAGCGCTAAAGGAACATAAGAATTGTGTGCCCACCTTAAATGCTAGAAGAGGGAAAATGAACTTCAGATCTGTAATTGACTGATGAAAACCCGTCAAAATTAGAAAATGTCTAGGATTTGGGATCGTGAGACCTGTAACTTATAATCGTGCAATTTTCAGACTCTTAGGAACATGTCAAAATATTCAACCTAGTCCCAAAAATTTGGCCTACTCCTAGAAGGATAAAATATGATAAAATTTGTTGAGGATCAAGCCCTAAATCCAAAATCCCCAAAATATGGATTTGTAACCACACATGTGTTCCTACACACATGAATAATGGGGAAATTATTATTTAAAGGGGGGTCTTCTACATCAAGCCCCTGAATAATAATTAACCTTTAAATGAAATAAGTAAAGCATGAAAAACAAGACAAATGTAAGTATTCACCTTGCTTATCAAATCCTCATGGATGGATATGGATATGATAAACCCACAAAGATGTATGCTTGAAATGTGTGTTGTAGAATAAAGGATGTCTTCACAAATGCAATTGATCTTCACTTTCCAAATCCTTGGATCTTGGATGTATGCATGTTTTATCACTTCAATGGAGGAGAGGAGGAAGAAGGAAATAGATGTGGATCTTCTTGCTTGAGTTTGAATTCCTCTACTTGGCCACCATGGAAGAGAGAAACTTGCATCAATATGAGAAGATCTCCTTTGAATGGATCTTGGATGGAAGAAAACTTGAAGATCTTGAGTTGGAAGCCTTGTCTTCAAATATTGAATCCAAAAGAGCACTTGAAATCACCAATAATTGCTTGCATGTAGACTTCATTGCATGAAGATGTATTTCTTATTCATCCATGCGGATGTTCATGGACGTGATTCCATAAGAGTGGATGTCAAAATGAGAAGCTTGGATGTCCTTTTATACTTAATTCAGGAGCTAAAATTGGCAGGATGACAACAACCAAGAGTAGGAAAAGAAATATCCCCGCATTGGGCCCAAAGCCCATTGAAAAACAACCCCCAAGGACTAGGTTTACAATTGACTCGACCTAGTCCCAAAGAGACACTTTTTACAATTATCATTGGGATGCAGGAAATATGGAGAGATTAGAGAAGAAATGGAAGATAAAAGTAATAAATCAAGCATGAACACATTTGGATTTAGGAAATCACTAAAATGGGGCCCAAAAATGTCCTAAAGGCATCCAATAATGGGTGATAACTTTTTAGGATGATATATTTATCTCCCACTTTGGCGGGAGTATGAGAAAAACTCATGCTCATGGTAAAGTAGATCAAATGTATAAGATGATCTTATCAAAGTCAAGGAGACAAATAAATATTAAACCCCCAAGTGACTTAAGTCCTCATCAAATCCAAAAATAAGATGAGAGAGAGAGAGAGAGAGAGAGAGAGAGAGAGAGAGAGAGAGAGAGAGCACCTTATCCTAGTAAGATTATGTGTCTTATTATGAACTGTACACAAAGAAGGCACCAAAAAGGATGGCATTGAAAGTTCTAGCTGGTTTGTGTGCCATGTTGGTCAATCCATCAAGGATATGTCCTTATAGAAAGTGTATCCAATAAGGGTTCCAACAAAGGAACAACCTGTCCTAAGGGAAGGTAAACTTTCTTAGGGTTTAGCGAAAAAAAGGAAAGATTTGTCCTCAAGGAAAGAATATCCATAAGGTCCATGCAAAAGATAGATCTATCCTAAGGGAAGGTAAGCTTCCTTAGGAATCGAAAGGAAAAGGAGGATCTATCCTTAAGGAAAGTGTATCCATTAAAGGATCCAAATGTAAAGAAACATTAAAATGATGTGTGTGTGCAAAATGTGAGTAGAGTGTATGCTCCCATGTTAAATTGATTTCAAGCGCTATAACAGGAGAAATTTATTTAACAAAATATAAATGCATCCACTAGAAATATTTCCAATATGAAATGCCCCCAAGAAAGAAAAATTCAAGGGAAATGAGAACATGACAAAGGAGAGAATGAAAGGGATCTACCAACTCTACACTCAGCATGATCATATGATAATATGTGAAATATTATATCAAAATGAAATTTCATTATCCCCCAAAGGAAGTAGAACTATGACACAATGGGAAAAAAAAGTACATAAGAGTTACGAAAAAGAGTCTTTTTGGACCGACATCACGAATACCAAAAAATTAGTGTCTACCATTTTGCATCATCCCAAGAAGACAACACAAAGATACATTTACAAATAGTGGTATACGTACAACATAACATGTAACAACATATAAAAGAATAGAGATAAAAATAGAAGAATATTTATGAAATTAAGATTCCTTTATCACCTTACGCCAATGGAGAAACAAGGGTCATTTAATAAATTTAAATAAAACATATAAAAACCAATGCATCATGGGGGGAGAACATTACGATAGGAAAACACACAAAATACACCACACAAGAGGAGCTAGTCAAGCATATTGTCTGCCCCCCTGTCTTGGTCAATAGTGTTTAGGGAAGGTGGGAAACTCACAAGAGAAGAAACATCAAGCATGATAGATGGAACAATAGCCAATTCAAAATAAGGACCATGTTATGAAGATAGGTCACTATGTTTATTACTAGGAGTGATAGATAACTGTTGTGAATGCATAATTGGTAAATCATGATCAATATCAATAGCCCCGTAGTCATCGGAATCACTAGAATGAATATATCATTATTAGCATTATGAACATTTTTATCAAGAGTATCTTCATCATCAAAATTAATTTTAATAGAATCCAAGATACAAATAGAATTGTCATATTTGTTCATTTTTACTTGGTTTAAATTCGCTTCCTCCATAGGCTCAAGCATGGTTTGGTCAAAGAGAAGTGAAGTATGAGGAGGTGTATGAGGTGAATCAATGTTTTGAGAAGCACATTGATGGGGTCTAGCACAATGATTTTGATGGTGATCACAGGCATGCCAGTTAAATTTGGTCTTTCTAGAAATTTGGCTTGGAAGATGATTAATCAACATCAGATCATTTTCTTCTTTATGAGAAATAACTAAAGGAACCACACTAGGTTGAGAGATGGTCTGAGAAGTATGCAGATAAGAAATAGGAAGATGAGGTATAGGTGGTGCAAGAAGAAGTCCATGTCCCAAATCATCCTTAGGTTAGCTAAGTTCATAAATCATTTTAATCGTGTACAAGCTTGGCATGATCGAAAGAGATAGTCAGGATGGGTTTGAGTTGGTTGAGGAATGGAAGGCCATAAGAAATAAAATTCAACCAAGTCTCAAGGCATGCAAGGTTAATAAATACTATGATTAATAGTCATGATCTCTCCATTATGAGGAAATTTAACACATTTATGAATAGGAGAAGCTATGGATCTCATGGAAGTAATCCAAGGAAGACCAAGTTTGACTAGAAATTGATTAGAAGTAGGAATGACAGTGAAAGTAGTGTTTAAGGATTTACCACCAACTTCAACAAGGTATGAAATGGAACCATTGTTGGCAAGTGATGTTTTGGAGTACTAGGGACCACTTAAGGGTTTTCATTTATGGAAACACTTATGCTTGAGTGATCGCATGCAAAGAGTTTTGGTACTGGAGTCATAGTCATGAAAATGACTAAGTACATAATTAGGATATCAGTATACTATGTTACAGTTTTGATTATAGATGATAATGTATGATATATTATAGCTTGTGAAGTTAGTAGAAGGCATTTTTGGATATGTAGGACCTTCAGTTAAGGTCACATGTGTTTTGGTGATCAGATAAGTGAGATACAGTGTTGTGAAGGTATGCGAAGACAAAGAATCATTGTAACAGGGCACATAAGTAGTTGTGATGATTGGGGCAAGGCTAGTTGATATGTAAATGTGCTAAGTTAGTTGGATGTTGTATATTGTTGACACTTTGGTAATATATGATCGCCGACTCTATGTTGATTATTTGCATAAGTATTAATTATGTTTTGTGAAGTATTTTGAGAGACGACTGGATGGCAGAATTTGTATAAGTATAGATTGTTTTGTGGAAGCAATATGTGTGATTGTGATGATGATATGATGATTCAAATTTGAGAGCAGAGAGAAGATGCGAGATCAGTGTTTGATAGAGCTACAACTGGAACTATCTAAGCATAGCAAGTTATTGTATTGTTCATTTTTGGAGAACTCTTTGAGATAGTATTTTGATTGTAAGATTTGTATGCTCACCACCTTTAATAGGGTGTTTGTATCCCCTAACAGGGTTTTGTAAATTCCTCTAACAAGGAAATGTACTATGCAATAATCAGCTCCTAACACGGCTAGATTTCATAATAGGGATATAATATTTTAGTGCATAGTTGTGGGTACCATCCCCACAGGGGTTTTCCCTTGGCCATGGTTTCCTCTAAAACAAATCATGGTGTCACGAGTTATGTGTTGTGCATTTATGTTCTTTTCATTTCAGGATTGTTATGGTTTATTTTCAATTGGTTGAAGTTTAAATTAAAGTGTTGTAATAGTAATTCACCCCCTCTCTCAGTATTATCTAATCCTAACAATTGGTATCAGATCTATTGGCCCTTGGAGAGAAATATTAACAACTTAAGAGAGATCAAAATGGATTCAGAAAGTTTGCAAGAGAACTTTGAAGCAACACTTGATGACCTGGACAAAGAGAGGGCTAAGAATGGTGTATTGAAATTCAAATTGAGAAGAGAGGAAGGTTTCATCGGGAAACTAAAGGAACATCTTCAAACTTCAAGAAGTTAGAAACAAGACCTTATGGATAAAATCAATGAAGATTCAGACAATGATACATCAGATCAAGTGAAGAATATGGAGCAGGAAAAAGAGCAAAACAATATTCTAATGATTAAAGAAGTTCAACATGAAAAAGATGCAAGAAAAAAAGTTGAAGAGACACTTAAAGAAGCAAATGAGATAATAGGACAAATTAAGACTGAACTTGACCATTACAAGGATAAATGTCAGGAATTGGAGAAGTACAATATGATCATTAAAGGAGAACTCACTCAAGCCAAATTACACATTGAGAAGTTACACATGAGCAGTGATAAAATTGATGAACAAAGAGAGAGATAGAAACCTAAAGGAGACATGACTAGAGTTGGATTCAATGAATTAAAATGTTCTAAGAATAATGAAGAAGCAAATGAAGTGAAGATTGAAGAAAGACCTACTCATGAAGAACCTAGAGAGTAGATCAGACCTTTCAGAGGTAGACTCTTTGGATGCAATAAAATTGGACACATGAAAAGAGATTGCAGAGGTAAAGGCCCTTTCAAACACTTTTCTGGTTATTGCTATAATTGTTATGATTATGGAAACAAGAAGGAAGAATGTAGAAAACCATATTAGTCTAGGTATAAATAAGATTATGTCAAAGAAGAGTCAGTAGCCAAGATCACATCCCTCATCAAATGTAATGACTTTGGGCATACCGCAAGGTATTGTAAGCTAGTAAGTAAATCAGGATAGAAGGAGACCTCCTACATGCTATAAATGCAACAACATTGGACACATAGCGAAGTTTTGCAGATATAATAGAGAGGAGAACAAAAGAGGACCAAGAGAACCAAGAGGACTACCTCATGTGGTTATAAAGAAGAATGTTGGTGATAGTGGTAAAAGTCTTAATGAGTACATATGAATGAGTTTGAGAATCACTTCAAGAAATCAGAAAGTAAAGAGGATGACAAGATATGGAAGGTGAAAGAGTTCATTAAGGCATTGGTTCAGGGAGAGACAATAGATGATACTATATCTTCACATGATGAGTTCTTTGAGACATCAACCTAGAAGGTTGCATGGCCTCAAGGGGAGAATTGGATGCAGATAACATAATATATCCAGCCCTTGATTATACGGAGTAAGCTCATGTGAGCTTAGGTATAGTATGTACAGACACTATAGAGTGTGTGGTTGAGAGCATAACACTTGGAGATTCATTTTCCATGTTCGCGAAATTTGTGTTGACTGGACAATATGCGAAGTTGAGCTACCTGTGCTTAATGCACTTACTCAACTTGTGAAGGATAAAAGATCTGGAAGCATATCATTTTTCCACCATTTGTTGATCAACAACTAAGGAGAACATAGTTGTGAAGCATTTTAGTCATCTAGCAGAGATATTGTGTGATCGCATGAAGCGGAGTTCTAGATTTTAGCGTGTTAAAGGTATTTAGACTTTATACTCTCTAAGAAGCTATGGATACACCAATAATCTTTGATGTTGTGGATAGCCTTAGGTATTAGTTTAAGAAACACATGTTCAAGTCTTGTGAGGATGATCTGGAAGGAGTGTTTTCACAAACCCCTACGACGTGTTGCATGTAGAGGACATTAGGGCATATATACATTGCAAATACAAGACCATAGG
Source organism: Chamaecyparis obtusa (assembly GCA_027943335.1). Lineage (NCBI taxonomy): Eukaryota > Viridiplantae > Streptophyta > Pinopsida > Cupressales > Cupressaceae > Chamaecyparis > Chamaecyparis obtusa. The sequence continues at coordinate 167,299 of BSBK01011230.1, forward strand.
AGATGTAAACATATATAGTGAATTGGATGCAATGATAGAAGTAGATAGATTAGTGGTAGAAGAGTTTAAGCACCTAGAGGATCAATCTATCATCAAGCAAACCCTACTAGCGGAATTCATTGAAACAGAATGGTTCAAGATAATCCTTAGTAGAATCCATGACCAGTTCATATGGATTGGAGAACAACCAGTAAAAATATGTGCACAAATGATTCATGAAATAACTAGATTAGATAATGATGGAGCCCTTCTAGTAGCAAAGAAGAATATAAGAAAATAGGTGGAAACCCTAACACATTCAAAGTGGGATAAGAGAGCTATGACAGTCAATGACATCTATCAACAAGATGTAAGATTGGTGGCAATTATTTTAGGTTACAAATTTTTCTATAGCAACAAACCTAACTTAGTATCAGTTGGAGTCATTATGATGGCTTATAGAATGGTTAAGGAGAACAATAAATACAATCTATGTGAAGTTCTTGCACAACAGTTTCTAGAAAATGTAAAGGTTATAAAGAAAGATAGGTCTAAGGCGTTCAAGTTTGGATCACTGTTAATTCATATGTACATCCACATTATTCACAAATTCCCTAGCATGCACCCTAGAGCATGGAAGGATAATGTACCTACTGGAATTCAAATCTTTGAGAGCTACCGAAGATAGGATAAGAATTGGGTAGATGGAGAACTATTTTCTATGATTAAGATTCTACAAAGGTAGATGAAGGAAATGTATAGGATACCCGAAGATCTAGTTGAAAAGTATAAGGACACTATCTTTTTCATGGATGAAACTGATTGTGTATGTTTTGAGGTAGTGGAACCTAAGAACAAATGGTGTTACTCTATGGGGTATGAAGTTAGTTTTGAGATTTTAACCATGCAAGTAGAGCATGTATTGGCAACAGAAATAAACCCTACTGAAGAGAGATGGGGAACATATAGGGAGAAATCTAAAAAAGTCAAAGAAGAACATGAAAAAGTGAAAAGGAAAAGAAAGATTAGTAAATTTGTTGAGGATATCACTGCGAAGGTAGGAATTACTAGGGAGCAACTGAAAAACATAAGGTCTAAGATGACAGAATCATCTTCCAGCATGGCTATTGATACACCTACTCCCTCTGAAGCTAAGAAGATAGTAAGCCCTGCACCAGACATAATTGATTTATCTTCTAGACATTAGAAGAATGTAGAATATATTGTACCTGTGAACATTCCTAGAAGATGTACAAGATCTACCAAGAAAAGTAGCCCTAAGGAAAAAGAGGTAGAAGTGGAAATGAAGATGAAAGAAGACAGAGAAACTGAAAAGTAAGAAGAAAAATAAGTTTAGAAGAGGCCACAAGATTTGTGGAAGCTAGACATTTAGAAGTTGAAAAAGAGAGTAATAACTGATGGAAATTTGAGGACAGTGGATAGATATTATGACAGATATGACCCTGAAAATCAGACAATTATTGAGGATACTATAATTGAACACTTGTTAGCTTTCAAGAAAAACTTGCTAGAAATTGAAGGAAGCATTCCTAAGGAACTATATAGAAAGCTAGAGATTAGGAAAAAGTTGACTCAGTCCGAAGATGAAAACATAAGGAACAAGGCTATTAAGGACATGTTACTTGTTGTCTCAATACAAGAAAGGGAGATGATAATAAAAGAATTGAAACCCTTATTGAGGACCAAGGCAAGTAAATATGATGAAAATCATGGCCATTAAATATGATGAAGTAATAGAGGACACTCAAAAGGCACTGTGTCAAATCCTTATGAGTGATATTTCAAAGAACACTTCACCTCTCAAGGTTACCAAGCCTACACCTTTGGGATTGGGAGAAAGTTCCAAGATAGTAGAAGTAAGTGAACAAGTTGGCATGCAACCAGACTTATTTATCTCTGGTGTTCTTGTGACCCTTGACATTTTGCATGATGTAAATGATCCATTTCTAGACAACTTAGATAGTGCGCTGATAGTTGAAGAAGAAGGGAAAATAGAGGAAGAGAAAATATAGGATAAAGAAGAAGAGAAGATACAAGAGAAGGAAATACAACAAGAAGAAAGGAAGATAGAAGAGACTGGAGTAGAGAAAGTAGTTGAGGTAAGAGTGGAGAAAAAGATAGAATCTGACACCTCCTCTACTCTATTGTTGGCAAGTATGGCCAAACTAGTGAGAACATTTATAGAGAGCATGGATGAGGATGAGCTCATGAGGCTATCTTTTATGGATTTTGCTAAGGCTAAGGAAAGATCAGTACAAAAAGGAGATAAAAGAGTGAAGGTAATAGCTAGGGCAATAGAGATAGTAAATAAATTACTCCCTACACTTATTACTTTTCAAGGTAAGGATGAGGCAGAGAACCTAGGCATGGCATTGGACAAATTTAACAGTCACTTTGAGTCATTGATGAAGACTGCAGAAAATAAGGCAGAGAAGAGATTTTTGGAGAAGTTGAAAGAAGTTTGTCAATCCATCTCATGGGACTTGGACATTCTTAAGGAAACTACACTTAAGGCTAAGAGCTCTGTAGAATAAGGTAGAAAAATATACATTCACTGCATAAACCCTTGTAGACATGTGAAGAACATTGAAGACATTATAGCCAAGGATAGGGCTACATGTGACAACTTGATAGACAGTTGTGAAACATCTTCACAAACTATGGTAGAAATGGATAAGCAGACATCCAAGATTTTGGATAAAATAAGTTTTCTGAATGCAGAGAAATGGGGAGTGGTAGACAGATTTGGTTTGTTGAAGAGTTTAATAAATCCTAAGCTATCTATGCTTGAAGCTCATCTCTCAGAGATGGAGAAGATAGAAGGATATATGTCTATACCCACAAAGATGAAGGTAGCAGATGCCACATCCTATGCATTGAATGGATTGATCCATGTCAGTGAAATTTTGAACAAGTCATGGGCAGATGAAGTTAAGACCTTGGAAGACTCTTTCCAAGATATTCTAAATTTGGTGAGTAAGCACTAAGTCTTTTTGTGCTTAGAAGTTTTGAAATTTTGCAAGTACCATTTCCATTGATGTCAAAGGGAGAGGAAGAGAATAGAAGAGAAAAATGAAAGATAAAAATGAAGAAAGGAAGAGAAGAGAAAAAGTAAGAAGAAGAAAAAGAAATAAAAAAAATATATAAAAGAAGAAAAGAGAAAAGAAAAGAAAAGTTCTATGTATATAGTAGAAGGAAGTGCTTTTGACACTTAGTCATTTTTCGCTATGTGTTGCCATCAATGCCAAAGGGAGATATTTTTGGCAAGTGATGTTTTGGAGCACTAGGGATCACTTAAGGGTTGTCATTTATGGAAACACTTATGCTGGAGTGATCACATGTAGAGATTTTTGGTACTGGAGTCATAGTCATGAAAATGACTAAGTACAAAATCAGGATATTAGTATACTATGATATAGTTTTGATTAGCGATGATAATGTATGATATATTATGGCTTGCAAAGTTAGTAGAAGGCATTTTGGGATATGTTGGACCTTTAGTTAAGGTTGCATGTGTTTTGGTGATCAGATCAGTGAGATATAGTGTTGTGAAGGTATGAGAAGACATAGAATCAGTGTAACAGGGCACATAAGCAGTTGCGATGATTAGGGCAAGGTTGGTTGATTTGGAAATGTGCTAAGTTATTTGGATGTTGTATATTGCTGATACTTTGGTAATATATGATCGTCGACTCTATGTTGATTATTTTCATAAGTATTTATTATGTTTTGTGAAGTATTTTGAGAGCCGACTGGATGATAGAATTTGTATAAGTATAGAGTGTTTTGTGGAAGTGATATGTGTGATTGTGATGATGATATGGTGAAGTGAATTTGAGAGCATAGACAAGATGCAAGATTAGTGTTTGATAGAGCTACAACTGGAACTATCTAAGCATAGAAAATGCTTGTATTTTTCATTTTTGGAGAACTCTTTGAGACTGTATTTTGATTGTAAGAGTTGTATGCTCACCATCTTTAACAGGGTGCTTGTATCCCCTAACAGGGTTTTGTATTCCTCTAACAAGGAAATGTACTATGTAATTGTTATACACTGAGTTTTGCGCCTTGTCTCAAGCTCTCTTGGTCTTGATAACTTAGTATAACATGGGAATCATCTCAAGGTTGTGGGACCTTTGCTAACCAAGATGAAACCTCCAGGTTCTAGGCTAGTTTCTCTTGGATTATCACCTTAGTTTTCTCTTAAACAGGAAAGTAAACTTTGAGGGAAAAGGGTTAGAAGGAATGCATGAGAAGGGAAATAACAGGAAAGCAAACTATCCTACTAGGTGATGCACTGAAATTAGGGTTTGGATCTCAGTATAGAGGAATGAGATCAATGGAGGAATCAAGTCTAATAAGTCACCACTCACTAGATAGGCTTGCATAAGTATTTCATAGGAAGGCCTGAACAGAAAACTCAACCTATGACCTAGAAACAAACATCCTCTTCTGCAACTCGGTGTAGGAATGAGACAAGACTGCTAGGGGCTATAGCATACCCACAAAACATCTAAATCAGATCAGACATAGTAACACACAAAATCACAGAAAGTGAGAGGGAGTAGGAACCCCAATTTCTATTGACAACATTCATAAACTTCAATCCAATAAGAGATAACTCACATAAGAAGGCATGAGGACAACAAGAGTGTCACAAAATGCTTTTCCATATCTGAATTATCAATGGGAGATTAAAAAGAGTAGAAAACTAGAGGACAGAAAAGTGTCTCAGATAGCTTTCTAGGAAAGAAACTTTCCTTTTTACAAAATGTGAACTCTGAGCACTAAAAGTTCCAAAAATAATATGTACAACACTCAACTACATGCAGGCAGGAGTTAAAACTGACCTAACTAGGGTTACATAGTTATTCAATTCTTTACCAAACCCTAGAGGTACAAACCCTCAAAACTCTGAGAAAAGTTGAAAAACGGGTCCAAAATCTCATGATTGCATAGCTTTCTATACCAGGACCACCTGCAGACACACCATCTTCACCAACAATCTCACCTGCAACTCCAATTAGCCATGAATTCTCTCAAAATCAATCACACCACCCTAGGAAAGGACTGCAAAAAATAATGGCGCCAAGCACTTATTCATCAACCCGCGGCATGAACACACAACACAGGACTCTACAACACCGAAAAAGATCACCTTAGAGTTCCCCGCAACCACCAACCATCCTAGTGACATAAACTCTCAGCTACCCACCACTCGCAAACATCTTTGTAGAAGAAAAGCCCACGAAAAGAGTCGCACTATTTGAAACAACGCCGGTTGCATGATCGCATGAGCTCAAAGGGCCTCATGCGATCCTGGGAAAAGCCCTTAGAATCTTCCATTCATTTCATAGCCCACAAACCAGATTCAACACTGGTTGAATTTGAACATTGGTTGCATGAATGCATGAGCTCAAAAAGCCTCATGTGATCATGCAACAAGCCTCTTAGAACCTGTCATCTTGCCATGCAAGACACCTCAAGCCCGCCAAAATTTTGAACTGCCAGCAAAAACCCGCACTCGAGATCTGACTGCAATTTTAACCCCAGCTTCACCCTGGGTTTACTTTCCTTCTTAGTCACCAAGTCACTTAACTTTTTCTTAACCTTGGTTACATCCAGTGACCACATGAAATCTCTTAACCGTGCATCTGCTTTACCAACCCCAGGTCCATCCGCAAATTGAGATTCCAATCGGACAGTGGGCGCAAGAGCTCATGGGGTCAGAAGATCCCATGAGATCTTACAACCACCATAGATCTCTTTCCACTGCCACCAAACTGCAACCCCAACCCATAGACCACTACATCATACGGTTGTCACATGATCGCATGGGGTTAGAAGATCCCATGCGAACATGGGACCACCGTAGATCTTTACCGCACTTGCATCCCGGGCCCACTATAAAACCTTGTCACCAGTCGATGAATGAAATGTGGGCACGTCACCAAACTGCCGACCCTTATCAGCGCGGAAAATGGTTTGTCGCATGTTTGCATAGCCTAAAAAGGGGCTATGCAATCATGCAATAGACCGCTAGCATTCTTTGAAAACAACCACTGGGCCCACTTGATTAGAGTTGTGCGCTTAGAAAAATGCTAACACCGGAAAAGTGCAAAGTGCAAAAGTGCTCGAAAACATAGAAGGTTTTCAGACCGAAGGTCGAAAACATCCTAAGTTTTCAGAGTCAAGGTCGAAAACATAGAGGGTTTTCGACATTGAACATTTTGGAGAACTGCGACCTGAGTATTTCCTAAAACCATTCAAATTTGAAAATATCTGAGGGCTTTGGGAATTAGGTCATGTGATCTAAACTAGGGTTTGGCAATACATCAAAGAACATGGGGCCAAGAGCGCAAAGCATAAAACTTAGTGGATCTATTTCGCAAGCTAAAACAAGCTACAGTAGGGACCTAAACATTCGCAGAGGTCAGAGGACATATAAGATGGCTATGAAAATTTTAGGAGTGTCTGGCAAGATAGAAACAGAGACTTGGGAATGAGTCTGGCCAAATTGTATAGAATAGGCAATTTTGGGCAACAATTTTGGTGATTTCTACTGGATGTCAACCTGCTAGACATGGATCAGTGGCCTTAACATATCCATTGGGCATGGGGTCTTTCTGAACACAAAAATTTGACAGAGACAAAACTAAATCAAAAGACGAACTTGTGCACATGCACTTCTTGGAAAACAAGGAAAGACTAAACTAGAAAATAGGGAGAAAGCAAGAAAAACTAACCTATCCTAAACTAACCAGTGTAGAGACCTGGTTAAACAAAACCATTTACTAGTTGTGAAAAGTAGCTACCCTTCCTCCTTAGGGTACAATACTTTTCATACAGGAGGATAGCTAACAAGGAAGGCAGTACACACAGTTGTATGAAGAACTGATGTACTACCTCCTGAAGGACATAAGAAAATTGACTCACCTCCACCAAAATTTTTTTATCTCCATTATCCAGGGGTAGATAAGTGAGCCGAGCTTGCCTTTGTTGAACTGCAAGTTCACCCTCAGCCTCAGCCTCATTTGAATATTCATGTTTGGACACAAACATGACTGGATTTTTGTGGCCGGCCTCTGCTCTTGCTAAGTACCTTAAGGGGAAACCCCTGGAAAGAATGAACTTGGGGCTCCTTTTACTATTGTCAGGATCTTCAACTACTAATTCATGCAGAGGAGAGCTTCCTCTTCCACATCATTTTCTTGTCAACACTCTTGGCAGTAGGCTTCTTTTCAGGAGAACATTCCTTTCTTTGCCCTTCAGCAGCTGAGATGAGTGGCACATTAGAAGCATTGTCATCTTCAACAAAATAAGGTAGCTCTTCAAAGAAATCAGCCTCCAATTCGATGGTCTACTTGGCAACATTATGAGATTCAACAGATAACCCTAAAATAGCCTCCTTCTTTTCTTTACAAAGAACTTCCTCAAGTTGTATCTGATGAGTCTTTTTATCATTTTCACCCTTTAGAATCAAGAGCCCTATTATTACTTTGTGCTCTTGTATCTCTTTATCATGAAACTCCTTATGGGCTGCCAACTCTTTTTCTTTCTCCATTTGAAATTCAATGCCCCTATCAAACATGGCTTCCATTAAAATTTTCTGGTCTTGAACCACCTTTTCATAGTTATTCTTATCAACCTCTAATTCTTCATAAGCATCTCTCTGAGCTACTAATTTTTCTTGAAAATCTTCTTCTTTTGCAGCTGTAGCAGCACTGACCACCACTAACTTTTCCTCGTAAACCTCCTTTAGTGCTATGAGAATGCTTGTAAGGGTTGCCTGACCTTGCTTTAGTTCTATCATAGCATCAAACTGCTCCTTTGCCTGTGTTTGTATATGTCTTTTTTGTGTTTCCAACACCTCTTCATAATGTCTCGTTTGTTCTTCCAACTCCCCTTGATGAACCTTCTTCTGGGCCTCCAACCCTTCAGCAAGTCTGGCCTCATTTCTCTTGTATTGCTCTACTAGATACCTCCTATAACCTTGATCTTGCTGAGCCAATGCTTGTTGTTGTTGGATCTGGGCATGATAAGCATACTCTTCCATGTAAGGCATTTCCTCTTGAGGCTGCTGGTATGTGTATTGGTGCTACCATGATACTAGAAGTTGGGTGGATGGGGGGCAAGCATGAGGTGTATGTTGGTTCATTGCTGCAACTGGGTAGTCCTGCATGAAATCAAAAGTACCACTATTCTAATAAAGCTGACCTCCATGAAATGAAGGGTTGTCCTCATCAAAAGAAGGATGGTAATCCATCTTAGGTACTGAATCTACTTGAAACTAGTGAATGTGAACTTGGAGTCACCAGATATGCAAAATAATGACCTCTCAAAGGTCTGCAACCTATTGGAAGCATATCAAAACCAACAAGAATTATAAAAATTATGACCTCTTGGTCCCACTGGGTGTGCCAGAATTGTTATACACTGAGTTTTGCACCTTGTCTCAAGCTATCTTGGTCTTGATAACTTAGTATAACATGGGAATCATCTCAAGGTTGTGGGACCTTTGCTAACCAAGATGAAACCTCCAAGTTCTAGGCTAGTTCCTCTTGGATTATCACCTTAGTTTTCTCTTAAACAGGAAAGTAAACTTTGAGGGAAAAGGGTTAGAAGGAATGCATGAGAAGGGAAATAACAGGAAAGCAAACTATCCTACTAGGTGATGCACCAAAATTAGGGTTTAAATCTTAGTATAGAGGAATGAGATCAATGGAGGAATCAGGTCTAATAAGTCACCACTCACTAGATAGGCTTGCATAAGTATTTCATAGGAAGGCCTGAACATAAAACTCAACCTATGACTTGCAAACAAACATCCTCTTCTGCAATTCGGTGTAGGAATGAGACAAGACTGCTAGGGGCTATAGCATAACCACAAAACATCTAAATCAGATCAGACACAGTAACACACAAAATCACAGAAAGTGAGAGGGACCAGGAACCCCAATTTCTATTGATAGCATTCATAATCTTCAATCCAATAAGAGATAACTCACATAAGAAGGCATGAGGACAACAAGAGTGTCATGAAATGCTTTGCCATATCTGAATTATCAATGGGAGATTACAAAGAGTAGAAAACTAGAGGACAGAAAAGTGTCTCAAATAGCTTCCTAGGAAAGAAACTTTCCTTTTTACAAAATGTGAACTCTGAGCACTAAAAGCTCCAAAAAACAATATATACAACACTCAACTGCATGCAGGCAGGAGTTAAAATTGACCTAACTAGGGTTACATAGTTATTCAATTCTTTACCAAACCCTAGAGGTACAAACCCTCAAAACTCTAAGAAAAGTCGACAAACGGGTCCAAAAATCTCATGATTGCATAGCTTTCTATACCAGGACCACCTACAGACACACCATCTTCACCAACAATCTCACCTGCAACTCCAATCAGCCATGAATTCTCTCAAAATCAATCACACCACCCTAGGAAAGGACTGCAAAAAATAATGGCGCCAAGCACTTATTCATCAACCCATGGCATGAACACATGGCACAGGACTCTGCAACACTGGCAAAGATCACCTCAGAGTTCCCCACAACTACCAACCATCCTAGCAACATAAACTCTCAGCTACCTGCCACTCGCAAACATCTCTATAGAAGAAAAGCCCACAAAAGGAGTCACACTATTTGAAACAACGCCGGTTGCATGATCGCATGAGCTCAAAAGGCCTCATGTGATCCTGTGACAAACCCTTATAATCTGTCATTCGCTTCACAGCCCACAAACTAGATTCAACACTGGTTGAATTTGAACGTTGGTCGCATGATCACATGATCTCAAAAAGCCTCATGCGATCATGCGACAAGCCTCTTAGAACCTACCATCTTGCCATGCAAGACACCTTAGGCCTGCCAAAATTTCAAACTGCTAGCAAAAACCCATGCTCAAGATTCGACTGCAATTTTAACCCCAACTTCACCCTAGGTTTACTTTCCTTCTTAGTCACCAAGTCACTTAACTTTTTATTAACCTCGGTTACATCCAGCGACCAGGTGAAATCTCTTAACCGCACAACTGTGCATCCACTTTACCAACCCCGGGCCCATCCACAAACTAAGATTCCAATCGGACGGCGGGTGCAAGATCTCATTGGGTCAGAAGATCCCATGAGATCTTAGGACCGCTGTAGATCTCTTTCCACCACCACCAAACTGCAACCCGGGCCCACAAACTGCTGCATTAGATGGTTGTCACATGATCGCATGGGGTTGGAAGATCCCATACGAACATGCGACCACAGTATATCTTTATTGCACTTGCATTCGGGGCCCACTATAAAACCTTGTCACTAGCCGACCAATGAAATGCGGGCATGTCACCAAATTGCAGGCCCTTATCAATGCGGCTAATGGTTTGTCACATGTTCGCATAACCTAAAAAGGGGCTATGCGATCATGTGATAGATCGCTAGTGTTCTTTGAAAACAACCATTGGGCCCACCTGATTGGAGTTGTGCACTTAGAAAAATGCTGATGCCAGAGAAGTGCAAAGTACAGAAGTGGTAAAAAACATAGAAGGTTTTTAGACCGAAGGTCAAAAACATCCTGAGTTTTTAGAGTGAAGGTCGAAAACACAGAGGGTTTTCGACACTGAACATTTTGGAAAATTGCAACCTGAGCATTTCCTGCAACCATTCAAATTTGAAAATCTCTGAGGGGTTTGCGAATTAGGTCACACAATCTAAACTAGGGTTTGACAATACATCAAAGAACATGGGGCCAAGAGCGCAAAGCATAAAACTTAGTGGATCTATTTCGCAAGTAAAACGAGCTGCAGTAGGGACCTAAACATTCACAAAGGTCAGAGGACATATCAGACAACTATGAAAATTTTAGGAGTGTCTGGCAAGATAGAAACAGAGACCTGGGAATGAGTCTGGCCAAATTGTATAGAATAGGCAATTTTGGGCAATAGTAATAATAAGCTCCTAACAAGGATATAATATTTTAGTGTATAGTTGTGGGTACCATCCCCACTGGGGTTTTCCCTTGACCAGAGTTTCCTAAAAAAAAAATCATGGTGTCATGAGTTATGTGTTGTGCATTTATGTTCTTTTCATTTCAGTATTGTTATGGTTTATTTTCAATTGGTTGAAGTTTAAAATAAAGTGTTGTAATACTAATTCACCCCCCCTCTCAGTATTACCTAATCCTGATAACCATGGGAAGGATAAAGGAAAAAATTGCAAGTTTGAATTAAGAGATCAAATTTATCATAAAAATATTTTTGCAATCATTTACTAAAAAGATTCTCTTTATTTATCACATTCACCATGTAAGTGGCATCAATAAGGATAGCCCAGGAAGGAATTCCATTAACCCTAGCGACAATGTAGAGAGGACCATCTGGTGTTTTAATTGTCTCAGTAGGATCAAAGATAATGCAAGCCTAAGGAGGAGGTTGAGGTTTAGATTGAACTCTAGGTTGGACATGTTTAAATTGGTTAGCAATAGGATTGTCTTCATCAACTTTGTCATCATAGTCAATGCACTAGGAAGAAGAAGGTTGATCAATAATATTGGTTGAATGAGATGGCAAAGGGTTTGTGTAGATTTAACAATTTTGATTAGGAGACACAAATAATTTGTTTCCTTGATCATTAGCACTACCAGTAGATATAACCTTGGAATCAATAATGACCTAAACAACACTTTTCATTACGATGACCCAGTTGACGATGGTATTAAGAAAAAGCTTTGGGATCAAAGTATTTGGACTTAGGTTTGGATGGGTCAATAGGTTTGATAGGAGGAAGTATTACCATATTATTATTCATTAACTTCATCATCACATTATGAAAAGATTCAAAAAGTTGAGTATAAGTACGAGAAAGTCTAAAAATAACGGACAAAGGAGCCAAACCTTTGGATGTTGATGCCACTTTTTCATCAACTATGTTGGATGAATTATTGATTTTAATGTAGTTGTTGGATTTTTAAAATTTGTTGAAATTAGATGCATCATCTCTCTTATCAATGGGAACATGAGACATTAGAGTGGTGCTCTCAAATTGACTCACTTGCAGTTGATAATGATGAAGCACTACACACAATTGTGAAAAGAAAGAGAACTCAAAAAGAAGAATATTTTCTCTAATGTATTTTGTAAATTAGAAATAAAAATGCATCGTATATCAACTTTTTTAGTATTATCAAGTTTAAGATTACTGAGAGGTGGGGTGAATCCATTATCTAAAAAACTAAAATTTTCATAAACTACTCAACAAATTGCATCAATGAACATCCATTGCATGAATAACCAAACCATTAAAGATAAACATCCACAACCATGAAAAACCAATGGGAAAAATCATTGCACAAACATCCATTGCATGCATAAATGGGAAAAACCATTGCACAAACATCCACATCCACAAACATCCATTTCATGCATAAATGGGAAAAACCACGTGTGGGGATGGAACCCACAAATAATTTTGTACTCTTTTGAAGTATACCCAGTTAAGAGAAAGGCCCTGTTAGAAGCCACCCGATTAAGGAATTTACCTCTAGTCCTATTAGGAGCTTTACCCTATTAAGGGATTTCAAACCCTAGTTAAAGAGTCACCTAGTTAAAGGATATACAAATCAGACCTATTAGAGTCTACTCGGTTAAGGTATTTATCTTGATGAAACTATTAGGAATCAACAAGTGAAAGTGATCTAAGAAAATAACACTCCTCCTTTGCTAGTGCAGATCTACTTCAAGATTAATCTGTGCTTCACATGTATAACATCAAAACCCTACAATCACACACCTACATTCATGATATTTCTCTTCCACACACATCTCATAATACATCAAAATGATATAAATATGTTTTACAACTTAAGGTGGAAAAAAACCCTAATTACATTTGAATTTCATCATTACAATTCATTCCCACTCAATTCTTGAATGCTAAAATGTGTTACTAACTATCGTTTACAATTTAAAGTTCATGTCGACCTCCAAATCCATCACACAATTGATTTGACAAGGAAAAGTTAAACCATATCACACTTTCTAATGTTCTTGCACAACTTCAAGAAATATGATCATAACGATCATAAAAATGCCAACTCATCATTCCATGTACATCGAACATGTCACTACAATCCCTGAAACACATAATCACCTATCGTAACATGATACAACATTACCGATTTAGGATCTGACTGACTGTTCTAAGAAGTTCATTTACTTTTCATTGAGTGATCTTATGTCCATTATTACTTAGTCTTCCAGTCACCAATCATGATTTGGTTAGAACAACAACCCCATAACGTAGTCAAGATAACATATCTTGAATCGCAACACCTGAATCCAAACATATTTGACACAATCATCAAATCATTCCTCCTTGGCTACATCCTATTCTCCTTGTTGACCTTTCATCCTTCAATCGATCATAAGTCACATCATACATAGGATAAACCTATGCGGTCATACATAAAACATCTAGATACATCACTTAGTCTTCCATTATGATGGCACACTCCAACTCTTAACACATCTCAAGATCCAACTACTTGATCATACATCAAAATAATAGATACACTATCAACCAAAAAACACCAAGTTGACATCAATGAAAACATCATAAATGATCAACTTATCATGAGATCTGAATCAAACTCATATTATAACATTCTCAACTTATCTTTGCATCATTTATGCCAACAAACATCAGGCACAAGATAAGAAATCTGAGCATGAAATCACTAACTTTTTCTTTAACACCTTGTTTACAATGTATTAAATTAGTTAAAGAAATTTTAGGACTAATGTTATTTTCAAATTGTTGAATGAAAGTATCATTAATCTTGTGGAAGGAATTAGTGGAATAAGGAGGCAAAAAACAATACCATTGCAAGGATTTGTCTTGAAAGGTTCTAGTAAACAACATTTCCATGAATCTATGGTCATGAGAGAAATTTCTACGTAAGGTTTGGAAAATTTTGGCATGAGTCACATGATCACCCTTACCATTATAAGTTTCAAGATGAGGAATCTTAATACTTTTTGGGATAGTAGCTTAGATAATATCCATATACAAAGAACTATCAATGTCACAAGTAGGAATATTAAACTTTGATTGATTCAGAGAAGAAATTTTTTACTATAAAGAAGATACAGTTTGAGCCAAGCTATTGATAGTGGAATCGATAGAAGAAATGGGAGGAGAAATATGAGACATATTAGGAGTATGGTTGGAAATAGAAGGAATGTTTGAATATGAAATGGTAACACTATGATAAGTGGTCATAGATGAAGGGAATGAAACACATTGGACACTTGAACGAATTGAAGGAAGAATAGGATTAGGAAGACTCACATGTGTAGGATTAGAAGTTAGAATTGAAGTTGTTATGATAGGTGGAGAAAAAGTAGAGATACCAGGAGTAGAAGTGGAGATAGGAAAAGAGGTCTCAACACTTGTAGTGAGTGGAATTATACCTAAATCTTGAGCACAATCCTTAAAAGGCTTGAAATTAGTGTGAACAAGATGAGATAAAGTACACAAGAGGTCAAGACCATGTTCATCAATATTAATAATATTTCTTATGTCTTGCACAATGGAAAGGGCTTTAGGATTGTGGTTTTCTTAAGCTAGTCATTGTTAAAAAAATTTAGTCATGGGAAAGATTTTGGACTTGGGCAAGAGGAAATCTTAATGCTTCATCTTTGTCATTATAAGAATGAGAAGATTTTTTCTCCATGACATTATTGATATCATTAAAAGGCATGTTGGTCACATCATGATTCCTAAGAAAGGAGGGTTCAAGATCAAAGGAACCCATGTGTCTACGAATTATTTTAATTGGAATGTTGTAGGTAGGACTCAAAGTGATAAACCTCATACATAAGGAAATAAAAGGAAAGAGAGAGACAATGCAATTTTAAAGAAATATGCAAACCAAGAGAAATTAACTATCAAATTTAAGCATGTAACTATGGAGTATGAAATTAAATGCATATGTAATGTAGCAAAGATGTAATATAAATAGTGAATAACACAATACATACAAAGTAGACCTAGATATGTGAATGAAATTCAAAGGAAATCTAACACCAAGATCAAAAGAGGAAATATTATGATTCAAGTTCACCAAATTGTTATATGAAGGTGAACCTACACACACAATGATGTAAATGAAATGAAAAGGATGTCTAACTAGATGCATACAATGTAATAAAGTAGATCTAGATAGAAAAGGAAATCTAACACCAAAATCACAACTGAAGGGTTATGAGTTGGTTTCATTAAAGTTTCATATAGAAAATGGTGATTAATGGTAGAACCCCACTTTCTATATACATTAGAATACAAAACCCCACCCTTATGTCAAATTTGATTGCTAATGTATGATCTAGACAAAGATGGAGTTTGATTGTAGGGTAGGGTATTCCCTATATAAATAGTTCAATGTATGTATATGGAATGTAAAGTATGAAAAACATTTATGCAATAATAAAGAAGATGATAACCACAAATGTATGATATTGGATCTAATGTATCAAAGTAAGTGCTAAAGGAAAATAAGAATGATGTACTCACCTTGATTTATAGAAGAGGGAAAATGAGATTCAGATCTGTAATTGACTAATGAAATCCTATTAGAATCAGAAACTGTCGGTGATCTAGGACTGTGATACTTGTAACTTCTTATCGTGCAATTTTTAGACTCTCAAGAACATGTCACAAAAGTTGGCCTAGTCATGGAAGGATAAAACCTGATAAAATCCATGTTAGACTAACCACCAACATCCCTCTTTGAGATTTGTGTCATGGTTTAACAACCTCCTATGTCTTGTATAAGTCTAGTGGTTGTATCAAGCATTAAAAGGTTGATCTTTTGGTGCACTGACAACCACTAGTTGTAAAAATTGGTATTAGAGCTTAGTCATAGGTTTTAATCCCCTTGGGTATTTCTAAGAGGGGATTGTTGGACTAACTACAAATGTCCCCCTTAGGACTTAGTGGCATGGTTTAACAAATTCATGTATCTTCTATAAGTCGAGTGGTTGTATCAATCATTAAAAGTTTGATCTTTTGGTGCAACGACAACTGTTAATTATAACAATCTATAGGGGATCAAGCCCTAGTTTTGAAATATCAAATATTAGGACCTATAACTACACACATGAAAAATGGAGAAATTTTTATGGAAAGGGGATTTCATTGGTCAATCCCCTAGATAGGAATTAACCTTGAAAGGAAATAAGTAAATCATGTAAAACAAGAAAAATGTAAGTATTCACCTTTCTTGTCATGTCTTGTCTTGTAAGTATTCACCTTTCACAAATAGGTCCTATTGATGAAACATACACTAGAGGCAGAGGAGAAATGTTGTCTTGTCAATAGCTAATGAGGCTATTAGAAGGATCTACCCTGATAAAGCATGACAGGTTGGTATAACATTTAACGATAGAAAATATATGCATTGGGAAAGGTTATATCAAAGGGCCTTATGATGGGGAAGGCATTAGGGATTTACATCAGCAAAATTTAAACCAATTGTAGTAAAAAGGTGTAAGAAGCGTGATAGGTTGATATAACATATACCCATAAGTCCCATCAATGAAACATACACTACCGACAAAGGATAAATCTTCACTTGCTAATACTTGATAAGGCTATCACAAAGACCTACCCCAATAGTGAGCTCATTGGGGACACATATGGTGATAGAAGTGATCGAGGCTACTAAGAGAATATTAATCAAGGAGGATAAGGCTGATAGAAAATATTCACACTAGAATTTTGACAAACACTAGAAGATAACTGATGAGGTTTCTATACCTACGAGGACACAAACATCGTAGGTATGGAAGCCTAGTCATCATCGTAATTCTCATCACAATTTGATGAACACTAGAAGAAAATTGATGAGGTTTCCATACCTATGATGATATAAATATTGTAGGTATGTCAGTATAGTCATCATCCTTCTCCTCAAAATTCTTATGAACAATATAAGAGAATAAAAAAAACTATAGTCAGACTTCCGACACACCTTCATGAAAAAACTACCCCGTGTTATGAATATATTTTTGACATGGTTTTTTTAGAACTCCAACGTGCACTCTGTCATTAGAAGTTCTAATGGAAAAACTAGGAAGAGGATTCTTGTTGATGTTTTTCAAAATTTTGATGTATTGTTGTCTAAATTTTGACAAAGAGTCATTGGAAATTTTACCCAAATGTACTAGTGATGAAAATCCTAAGACTCCCATGTATGTGAGATTGAATCATTCATAAAATTAGATAATAGGTGATAAAAGTAAAGGTGTTAAAACTAGAAGTAAAGTTTCTGAAAATAGAGTTGAATATTCCTTGATTTCAAAGATTGAACCTAAAGATGTTAGTGAATCATGTCAATATGAACATGGGTGAAGGCAATGGAAGAAGAGTTGAATCAGATTGAGAAGAAAAAAAAATGGATTCTAGTTCCTAGACCTAAGGACAAGAATGTGATAGGTACTAAATGGATCTTCTGAAATAAATTGAATGAAGATGGTGAGGTGATAAAAAATAAGGCTAAAATTCTTTGAAAAGGTTATTCACATAACGAAGGTATAGAATTTGAGGAGAGTTTTTATCATGTGGCTATAATTGAAGCTATGAGATTATTTATTGCTTATGTTATGTACATAGATTTCAAGGTCTATCAAATGGATGTCAAGTCTACATTTTTGAATGGTAAGTTGGAAGAAGTGTACATAAATCAACCAAATGGATTTCCATTGACTAATCAGAGCAATATGGTTTTTCAGTTGAAGAAAACTTTGTATGGATTAAAGCAATCGCCTAGAGCTATTGGAAAGTTGACTATACTATTTTATATGACTAAATATAGTGTTGTCATTATGGCAACAAAGTCATATAGTGTTTTGGAGTCAGTGCACATTATCCGAAGATCATAATTTGGCTAAGTACAGAAGACTAGATAGTTAACAGAGCACCAGTAGATCAGAGCATCAGTGCACGTGCATACAACATAATTATGGTATGCACCCTAGAAGATAAGTTGGTAAGAGTATATTCATGCTAAGTCTAAGAGTGTATGATCAGAAGATATAGTATGGTGAAGATACAGATAGTTGAAGTAGCATAGATAGTGAATGCCAGAACAAAATAGAGTATGCAGCTGACTGTTGGTAATTTGATTAGCGATGATATTATTGTTTTGTAAAGGTTATGCGCCTATTGTAATTAAGTTGTAGACATGTAATTATGTTTTTTTGTAAACACACTTGAGCCAATTCACTTGGAAGCATTGTATGTAATCGTTCATAGGCCGACCTAGTTAATTGTTTTGGTAGCACATATAAATATTAGATGTGCCTTTGTAATTGATAAACTACAACTGATTTAGAACCTGATTGAAGAATCTATGATTTAAGATCACCGATCTGATTGATTAGATATGTAATATGATTAAATTGGTATTATGTTGTCATTGATGTCAACTAGTTTGACAACACTTATCTTGTAAGTTACTATACCGAAACATCTGTAGTAAAGGAGTGAAAGAGATGAAGTACAGAAATATCTACATGAGGAAGATGTATATGATAGATAAGGATAAAGAATACATTGAGTAACATGTTGATGAGTCTATGACCTTATGTTATTGACTTGATTATGTTTCATTAATCTACGATGAGGAAAAGAGCTGAAAGACACAAGGCAGTGTTGTCGGTTGATGAAGCATTTCAGTATACACCGACAAGGTGTAGTGTATACCGAGCACAGTATAAACCGAGCTTGTGTTCACCGACACATTTCTTTGTTAACCGAGTAGGAGAAAAGAATTAAATGATTAGTTTAGTCGATAAGATTGATGAGCTGGAAAGTGTATGATTTCGAGGTAACAGATAATGTTTGTTACACAAATCGACGACTAACAAAATTTAGTAAAGATCTAAAGGATGAGAATCAAATGTGTTATTGACACAAGTGTCGAGATTTTTTTAAGCAGAAAAATCAATGAAGATGATTAAGCGGCAAAATCTGATGGAGCAGAAGAAAATAGTTTACTTGTCTATATAAGAGACTGAAGATTTCATAGTGAAAGAATGCCGAAAGGAGGAGACTGGAGAATTATCACGTGAAAAAGTTTTCATGCACACCTAATCATACTGGTTAGTGAGAACCAAACTGTAGAGTTTTTACCGAGTGACAGGAAGCTATTACCGAGCGACAGTAAGTCACTAAACATTGATTGGAATAGAATTGATTTAATGATTAGAGGATTGAATGAGCTTAACATTGATCTTTACATTTTCAATTGAAGTTGTATTAAGGTAGATCACCTATTGTTACATTTTAACCATTGTACACAGTCAAATCTCTTAACCGATTGGACTAAGAAAGTCTTTTATGTATCATTCATAGAATGAACATTGTTATCATGTCAACCCCAGAGCGATTGTTGGTTAGATGATAATGGTTGGTCTAAAATCCTCTAATAAGGTCACACCTAACAGTGTGTTTGTAACCTTTAACAGGGTTGGGTCTTCACCGACCTCACTTCAGAAGAGTGAATATTTTTGGGTTGCCGGTCCTAGGTGGTTTTTCCCTTCACGGGGTTTCCACGTTAAATCTCTTGTGTTATGTGTTGATTGTGATGTTTGTTTGATGTCATATTTGCATGTTGCATATTTGATTTGATCAGTAACTACTATATGTTTTAGACTAGTAATCAGTAAAAGCATAGATAGTATAGTATTTTAAGTTACCGAGTATCAGAGCGTTGGTTGCTTAGAAAAAAGTTTTAAGGACTTCAATACAAAGATCTCAAAATGTATAAGAGGGAAGTGCCAAAGTTGAACAAAGGGAACTTTGTAGTATGGCAAAGCTGGATGAAGCTGCACATATCTAGAATTGGGAATTCTGCACTAGAATTGCTGGAGAATGGCTATATAGAACCGACCCCTGGTCCCCTGACACTTGATCAACTGAGAGACAGGCATGAACACAATGTTACTATGATGGAGATTGTTGCTACCTGTACCGATGCTGAATTTGAAGATATTAAAAGTTGCACTACTGCAAAAGACATGTGGGATAAACTTTCTCAAGTTTACAGTGGAGATGTGAATGTCAAAAGAGCCAGAGCAGAAAGCTTAAGGGGTAGATTTGATGATATGAAGATGAAGGAAGGTGAGAATATTGTGCAATACACAAATAGACTGAAAGAGGTAGTACATGCTATTAGAGCATCTAATGGAGTTATTAGTGAAGAAAAAGTTGTAAGCAAAGTCCTCAGAACCTTATTGCCAGTTTACGCAATCAGAATATCTACTATTCATGAAACAAGGTCTGCAGCTGGTAATGTCCTTACACTTGACAATCTGATTGGTAAACTTACAACCTTTGAATTGAATAACTTTGAGAACAGTGTTGTTCCATATGTGGAATCCACTTTCATGTCTTCTCTGAAGATTGGCAAGTCTAACAGGAAAAATAAAAATGATGATAGTGACAATAATATCGATGATGAGCTTGATGAACTTGAAGATCTTATGGTCAGAATATTACCCAAAGGTAAAGGAAGGTATAGAGGTAAGCTACCTTCGACATGCTTTAACTGTAAAGAGGTTGGCCACATTGCTGCTAGATGTCCACATAAGAAAGATGATGAAAGAACCAAAGACTGATCTGAAGGAAGCTATGGGAGAAGATTCAACAGAGACTACCGACACAACAAAGATAACTGAGACAGTAATGACAAAGGCAAAAAGGTATGTTACATAGCTGAAGATAATGAATCTAAATCTGATTCTGATGATGATGTAGAAGTTGTATTTGTTGCTATGAAAGATGACTCAGAGGAAGAAGAAAAACATTTAGAAACAATGTTGATCTCTAAAGTTAACAAAAATAATACATGGATCATAGACAATGGTTGTACACATCACATGACTAGTGATGAAGAGAAATTTGATACAATGGAGGATCTATTAAGATGGGTAATGACACACCCTATATGGTAAGAGGTAAAGGATCCCTAATGATAAATGATAGGATAAAATATGAAAATACTTATTGGGTAGATGGACTGAACTATAACTTGTTAAGTGTGGCACAACTAAACAATTTAGGTCACCGAGTTGCTTTTGAGAGAAAGAAAGTGAAAATCTTTGATGATGGTGGAAGATTAGTTGGAACTGGTGCACAATCAAGAGGTAATCTATTTTATCTTGATACTGATGAATCTTCTTGCTTGATGATGAAAAATGAAGATGCTTGGTTGTGGCATAAAAGGTTATGCCATGTGAATTTTGATAACATGATTAAGATTAGTAAAAGGAAAAGAGTTAGAGGTCTACCTAACTTGTCAAAACTTGATCATGTTATGTGTCATGAATGTCAGAAAGGTAAGATGACTAAATCTAGTTTCAAAAGCAAGGATTATTCAACAAAGAAGATACTTGAGTTGGTTCATACTGACTTGTGTGATCCTATGAGAGCTCAGAGTTATTATGGTGATAGATACTTTATTCTTTTTTTTTATGACTATACTAGATTGATGACTGTTATGTTCTTGAATGAAAAAATTGAAGCATTTAAGATGTTCAAGTGGTATAAAGAAAAGATAGAAAAAGAGACTGGTAAAGAACTGAAATGCCTAAGATCTGATAGAGGAGGTGAATTTATCTTTGATGAATTTACTAATTTTTGTAATGAGCATGGTATTAAAAGACAGGTCTTTGCATCGAGAACACCTCAGTAGAATGGGATTGTTGAAAGAAGGAATAGGTCAATAGTTGACTATGCAAGAACACTGATGCTGCAAAAGAATGTTGCTCAAACATATTGGAGGGAAGTTGTTAGTATAGTTGTTTATGTTTTGAACTGAGTGCAACTGAAGAAGGACACTAACAAGACACCCTATGAGTTGTGGTTTGGACACAAACCTACTGTAATTTATTTTAGGATTTTTGGAAGCAAATTTTTTATTCTAAAAGGTGAGATAAATGGGAAATTTGACTCAAAAGGTGATGAAGGGATATTTCTAGGATATTCTAGTAAAAGTAAAGCATATAAGTGTCTAAATAAAACTACCAAAAAACTAATTGAAAGTACTAATGTCTGAGTTGATGAGTTTGATGAAAAGAATGCAGAGGAAAGTACAAAGGAACCAGAAGAATATGGTAGATTCACTTACATTGAACACCCAGAGTATCTACCAAAGCCATAGCTTGTGATAACCGGTCAGCAGGAAAACAACATAGAAGAATAGGAAAGAGAAACTGACAAGCAGGATGAACATACCAAGCAAGAAAATGAACCTGCACAGGATGAACAAGAAAGAAGAGATAGAGTACTGGTGAGTTTTTTCAGAAGACATCATCCTGGAACACAAATCATTGGAGACAAACAAGATGGCATGCAAACAAGGAGTAAACAAAGACAAGGTACATGTCTAGTTTGTGATTATGAACCAAAAAATGTAAAAGTTGCATTAGAAAATGATGAATGGGTTAATGCAATGAAAGAAGAAATAGAACAGATAGAGAAGAAAAAAACCTAGACCTTAGTACTCTGACCTAAAGATAAGAATGTTATCAGTACTAAGTGGATATTCAGGAACAAGTAGAATGAGAAGGGAGAAGTAACAAGAAATAAAGCTAGATTGGTATGCAAAGGATATGCACAGGAGGAAGGAATAGATTATGGTGAAACATTCACACTTGTTGCTAGATTAGAAGGAGTCAGAATGCTAATTGCATATGCTACACACAAGAAATTCAAATTTTATCAAATGGATGTCAAGTTAGCATTTCTGAATGGAATACTTGAAGAAGAAGTCTACATAGAACAACCTAAAGGGTTGGTTGATCCAGAAAAGAAAGATATGGTATGTAGATTACATAAAGCTTTATATGGTTTGAAGGAAGAAATGAGAGCCTGGTATGAGAGGCTACATACTTATTTGTTAAGTATAGGATTTTTAAGAACAAGTGAGAACAAAAATTTGTATATGAAAGGAGATACTGATGATACTATTCTTATTGTTGAAATATTTGTGGATGACATTATTTTTGGAGGTCAAGATCAAATCTGTAAGTCATTTTCTAATGAAATGAGAAGTGAATTTGAGATGTCTATGTTCAAAGAGATCAAGTTCTTTCTTGGACTACAAGTGATTTAGCATAATGATGGTATATTCATCTAACAATCCAAATACATCAAGGAAGTATTGAAGACATTTGGCAAGGAAGATGCTAAACCTGTGGGAACACCTATGGCTACTAGATGCAAATTGACTAAGGGAGACAAAACTACAGAGGTGAACTAGACACTATACCGATCTATGATTGGTAAGTTAATGTATGTAGTACATAGTAGACCAGACATAGCACATGTTGTGGTAATTTTTGCAAGATTTTCTACAAACCCTAGAGAGTCACACATGATTTCTACAAAGAGAATCTTAAGATACCTGAAGAAAATAAAAGATTATGGATTATGGTATCCTAAGGAAGGAAAGTTTCAACTGAAGGTTTATACCGATGTTGATTGGGCTGGAAATGTGGATGACAAAAAAAGTACCACCGGAGGAGCATTTTTCTTTGGTGAAATACTTGTTACATGCACAAGTAAGAAGCAGGCTTGCATCTCTCAGTCTACAGCCAAAGTAGAGTATGTTCCTGTTGCTACAAACTATTCAAATATTGCATATATTAAGCAAGTTTTGGAAGGTATGAATGAGGTAATCACTGAGCTAGTGATTATATACTGTGATAACACCAGTGCAATAAACATTTCAAAGAATCCAATGATGCACTCTAAAACAAAGCATATATCAATTAAGTATCACTACTTGAGAGAATAAGTATAGGAGAAACAAGTTAAGCTAGAGTTTGTTACATCAAAAGAACAGCTTGCAGACATATTTACAAAGCCTCTACCAAAGGATACATTTGAGTACTTAAGGACTAGACTTGGGGTCTATCCCCTGTCTATCGGTCACTAATGTGATCTAGATGTTGCATCAACCTAATCTTATCAGTTAGATCATTTATGTTGATGCAACATAGTTCACACTTTTGATCATGTTCAAGGTTGTGAAAGGTTGGAGAACTGAAATAGATTGGCATATCAGTATATAGAGATATAGAGAATGCATTGGACAACAGAGAGTTACTTGGCTACTACAGAGTTGTATGTTTATTTGTTTCTTTGGCATTGTTGTCAAGGGAGAGATAAACAATATGCACCAATGAGAACTATTTAAGGGAGAGACAAATTGAATAAAGGGAGAGCATTGAAGATCAGTTACTGAGAACATAAGAAGGAATTTGAAAGCTGAAAAGATCTTATCTGTAGAATGTCAAAGCTACATTTGTAATATTGTTGAGTAACATAGTGATTAAACATATTAAGCTAGGGAGAGCTTGTACAACATTTGTTCACAGAGTTGTAGAATACATGTTTGGTATGTGTATGGTATATTTCATATTACTTGAGTTGCCATCAATGCCAAAGGGAGAGATTGATGAACTACAACTGATTTAGAACCTGATTGAAGAATATGTGATTTAAGATCACCAAGCTGATTAATTAGATATGTAATATGATTAAATTAGTATTATGTTATCATTGATGTCAACTAGTTTGACAACACTTATCTTGTAAGTTACTATACTGAAATATTTGTAGTAAAGGAGTGAAAGAGATGAAGTACAAAAATATCTACATGAGGAAGATGTATATGACAAATAAGGATAAAGAATACATTGAGTAACTTGTTGATGAGTCTATGACCTTATGTTATTGACTTGATTATGTTTCATTCATCTATGATGAGGAAAAGAGTTGAAAGGCACAAGGTAGTGTTGTCGGTTGATGAAGCATTTCAGTATACATCGATAGGGTGTAGTGTATACCGAGCATAGTATAAACTGAGCTTGTGTTCACCAACACATTTCTTTGTTAACCGAGCAAGAGAAAAGAATTAAATGATTAGTTTAGCTGATAAGATTGATGAGCTGGAAAGTGTATGATTTTGAGGTAACAGATAATGTTTGTTACACAGATCGATGGGTAACAAAATTCAGGAAAGATCTAAAGGATGAGAATCAAATGTGTTATTGACACAAGTGTTGAGGTTTGTTTAAGCAGAAAAATCAACGAAGATAATTAAGAGGTAAAATCTGATGGAGCAGAATAAAATAGTTTACTTGTCTATATAAGAGACTGGAGAATTATCGCGTGAACAAGTTTTCATGCACACTTGATCATAGTGGTTAGTGAGAACCGAACTGTAGAGTTTTTACCAAGTGAAAGGAAGCTATTACCAAGCGACAGTAAGTCACTAAACATTGATTGGAACAAAATTGATTTAATGATCAGAGGATTGAATGAGCTTAACATTGATCTGTACATTTGTAATTGAAGTTGTATTAAGGTAGATCACCTACTATTACATTTTAACCATTGTACACAGTCAAATATCTTAACCAAGTGGACTAAGAAAGTCTTTTATGTATCATTCATAGAATGAACATTGTTATCATGTCAACCCCAGAGGGACTGCTGGTTGGATGATAATGGTTGGTCTAAAATACTCTAACAAGGTCACACCTAACAGTTTGTTTGTAACCTTTAACAAGGTTGGGTCTTCACCGACCTCACTTCAAAAGAGTGAATATTTTTGGGTTGTCGGTCCCAGGTGGTTTTTCCCTTCACAAGGTTTCCACGTTAAATCTCTTGTGTTATGTGTTGATTGTGATGTTTGTTTGATGTCATATTTTCATGTTTCATATTTGATTTGATCGGTAACTACTATATGTTTTAGACTGGTAATCAACAAAAGCACAGATAGTACATTATTTTAAGTTACTATGTATCAAAAGTTTTAAGTATTTGTTTTTGTATTATACATTTTGTATTGGGACACTGTATAACTGATTCACCCCCCTCTCAGTTATTCTAACATGTAATAAGGGTATGGAAGTGAAAATAGAGATAAGATAAGCAGAGCATAAGTGTGTGAAGAGTAGTAAGAATGTATTAGAGCTTTGCAAGAGGTCAAAGCATCAGCACATCAAAGGAACTAATCAAACAAGTAGTGTCACAACACTAGTTCATCCAATAGATATAGTGTGTATCTGAGATTAGAAGGTTGTAGCCTTCACCACTTGAGCAATGAGCTCCAGGACAGTGTTTCCCCACCCCTAATAGGGTTATTGTAAAAGACTCCTGATAGGGTCTGACCCTTGACAAGGTCATTGTACTAAAAGCATTGTAAAGAACAATTCCTAACAGGGTTGCAGATCTTCTAACAAGCATCATAAGACACTAGTGTAGTTCTTAGTGGGTGTCAATTCCCACCGGGGTTTTTACCTATTTGGGTTTCCCTGTAACCATATTGGTGTTATGTGTTGTGTTTATGTATCTTGATTTTGTTGATGTTCATTTTAGTATTTAAGCATTCAAGTTAAGTTTCAAGAGTAAAGAAAAAGATTAAATATAGTGAACACTAACTCACCCCCCCCCCCTCTCAGTGTTCCCATTCCTAACAATTTGTATCAGAGCTCTGGTCCTTAGCAAAAAATTTTAACCACTTGAGGTGATTATGGATAAGGGAGAAATGAAACATTTGAAAAAAAATCTTGAAGCAGCTCTTGAAGATCTTGATAGATCTGAAAAAGAAATTGAAGTACTAAAAGAAAAAGTCAATGATTCTCAAGCAGTCATCAAAAGAATTAGAAAAGACTTGAAAGATTGTTAAAATAGTGAATTAGGGAAGATGATCAAAAAGCTAAATGAAGAGAACGCATCTCTGAAAGATCAGATTGAAGAGTTGGATGAAAAGCTAACTAACAATCAAGAAGTTTATGATGAACAGATCAAGGAGAACCTTCAACTAAATGAAGAATTGAGGCAAGCAAACATGGAAATCTTGGAGTTAAGAAACAACAAAGAAAAGTTGGAATATGAACTAAAAGAGGCAAAGAATCACATTGATAAATTACACACAAGCAAGGGTCTGATTGAATCACAGTTATATGCTCATAAACTTAAAGGAGATACCAGTGGCATTGGATTCAATGAAGCACAAAATTAGATTGACAACATGCGAGAAAGAATGAAATCACCAGAAGACACCACAGATGAAAAGAAGATTGAAAATCATACTAAAGACAATATTGAACCATCTAAAGATGAGCGCAAGCCAGTAGACCTAACTTGTTATGCATGTAACAAGCATGGACACATAGCAAGGAATTGTAAAGAGGTAAGACCTTTCAATGGTTACTATTATTCATGCAATAAATTTGGTCATAGAGCTATGAATTGTAAAACAAGTCAAAAGAACAAGACTCAGAATAATCAGAGAAATTAGAATCAAACAAATGCAAGAAGTCCTCAGAGTATTACATGTCAGATATGTAATTATAATGGTCACTTAGCAAGACAATGTAAAATGGTAACCCATATCAATGCACCGAGGAATTTAAGGCCTCTAGTTATTTGTCACTCATGTAAAAAGGTTGGAAACATCTCAAAGTTTTGTAGATCAAGAATGCAAAGTTAGGAAAGCCCTAAAAAGCCAGAAGAATCAATATTAGATACTGAAGGAGAAGTCAAGTTTGTGAAAGCTACAGAAGATGCAAGCTTGATTTGGTTAGAGGGAAAGAAGGATAAGGTTGATGAGTATGTATTGGATGCATCCATAGTGGATGCACCCTCTACATCTAGATGAATGACCCCCGGGGTCATAGGGGAGCTAATTTAGCTCTAGACCCCTACGCGGCTAGTATACTCACCCTCAGAGTATGTGCCTTTAGATTTAACCTTTTGGAGACTAGTAGAACCTATGTGCAAGAGCGCACTACATGATTGATTGCAAAATGAAAGTTGGAGATTTTCAGTGAAATTCTGGTTTACGTGAAAAGCATTAATGGAAAAAAATTTCACTTTAAAGTACTCGGAGACATATAGATCACTCATTGCATTCAAGTTTGAGTGATTGGAGAGCACATAAGCCCTAGTAGTTGATTATGAAGGATTGAATCTTGATTCACCAGCGAAGAAGTGTGTTTGATCAGTTGTGAAAGCCCTAATCCATTGCGATGATTCAGAAGTTCTTGAAAACTGATTGTGAAGTGATATACAAGTAATTTATGGCTAGTCCTATTGTGTTTGATGTTGCAGAGAAGAAGAGATACATTTTCAAGAGGCACCCTTTCAAATCTACTTTGGATGACCTAGAAGGAGCATTCTCCTGAACCCCTATGGGTGTTATGCATGTTGAAGACATTTGTGTATACATTTACTGTAAGAAGGAATGAGTAGGTCTTGATAGAATTAGAGGGCTCATTGAGACTATGATGAAACCAAATAAAATCTTCCTTGATGAGTTCATGCAGTTGGAAAACCATCCCATAGTTGAATATGCTACGACCTATGAGTTCTATGAATCAGAGTGGATCAAAATCCCATTGAGAATAATTCATGATGACCTATTTTGGATAGGTGAAGTCCTAGTAAGAATCATAGGAGATCTCATTCATGAGATGGCAGGTCTCTCTAAGAAAGGCATCATTCTTCTAGCAGGCAAGGATGTAAGAAAACTAGTTGAACAAGCATGTAAGTCAAGAAGTGATAGGTGCGGAATGAAATTGAGCCTATAGAGGAGAAAGACATCAAATTGATGTCTATGATACTAGGATATAGGTTTCAACACACTAGCAACATGAATAGTGTGTTAGCGGCCACTATTCTTGCAGCAATAAGACTTGTGAGAGAAAATGGTGAGTACAATCTATGTAAGATCTTGCATGCACAACTGATAGACAATATTAGAGCCATTAAGCATGATAAGACCAAAATATTTAGGTTTGGGTCTTTGATCATATACATGTACTTCCACATACTTGGAAAGGTGTCAGATTTGTATTTAGACAAGAGTATTCCTACAATACCATAGATATCCTTTAAGGCATCTACTAAGAGCACTTTGAAGGATTACATAATGCTGGAATTGAAGACATTCAGGGCCAAAATGTAGATGAGATACAGAATACTAGAGTATTGTAGAGAAATACAAGGACAACATTTGCTTCATGGTAGAAACTAACACAACTTGCAAGGAAGTAGTGGAGCCTGGAACAAAGTGGATTCATCCACTTGGATATGAGGTTGAGGAACCAATCCTAGAAGCATATGCACAAGTATTACTATCAGCACCTAAGGACCCTAATGAACCAAGATGGGGGACTTATGAATAAAAGACAAGAGAAGTTGATGTAGTTTTGAACAATGTAACAACTAAGAGGAAAGTAGCTAAGGTTACTTCTGAGATACTCAAAATTCATGGAGTAACACAAGAAGACCTTGACAAAGAAAGACAAGAAAATATTGCTTTGGGAATTGAGATCGCATCTGCAGTAGAATCAGAAAGTGATGATCCTAAGTTGAAGAAGATCAAGATTGAGAAGTTAGATGATCCAAAGGATAAACAGGGTAAAACAAATGTTATCTCTCCTATGCCCAAAGTAACAATTGATCTTACAGCTCCTCCTAAGTATAAGACAATGGCTAAGAGGAATAAAGAGATAGGTGCAAGCCACTCATCCTCGTGCACTACAAGAAGTCAGAGAAAAAGCACACAAGCACCTCCAAAGGTAGTTTTCAAACCTAGTATTCAATTATTGAGTACAAGGATAATTAAGGAAGGAAGAATTGATTAGATAGGAAAATTATATGAGAAATACAGTGAGATTGACAAATGAGAGATTCATGGAATGATTATCAAACATATGCTAAAGTTTAAGAAGACAGTCCTAGAACTGAAGACAGTGATTCTAGACAATGTATGGAACATTTTGGAATTCTTGAAGAGACAGGAAAATGAGGAAGATCTGAGAATAAGAGAGAAAATTCTAGATGAAAGCCTCCAAGTATGTTCTCTAGAGGAGAAAACTTTTTTTCTATATCTGGTGAAGCCACACCTTAGAACCAAGTCTAGAACACTATATATCATGGATAAGAATTATGAGCTGGTTGCAAAGGAAACAGAGAAATCCTTTGAGAAAGTTTTTCTGAATAGGCACATGTACCCACCTACTGTGCCCACAACTCAAGTGCTCACAAAGGTAGCCAAGGAGTCAGAGACCACAAATGTACCATTTACAGGTCCTCAAGATTCAATGCCTATAGTTGAAACACCTATAGAGGTAGAAAAGTCTGCGCCCATGACAAAGACTCAAAAAGATGATACAATTTTTATTAATAATGTAGAAATTGCTATGGCGGCCACATACATTGATTTGGATAAGTTTGAAGAAGCATTTGTAAGCACACAAGAGTTTGAGACTCTATGTGGTGACACTCCTAATTAGCAGAAGAAGTATTGATTTAGGATATAACAAATGAAAAAGAAGAAAAGGAAGCAGAAAAGGAGAAAGGAGAAGAAGAAATGAAAGAAAGTGAGAAAATAGATGAGCCATCTGTTGAGATGCCAATCAGAGTAAAACAAGAAGTGATGGATAACACTCCTATCACTCCATTACCTTCTGTATCATTATTGTCAAGTTTGACACCAAACACCACTAGCTTGGGCTCTTGGGGAGAAGACGACTTGATTAAGATCAGTGTCCTAGCCATGGAGAAAGCAAAAGAAAAATAGGTGATGAGGAATCCTTTATTTGTTGAATTATTCAAAATTTTGAAAATTTTTTTACCTTCAGACAAGAAAATGTCTAAGGTCCATTCAGTTGATGATGTAAGCACAATTCTTTCAAACTTTAAGACTAATTTTTCTAGCTTGGAAGAATCTGCATCCCTAGTTGCAGAATAAAAGTATATGAAGAAGAGGCTAAGTGAATTGGTTAGAAACTTTTCACTTGACCTAAGTTCACTAAAGATTGGTCAAGCATCTTTGAAGGATTTTATAGCAAAGGGCAGGAAGATTATTGCTGACTGTATGAACCAGGATAAGTTAACTACTGATCTATACAAGAAGATCCAAGAAGCAGAAGCAATGATAGAAAATGTAAGGAATCAGTGGAAGATCCCTCCACCAATGTCAACATGTGTAATAATGTGTACCAAGGATAGATAGACAAGATTTAAAAATCTTAGAAAGAGATGTCTAAGATAATGGCAAGGCAAACACATCCTAGGAATGCTCTTGCGCCCTCTCTGGATGTAGTTAATCAGAACATCAAGGAGATCGATGCCACCATGGTGACATATGATCAAGGTCCTAGCACAAATTTGGAGAATATGGAGAAGCTTCAATATGCCTTATGCACCCATCTCCAAATTATTAATGCTCTGATAGCATTTTGGAAACAAGAGATCCATAATTTGCAGATAGCATATCTGGATGTCCTAACTTTGTAAGTATTTGTAGCCACATTTTTGGAGCACCTTTGTCATTAATGTCAAAGGGGGAGTATTTTATAGAATATGGAGTCTTATATATGTAAAGAAGATGTATAGTAAAGAGTATAAGGGAGACATAACTTAGAGTATGTTAAAGAGTTTTTGTATAAGGGTACACTTAGTAACTTTTCCATATTCCTTTGTTTCCATTAATGACAAAGAGGGAGGTTGTTGGAAATCTGACTATACTATTGTATATGAATAAATATAGTATTTTAATTATGGCAACAAAGTCATTTAGTTTTTTGGAGTCACCACACATTATCAGAAGATCAAAATTTGGCTAAGTACAGAAGACTAGACAGTTAACAGAGCACCAGTAGATCAGAGCATTAGCGCATGTGTGTATAACATAATTATAGTATGTGCCCTAGAAGATAAGTTGGTAAGAGTATATTCATGCTAAGTCTAAGAGTGCATGATCAAAAAATACAGTATGGTGAAGATACAAATAGTTGAAGTAGCACAGACAGTGAATGCCAGAACAGAACAAAGTATGCAGCTGACTGTTGGTAATTTGATTAGTGATGATATTATTATTTTGTAAAGGCTATGTACCTATTGTAATTAAGTTGTAGACATGTAATTATGTTTTTTTGTAAACACACTTGAGCCAATTCACTTGGAAGCGTTGTATGTAATCCGTTATAGGATGACCTAGTTAATTATTTTGGTAGCGCATATAAATATTAGATGCACCTTTGTAATAAGGTATGGAAGTGAAAATAGAGATAAGAGAATAAGAGAAGAAGTGTGGTAAGAGTAGTAAGAATGTATTAGAGCTTTACAAGAGGTAAAATCATGAGTGCATCAAAGGAACTGATCAGACAAGCAGTGTCACAGCACCAGTTCATCCGACAGATATAGTGTGTATTTGAGATCAAAAGGTTGTAGCCTTCACCACTTGAGTAGTGAGCTCTAGGACAATGTGTCCCCACCCCTAACAGGGTTATTGTAAAAGACTCCTAACAGGGTCTGACCCTTGACAAGGCCACTGTACTAAAAGCATTGTAAAGAACAACTCCTAACAGGGTTACAAATCTTCTAACAAGGATCATAAGACACTAGTGCAGTTCTTAGTGGGTGTCAATTCCCACCAGAGTTTTTAACTATTTGGGTTTCCCCGTAACCATATTTGTGTTATGTGTTGTGTTTATGTATCTTGATTATGTTGATGTTCATTTCAGTATTTAAGCATTCAAGTTAAGTTTCAAGAGTAAAGAAAAAGATTAAATATAGTGAGCACTGATTCACCCCCCTCTCAGTGTTCCCATTCCTAACAAGAGCCTAGTATGAAAGATTGGATAAGTATTTATTGAAGCTTGGATTTAAGAAAGGTACTGCTAACAATAATTTGTATTTCAATATTGATCATGATAATCTTTTTATTGTTGAAATTTTTGTGATGATATTATTTTTAGTAGGAATGACAACTTGAGAAAAGAGTTTTCTAATGAGATGTAAAATAAATTTGAGATGTCTATGATTGGAGAGATTAAATTATTTCTTGTTTTTCAAATAAAACACTTAGATAATGGAATCTATATATCTCATCCCAAGTATGTGAAAGAGTTGCTGGAGAAGTTTGGTATGGAAGATTCAAAACTAGTTGGTACTCCTATGGTGACCAGATGCATGTTGAAAAAGGATGATGACTCGATTAATGAAAATCAGACTAGATATAGATCCATGATTAATGGGTTACTTTATTTGGATCAGACAAGACCTAATATCATGAGTGGCGTATGCTTTGTTGCTAGATTTCAAGAAGATCCTAAGGAATCTCATGTTGATGTTGTTAAAAGAATATTTAGATATTTGAAGGGGACAATTGATTATGGCCTATGGTATCCTAAAGATGATGATTTTACCTTGAGTTCTTTTACTGATGCTAATTGGGTAGGTGATGTGGATGAAAGAAAGAGTACTAGTAGTGGTGCATTCTTCTTGAGAAAGATATTGATTTCATGCTTGAGAAAAAAGAAAAATTGCATTTCATACAATCTACTACATAGGCATAATATGTTACTACTTCTATCAATTTTACACAAGTGGTATGGATGAAATAAATGTTGAAGGATATTAGATTTGAGTATGATGAGCCTATTTCTATGTACTATGAAATTCAAGTGATACAAGAATTTATATGAACCCAATGTCACATTTAAAGATAAAGAATATGTCTATCAAGTTTCACTTTTTTAGAGAGAAGGTCAGTGAGAAGGAAGTCATATTGGAATATGTGCCTACTAAGGAATAGATTGTAGATATTTCACGAAGCCATTTCCTAAGGATACTTTCAAGTATCTCAAAGGTAAGATAGGGGTGATTTCCCCTCCTAATCAGAGATAAGGTGCATTAGTTTGCATCAATCTAGTGCATTCACAAAGATATCTTTTATTTGGATTGATGAGTGGTGACTACTACTCTAGGGGAGTAGTCAACTTGGTTAGTTAGATTTTCATATTGTTGGCTTCTATGGTTAATTGCATATATGTGTCTTTTCCATTAATGTAAAATGGGGAGATATATTCATGTGGAAAATAGTATTTGGGAGAGACTCAACAAAGGGGAAGAGATTCAACATGAGAGAATTGTAGAGAGACTCTGAATGATATGTTAGATATTGTTGGTAGTATTCTTGATTCAATTTCTATACATACATTGATTGTTTTTCACATCATATGTTGTCATCAATACCTGAGGGGGGGATTGTTGGAATAATATGCATATATGTGTTGTCATTGATGTTTTGTCATCGATGTCAATATATTTCTCTATTTGAGATAGTGTTCATGTGATGTTCAGTGAGTTTTTTGGTCCGGTGTGGTATATATATTGAAGATAAGAATTTATGAATGATATTAGTATGTTGAGGGTTGTCTATAGTTTATTCAACTCAACTTATGTAGGCTCGCATGATGATTTGAGTAAATTATGGGTTTTTGCATTGAGACTAGTATTTTGTTGTTCGGTGATGAAAGTGTGATAGAATTTGGTTCGGTAAGATTTGGCATTAAAATTTTTCATATGTGGATATTTGTAGTGTATTTGGGACATTGATGTGTGTCCTCAACTCAATTGGTTCATGATTTGGAGGTTTGCAATATATTTTTCTTGGATGATAGTGGTTGCTGTTGGTGTTCAGAGGTTTGATATGATGATTATAATGACTCCAGTGACTTGAGTTTATGTGGATGTTCCTAAGGTTATTCATAATCTTTTGGATATTTCTAGATCACGCTCTTCTTCTTTTTTTCTGATTCGCATTGATCGTGGTGATAGCATTTGGTGATTTTTTATTCATGAGTCCATGTTCTTCATGTGAACTTGGCTGACTTGGTGATGTAGCATTTTGTTGATTCTAAAGGCATGATTGTTGGATGCTTAGCATGTTTAAGGATGGTGTTAATGGTCTAATCTATGTCTTAGACAATATTGTTTGGTTTGTATTAAATGATTGTAATTGAGTTTACTATGCTCTATGATATGTAAACCAGACAATGATGAAGTTGAGAAACCTATTTTGAAGAACAAAACACATGAAAAAGGAGGGAAATAGAGGAAAATGAAGCTTTGAGACCTCAATCTTGTTATCCAAGCCTATTAACTAGCCTTTTCCTTGACTTAATAATTTTCCAAACTTAAAGTCAATCATGTTATTTGAATTTAAAGTAATCCAATTGTGTTAGGGGTATTTTGCTATTTTTTTGGGTGGGTGGCCAATTTTTTGCACACCATCTTGGTGCACTTACCCAACTATTGATCATTACAATTATATTGTATATTATTTAATGTGTAGACATATTAAAGAGACATCATTTATAACATTCATAAGTTGAGCTAAAACTGTAGGAGATATTACCAACCCATTTCATAGGCCTCAAACCATCCATATTCTACTAATGAAACCATTAATGACATATCCCTAAGCTAAAAAGTAAGAGGTTATAAGACTATTCAACCATGGTTTTGGTACTTAACATTTCCTACCTTTCTATAATTATTTTTTGTACTCTCTATTTTCCTATATTTTTCATCAAATCTATCGACAACAATCCTTATGTCAATTCTCTTCAACTTGAACATTAAAATGCAAGTTTTATATAGCTAATTTTACTTTTATTTAGCCTATTTAGCATATTAAATTACCCTTTTATAAATTACAATGGTTGATCAATTCACATAGCACATAAATGACAACTTTTCATGTATATATTTTGATTAAAAAATTGCTAAAGTTTATAAGAATATTGCACTTGAATATTTTTTGTTGGTTTTATAGGTAATATTGTTAAAGTAGTATCGTACACATCAAACAAAATATATTCACTCAAATATTTCAATTTAAAAAAAATATCCTCTTTTTATATGTTCTTCACTTAATTCTAGCTTCATTATTTTCATAGGTTAGACAATAAAGACAACTTCAAAGATAGAAATAACATAAAATACCTTGAATATGTTTACTCATTTCATAAAATAAAATTTATTTTAAATTACAAAATTTTAGTTATAACGAGAATTTTGTTTACCTAAAAATACACTAGTCAAAATTTATGTTCATTTATGACTAAAACTTTGAATTAAAAAAGAACAAAAAAGTTTAAAGTTAGTTTTGGCCTTTAAGAAAAATGTCATTAATCAATCCTCCTATACCCTATACATGTTTCATATCCTATTATATCCCCTTATATTTTCTAGGCATCTTTTTTGGTCATTTTTCCTTGTGTTTTCTTGATCTAGATGAAATCACTAGTTTATTACATTAAACAATTGCAAAATCATCACAAACATTACATACATCATTTTGGTTTTCTTATAAAAACCTCAATAATTTTGAAATTATCTAGATATATTATAAAAATATCATAGTGGTTTCTTAAGTGCTATGGTATTTTGGAGATTTTCTTTTCCTAAAACAAACAATTCATCAAAATCATCTATATTGAAAATTCAATTACTACATAGATATGTATCTCAAATTTGTATGTAAAAAATGAAACTTTGAGCATGATCCTATTAATTTTGAGTGTAATAATAATAATAATAAGAGGCTACTACTGACTTTAACATCAGATTCCAAAAGGAAATGTATAAGTTGTTTTGACAAACTCCTACTCTTTAAAAATGGGAGAGTCGAATGCAGTAGGGTTTCGTAGAGTACCATTTGCAAAACAAAATGTTGGTGTCTATTGACAGATGAAGTTTGAGATAGACAAGGATTTTGCAAAGATCTTTTGGGGTCGGCGATTGTCCAACCAACATAGCCACTTTTTTGTAAATCCCAGATATCAGATCCAGAAAAAGGTTATGTGATTGAAGAAAGACTCATGTGTTCATAATATTTCTTGATGCAGGAGCATCCTGGGTGTAAGAGCAATCTTGCATCACCCAAAAATATTTCTGTTTTTGTATTCAATAAGGGCTATTTTGTGCAGAGCTACTATTTATGGAAAGTTACTATTTTTGGTAATTTTCGTATGTGCTCAGAATGATCTGATTTCTTTCTTGGTGGTTCATTTTGGTCATATAAGTCTGCCAGTAAAGTTTCATTGCCAGATCAAGTGTATATTGGAAGATATTGAAGATTTTCGGTATTGGCAGCAGGGTACAGAAACTTCGAACTCAGTTTTGAAGGCTTTAGAGGCCCCGGATGAGGTCGAATTTTGGGCTGAATGAAGCTTGCTTGATTCAAACGTTGTAAAGCTCCTCGCGCCCTTTCCGAAATGGGGTTACAATAGTCAATCGGGTCAACTGGTGATGACTTATGGTCTTCGGAAGTTGGGTCACCTGAAATGGCGGAAAATGATTTTTTCTTCAAAATTTCTGTTCGGGTTTCAAAATTTATTTTGAGCCGACTATGATGTAATGAAATGTAAAATAAAAATAATTCTAAGTTTGGTCGGCCTTATTGGCTAAAATTCTGGAACCTTCCCAGGCGGTGGAAAATTGCCTATATAAGGAAGGCTGTATTATTGTCTTAGGCAGTTCAGAATAGTTCTGGGTAATAGTTCGAGGCTTTGTCCTACAGAATATTGTAAGGGAATGCCCATGTGGCTTTGCATATTGTAATTCTGAAAGTTTGTAATTCCACATTTGTGGAGATAATAAGAAGCCAATTTTCTGTTCTTGCATATTGTTGTTGTTTCTCTATTTTTGTTATGTGTTTGTGGTATTAAGGGGAGCACCCTTCATCAGGTGGTATCAGAGCAGGAGTTCTTGAGTGTGTAAACAGATCACCGACTGTGAGGCAGTTTGCACCAGGACCGTGGCTAGGGTTTCAGCGCGCATCGCGAAAATGCCTCCACGAAGGGAACGTGGCGGAAGAGCTGGTGTTGTAACGCCTGAGATTAGAGAGCTGCAGAGACAAGTGCGAGCATTACAAGAAGAGATTCGTAGAGGAATGAATCTTAATGTCAGAGATGAAAGCGAGGATGAAGCCGAAGAAGAATATCAAGAAGGAGAAGTTGAAATTGTGAACCAGGAGGAAGAAAGACTTTTTCGAGCAATTTCCAAGATTGGGAAAAGACCTAAGATTGAGGTTCCTACATTTTCTGGAAATCTTAACCCAGAGGAACTGATCGACTGGATCAATGAGTGTGAAGAATATTTTGAGTATGAAGATGTTGAGGATCCTGATAGGGTCAAATTTGCGAAAGCCAGACTGAAAGGTCATGCGAAGATATGGTGGCAAGAGATTCAATTGGAGCGAAATAGAAGGGGAAAGGAGAAAATCACGAGATGGGATCGGATGGTGGATAAATTGAAGCGACAGTTCATTCCTGTTGATTATGAGCTTGACCTACTGAAGAAAATGCAGAGTTTGAAGCAAGGGGGAAGATCTGTTCAGGAGTATACAGAGGAGTTCTATCGACTTCTCATCAGAACAGGCCATGCAGAAGCTGATAAGGAGAAAGTTGCCCGATACCTTAATGGGTTAAGGCCAAGCATTCAGGAGGAGCTGAATCTGGTTCGAATGAACAGTATTGAGGAGGCATACCAATTTGCCCTAAAAGTAGAGGAAAAGCTGAACAAGAAGTTTGAGAGCAGACAAAACGGAAGAGGTCGCGGTGGACGGTCTGGTGGACGGTCATATAGTGGCCGAAATGAAGATCCAAAAAAGAAGGATGAGGCTAGTAGCAGTCAGAATCAGCGTGGAAATAATTCCAATCGCTTCCAAGATCAGAATAATAGAGATCAAAGAGGAAGAGGAAGAGGACAAGGATCTGGAAGAGGAGGCTTCCGTGGAACATGTTTTCACTGTGGAGAAGAAGGTCATAGGGCATTTGAATGTCCTCAGCGACAAGGCAGAATAGACAGGAGAAATGAAGGCCAGGCCAGAATTGCACATGTAGATGAAGATGCCAGATCATCAAACTCTGAAGATGCTGAAAGAGGAGAAATGTTGATTAACAGAAGAGTCCTGTTGAGTGGTGAGAATGAACCTGAGCAAAGGAGGAGCCTATTTCGCACCAGGTGCAAGTGTGAAGGTAAATGTTGTGATGTGATTATTGATAGTGGAAGCACTGACAATTTGGTGTCAGAAGAGATGGTGAAAAAGTTGAAGCTCAAGAGACAGAAACACCCACATCCATATCGGATTGCCTGGGTACAGGATGACCACAAGGTCATGGTCAGTGAACAATGCCTAGTGAAGTTCAAGATTGGCGGATACCAAGATGAGGTATTGTGTGATATCATATCTATGGATGCATGTCATATGTTGCTGGGTAGACCATGGCAGTTTGACAGATGTGCTGTACATGATGGTCGTGCGAATACCTATTCCCTGACAAAGGATGGAGTGCGACATAAGCTAAAACCATTGAAGGAGACTGAAGAAAAGGTATGTGGTAATGCAAGGATAACTTTTGTTGATGGAAGAAATTTCCTAGATGGTATGAGGCATGAGCATGTATGTTTTGCTTTAATTCCAAAAGCTGGTAAAGAGGAAGTAGAAGATGTTCCTGTAGAAGTTGCAGATTTGTTGAATGAGTTTCAGGATATTGTATCCGATAACGTGCCTGATGGATTACCACCAGTCAGGAAGATCAGTCATCAGATGGACTTGATCCCAGGAGTGAGTTTGCCAAATAAGGCAGCACACAGAATGACACCTGCAGAAAGTGAGGAGTTGAACAGACAAGTACATGAACTGTTACAGAAAGGATTGATCCGTGAGAGTCTGAGTCCCTGTGCTGTACCAGCAGTATTAGCAACAAAGAAGAATGGAGAATGGAGGATGTGTACAGATTCTAGGGCAATAAACAAGATCACAATCAAGTACAGGTTTCCATTGCAACGAATGGATGATATTATGGACTGTTTGAGTGGAGCTGTGTATTTCTCAAAGATAGATCTGAAGAGTGGATATCACCAGATTCGTATCAGAGAAGGAGATGAATGGAAGACTGCCTTCAAGACAAAGGA
This sequence comes from Chamaecyparis obtusa, assembly GCA_027943335.1. Taxonomy (NCBI): domain Eukaryota; kingdom Viridiplantae; phylum Streptophyta; class Pinopsida; order Cupressales; family Cupressaceae; genus Chamaecyparis; species Chamaecyparis obtusa. The sequence goes on from BSBK01011230.1 coordinate 207,152, forward strand.
AGGACTATATGAGTGGTTAGTCATGCCTTTTGGGCTAACCAATGCACCGAGCACTTTCATGCGGCTCATGAACGAGGTTCTGAAAGAATTTCTGTAAGTTTGTCATTGTTTACCTAGATGATATTTTGATCTTTAGTAAGACATTGGATGAGCATATGATGCATATTCGTATGGTATTTGAGAAGTTGAGAGATGAGAAATTGCTGATTAATTTGAAGAAGTGCAGTTTTGTGAAGAAAGAGTTGGTGTATTTGGGGTTTGTAGTTTCAGGAGAAGGTCTAAAAATGGACCCAGAGAAGGTACAGGCTATCCTTGAATGGCCTACTCCAAAGAATGCTACTGAGGTAAGATCTTTTCATGGTCTAGCTAGCTTTTACAGAAAGTTTATCAGAAATTTTAGCAGTATTTGTGGACCCTTGACTGAAACAATGAGAGGGGACAGAAAAGAGTTTAAGTGGACTAATGGGGCAGAAAAGAGTTTTCAATTGTTGAAACAAAAAGTTACAGAAGAACCTGTTTTAGCACTTCCAGATTTTAATAAGGTGTTTCAAGTAGATTGTGATGCTAGTGGTACTGCAATAGGAGCTGTTATGAGCCAAGAAGGTAAACCTGTTGCTTATTTCAGTGAGAAATTAAATGATGCCAAGAGGAAATATTCTGTTTATGATCAGGAATTTTATGCTATAGTTCAGGCATTAAAGAAGTGGAGACATTATCTACTTCCTAAGGAGTTTGTTTTGTATACTGATCATCAAGCTTTGCAATATTTGAATAGTCAAGGAAAGTTGAATCAGAGGCATTTGAAATGGGTTGAGTTTTTGCAGAGTTACACATTTGTTTTGAAACACAGGAGTGGAAAGTCTAATAGGGTTACAGATGCTCTTAGCAGAAGGCAACTATTGCTGACAGAAATGCAGATTGAAGTGGTTGGGTTCAAGGAACTCAAGAATTTGTATCTAGAGGATCTTGATTTTGGTGAAGCTTGGAAAGCTTGTACAGAACCTGTTACTCTAGACAGGACAAAATGGTTGGATTTCATCATCCAGGATGATATGCTATTCAGAGGAAGTCAGTTGTGCATTCCACGAAGTTCTATGAGGGAGAATCTCATCAAGGAGAAGCATAGCGGAGGATTGGCTGGACATTTTGGTTGTGATAAAACCCTTGGTTTGGTTAGTGAGAATTATTATTGGCCACAGTTGCAGCAAGATGTGAAGAAGTTTGTACAGAGTTGCAGAGTATGTCAGATGGCGAAAGGAGTGAAGCAGAATACAGGGTTGTATCAGCCATTACCTGTACCAGAGAAGCCTTGGGAGGATATCAGCATGGACTTTGTTCTTGGTTTACCGAGGACACAGCGGGGACATGATTCAATTTTTGTAGTAGTTGACAGATTTTCGAAGATGGCACATTTCATTCCCTGCAAGAAGACTAATGATGTTGTTCATGTAGCAGAATTGTTTTTCAAAGAAGTAGTGAGACTTCATGGTTTGCCAAAGACCATAGTTTCAGATCGGGACACTAAGTTTGTTGGATATTTCTGGCGTACATTGTGGAAGAAGCTGAAGACAGATTTGAAGTTCAGTTCATCACATCATCCACAGACTGATGGACAGACAGAGGTAGTGAATAGAAGTTTGGGAAATTTGCTGAGATGTTTGGTTGGAGATAAGCCAACAGGATGGGATTTGATTTTACCACAGGCAAAATTTGCATACAATAATTCTGTCAATAGGAGCACTGGTAAATCACCATTCCAGATTGTATATGGAAGTAGTCCAAGAAATGCATCCGAATTGAGAAAGATAGATAAAGGAGAAATAAGTAGTGCTGAAGCTGAAGATTTTGCAGAACACTTGAAGAACATCCATGGGGAGGTGAGAAAGCATATTACCAAGATGAACGCACAGTATAAGGCTAAGGCAGATGAGAAAAGGAGGTATAAGGAATTTCAGGTTGGTGATGAAGTCATGGTTCATTTGCGGAAGGAGCGGTTTCCAATTGGTACATATAACAAGCTGAAAATGAAGAAGTTTGGGCCATGTAAGATACTGAAGAAGCATGATTCAGGAAATGCATATGAGGTAGAATTGCCTAGTGAGCTGAATATTTCACTAGTGTTTAACATTTCAGATCTGACAGAGTATCATGAAGGAGGTGTTGAAGATGAGATCACAGCAGCACAGTGGAGTATTCCAGCAACTAGTTCAGACACTAAGGAGATCGAAGATATACTGGACAGTCGTGTTGGCAGAAGCACAAGGAACAGGACATATGAAGAATATCTGGTCAAGTGGAAAGGACGACCTGTTGAAGATTCATCATGGCTGACAAAGGAGGAGGTTAGCCGTCTTGGTTTTCCTCTGCACACTTGAGTCGTGACATGGTCACTTCTCAAATTACCCTGGGTGTCTGATGCAGGAGCATCCTGGGTGTAAGAGCAATCTTGCATCACCCAAAAATATTTCTATTTTTGTATTCAATAAGGGCTATTTTGTGCAGAGCTGCTATTTATGGAAAGTTACTATTTTTGGTAATTTTCGTATGTGCTCAGAATGATCTAATTTCTTTCTTGGTGGTTCATTTTGGTCATATAAGTCTGCCAGTAAAGTTTCATTGCCAGATCAAGTGTATATTGGAAGATATTGAAGATTTTTGGTATTGGCAGCAGGGTACAGAAACTTCGAACTCAGTTTTGAAGGCTTTAGAGGCCCCGGATGAGGTCGAATTTTGGGCTGAATGAAACTTGCTTGATTCAGGCGTTGTAGAGCTCCTCGCGCCCTTTCCGAAATGGGGTTACAATAGTCAATCGGGTCAACTGGTGATGACTTATGGTCTTCGGAAGTTGGGTCACCTGAAATGGCGGAAAATGATTTTTTCTTCAAAATTTCTGTTCGGGTTTCAAAATTTATTTTGAGCCGACTATGATGTAATGAAATGTAAAATAAAAATAATTCTAAGTTTGGTCGGCCTTATTGGCTAAAATTCTGGAACCTTCCCAGGCGGTGGAAAATTGCCTATATAAGGAAGGCTGTATTATTGTCTTAGGCAGTTCAGAATAGTTCTGGGTAATAGTTCGAGGCTTTGTCCTACAGAATATTGTAAGGGAATGCCCATGTGGCTTTGCATATTGTAATTCTGAAAGTTTGTAATTCCACATTTGTGGAGATAATAAGAAGCCAATTTTCTGTTCTTGCATATTGTTGTTGTTTCTCTATTTCTGTTATGTGTTTGTGGTATTAAGGGGAGCACCCTTCATCATTTCTTTGCATTAAAGTGTCATTGAATGTGATTTTTAGAGGGGTTTGGTTAGTTAGAAGCATGATCTGAAAACTAACTCGACCATTATATCGAGCTCTACAAAAATTTGGTTTTAGGGAATCGTATTTCATGAGGTTGGTGATTCATCAAAGGGGACAAGAGTAGGCTTGTTGCATTCTAACAAGGCTAAAGGGGATTCTTCAAAGATTTTCCATCAAAAGAGGGCACAAGATTTTGAAAATAAAGGTGGGTGGAAAATCACATTTAAAAATAATAAGTTCTTGCCTAATGAAAATAGTAAAGGATAATTTCCAAGAAGGATGTCTTACATATTGCGAAAGAGTCATCATTATGAAGGAAAAAGATCAACGCATTTGAAGAAATCAATATTTTATATTTGTGAGGGCACACCTCCTAGATCTTTGGTTATTTTGAACACAAATATTTTTTAGGAGCAAAGGCATGGGGGAAATCATCTAGGTGGTCACTTCAGGGATAATAAGTTGCCTTCCTTTGTGTCATCACCAAATTATATTATGATCCCTAAACATAGATTTATACCACATTCTCTCTCAAAGTCCAATCTCAGTAGTAGGAATACCAGGATAAATGAGTTGTGGTCTAATAGGAAGATTCTGATAGAACAAGGGTTAGGAGTTCAGACAGACAGGGATTCTAATAGGCAGATAGACATCGAATTAGATTTTGAGAAGTCAAGTTGTACAATCGATATTTTGGATCATATCACTTCTCCACATGTCGCATATCTAAAGGACAATGCTTTGTTTGGTAGGTTCTTAAACACTTCTTTGCATTTTTTAGATATTGCTTTATGGGCGAAAATTTTGTGTAAAGGATTGAAAGATATATTTTCTATAGATGTCAAGTCTAGTTTCTTTGTGGCCTTGTTTGATTCTGAGTAGAGTGGGGATCAGACTCATAAGTTTAAGGGATGGTTTTGTAAGGGTTTGGGTCTTTTCACTTTTTTGTGGATCCCTAATGTCACCCTGATCTAGATTTGTGTTCTTATTATCTATACTAGATTTTATTTCATTCATTTCCTCTAGAATATGGGGATCCTTCTATTGTGGAATTTTTGGCAAATGGATTGGGTATATTTGTCAAACATAATCTTATGCCTTACGAGTTTCTTAATAGAGAGGTGAGGTTTTTTCTTTTAGTTTTGATATTCAAACCACTCCCCAACAAAATTAGGCTGAAGTCAAGTTTAGGGATGTGGGAGCAGTATGCTAATATTCAGGATGAATCAATCATGCACGAGAAGGAAAATTATTTGGGGCATTTTAACTTTCAATATTAGAGTTCTAATCAAGCAAAGATCCTTGTATGTCAATATACGTGTACTGATCCCTCTGAGTGTTCTTCTCTTCATCAGCCTCCATATGTTTAGCATTCAGTCTATGTAGAGGAAAGAGGTCCAATCCAAATAAACACTCAAGAGCTTTGTGATATCCTATGGTTCTTCTACTTGTTTTATGATTTTGTGAAGTATTGCATGCAGTGTGGTAATTTTCCATTTCAAGGGATCCAATATCTTGTGCAAATGAATCTTCTTACCACACAAGGACATAATATTAAAAATAATATTGATAATATCCCTCTTCAAGGGACTGAGTCCCCTATGCAAGACAATTTCCCCCATGGAAGAAAATTTGTTCATTACACAAGGAAAAAATGTCATTACAGATGTGTGTGCCTATCCATTGGATATTGACAATATTTCTTGGGAACTTACATTTTATAATACGCCTATTGAAATACCATGAAAATATATAGAGTTGAAGGTTCAGGGGCTCTTTGATAAGTAGTTGGAAAATTTAGCTAAAAACACATTAGGGTCCCTTGCATCGGCTATTATCAAGGAGATGGTGATTGAGGAGGGAGTTTTCATTGCATCTGAAGTTTGTCCTTGTCAAGATTGCCAGTGATGCATTCTATAGACATAGTTTCTAATTTTGATCAGGTTACAGAGGGGGCAGTTCTAAAATAAAGTAAAAAACTCATGTTTTTCCAGGATACTTTCCAAGAGGTAGGATGGGGTCCAAGGTATCAAAAATGACTTTTGCCAAAGGATTTAATGGGTGATAAGGCAATGACTAATCTTTAGAATGGTAAGATCAATTATACTAATAAATAATTTGGGTTACATTAATCGCAACAGGATCATGGCCTTTCTTTTGATGATCAGGGATGCAAAATGTGCTTGCTAGAGAAAGATCATATCTATTTAGCAGTGGACACTAACCAAGGTGACTTTTTGAACACTGTTTGGAGTCTGGAGAGTCTAAATGACTTGGAACCTTCTTCTATATACAATAGATAGATATGCATCAAGATGATAGACCCGATTCACATCTGAAAGGACTTTCTGCTCCTTTTCATAATAGCTAAGATCAAAAGAATCAGATGATTTAAACTGATGATATGCTCCAAGGTTCTAAAATTGATCCAAATATGAAAGAATTTATTGTTCTTGCTGATAATAGGGAAGATTGTAAGAATCAGATGATTCAAATTGATGTTATGGCACTGAGTAAGTTTCTTTTTGACTCATCTCATTGATTATCTATTATGCAATCTCCTTCTAAAACTGATACTGGAGTGAAGACTCCAAAGCCCATAGGTAGGAAACCTAAGAGTGTTAAAACAAAAGAAGAGATGGCAGTGAGACTTCAAAGCAAAATTGATGAAAAATTCACATCACTCAAAAGAACAACAAGGATATCTAATGGTTCTCATTGTCAGCCATGAAGATTCTCTCATGGAATGTCAGAGGCATTAATGCCTCTGACAAAGATAGAAAGTCAAGAAAGCGCTTGATTATTTGCAAGTAGATGTGCTGGTATTACAGGAAACAAAATTATCACAAGAATCCTTTGCTAAAACTATTGAGAAATGGTCACATTGGGAGGTGGTTCATAGTCCAAGTGTGGGAACTTAGGAAGGGTTGGTGGTGTTATGGAATCCTAGGGTCACCCAAGTTCAATGTATTTAGTACTCTACAAATTTTCAATTGGTTAAGTGGACATGGTTTGATTTAGTATTATTCCTTCTAAATGTGTATGGCCATGTCTTGACTCAAGATAAGAAAACTTTGTGGGATGCTTTAACTTTGATTATCAACAGCATGATGCTCACCACTTCATTCTTGCAAGGGAGTTTAATGGTATCTTGAATGCATCAGAGAAATGTGGGTGAATTTCACCGCCTCAAAATATAATCCAAGATTTTGCAACTTTTATATTGGATAACAACTTCCATTATGTTCTACCAATGAATGGCTCCTTCACCTGGAATAATAAAAGGGTGGGTTTTTTAAAAATTGTGGAAAGACTAGATTTTTTTTTCTAATTTCTCAATTGTGGAGCTTAGAGGACTAATCTTTCTAATTAGAGATATTTTCCATTTCAAAATCAGATCACTTCCCTATCCTTCTAAAAATCAGTATGGGTTCAGCTATGAGTGATTGTAAGCATAAGCATTCCTTTATGTTTGAGAGCATGTGGTTTCGACATCCTCAATTCCATTCATTGCTTAGGCAATGGTGGGTTAGTGCTCCTAGAGTCAAAGGTACAAAACTATTTCAGTTTGCTAGTAAGCTTAAGCATCTAAAAGTCCAAATTAAAGATTGGAATTCTAAGGTGTTTAAAAATGTTTTTCATGAAAAGAAAAGAGTTAAGCAATAGTTATCTAATGTAAATCGGTGTATTATTCAAAAGGGATTATCTACTCAGTTATATTGGGATAAAAAAAATATCAAGAAGATCGGACAAAGTTGTGTTGTAGAGAAGAATAATTTTGGAAGCAAAAATCTACAGAGCTATGGCTAAAAGAAGGGGATAAGAATACTTCCTATTTTCATGCATGGGTATGTGCAAGATCATGAGGGGCCAAACTATGCCCTTAAGTGGCAATGAAAAATCAGCAAATCAGGGTTAGTCAACTTGACGTGAAAATTTGAACTAGCTATCAACCTAATACCAAAAAGTTGTAACAATAGAATCTATAGGAAATTGAATGTAGTTTCTAAACTACTAGGCCTTTTCTAAAAAAAAATTAATATAATTCATGAAAAGTATAGATTTCAATACAGCAATACAAAATTTTTAGGAAAAAAATAAGTAGGTGTATGTTTGACCACCTTAATCATGATGAAATGATAATATTTGTTTATAAGATTTTATATATAAGTAGTAGACTCATGCCCGAATGTGACGCATATTTTTTTGTAATTTTATTCCAAAAAAATAATTAATTATGAATTTTCCGCTACAACATTTTCAGAATAAAAAAAACTCCCGTGTCTGACCACCTTAACTCATTCAAAACTTTACAAAATTCAATTTGATTTTTTTTCCCTTATAGTAGGTGAAGCATAGAATGTGATGCATTTTTCAAATTTCAAAAATGTTATACTGTCTAAAAGTTATAGTTGGTTTTCAATCAATATATAAATCAGCACTTTAGAGGTAACTCAATTAGAAAATAACTAATAATTACTTACCAAATTCAAAATTTGACAGCAATTATATCGATAGAAAGCTGATAATCTCCTTAAAATACCCTTTTCATTTCATCAAATTCAGGTGAAAAAAAATTGTCAGCTACATGGTCGAAGTTTGGACCTCAGAGAAACAGGGGAAAAACACATTTTTGTGACATTTGAAGAGTTGACCAAGGAGGTTTGGTGCACAAAGCAATACCGAGCCTAATCGAGTACCCAATTCTTTCGGGTACCCAAAAATCCCAGTAGAATTTTGAATTTTAAATTTTCCCTCCCCTTTCTCCCTCCAATTTCTCCATACTTCAATATATTATATATCAAAAATTATATATTAGATTATATATTATATATATTAAGTATTACATAATATCTATTATATATTAAATATTATATAATATACATTTTACAATAAATATTATATAATATATAATAATATTAAATGTTACATTATACATCATATATTATATATTATTTTATATGTATTATATATTAATATGTATTTTACAATATATCACATGATATCTTCATATTTAAATTGTATGTAATATATATTTTATATTATAATATAAATATTATATATATATATATATATATATATATATATATATATATATATATATATATATATATATATATATATATATATATATATATATATATATATATATATATATATATATATATATATATATATATATATATATACATGATATGTATTATATATTATTTATAAAATATTTTTGTATATATAATAAAATCAAGTATAGTATATATATAATATATATATTATATAGGACATATTAATACATAGTATAATTACACCAATATAAGGCATCCAAAAGGTTTCCAAAGGGGTCAAAGAGGGTTCCTAAGGGTCCTAAGGCTTGAGAAAGTGTACTAGGACCCCTTAGGTCTCTATGTAACCCCCAACAACACATTAGAGCACTCAATTGTGTCCCAAGGGATCGTACGACCCCTTGGGACACACTTTAGTGTTGAAATGTGTCAAAAGGGGTCATGGAGACTTCATAGGGGTCCTAGTACGCCTTATCACATGTTAGGACCCCTAGGAAGTCCCCATGACCCTTTTTGACATATTTCAACACTTAAGTTTGTCCCAAGGGGCCGTATGACCCCTTAGGACACACTTGAGTGTTCTCATGTGTCGAAAGGGGTCAGCGGGACTCCCTACAGATCATAGTACGCCATATAACGCATTAGGACCCCTAGGAAGTCCTAATCACCCCTTTTGACACATTTCAACCATCAAATGTGTCCCAAGGGGTCGATGAATCCTTAGGACAAACTTGAGAGTTCTATTGTGTTGAAAAGGGTCATGGGGACTTCCTAGGCATCCTAACACATGAAAAGGCATACTAGGACCCCTCAAAAGACCCCATGACCACTTTTGACACATTTCAACACTCAAGTGTGTCCCAAGGGGTCATATGACCCCTTAGGACACACTTGAGTGTTCTTATATGTCAAAAGGGGTCATGGGGACTTCCTAGGGGTCCTAGTATGCCTTATCATGCGTTAGGACCCCTACGAAGTCCCCATGACCCCTTTCAACACATTTCAACACTCAAGTGTGTCCCAAGGGGTCATATGACCCCTTAAGACACACTAGAGTGTTTTCATGTGTCAAAAGGGGTCATGTGGACTTCCTAGGGGTCCTAGTATGCCTTATCATGCGTTAGGACCCCTAGGAAGTATCGGTGATCCCTTTTGACACATTTCAACACTCAAGTGTGTCCCAAGGAGTTGTATGACCCCTTAGGACACACTTGAGAGTTCTAATGTGTCGAAAGGGGTAATGGGGACTTCCTAGGGGTCCTAGTATGCCTTATCATGTGTTAAGAACCCTGGGAATTCTTCATGACCCCTTTTGACACATTTCAACACTCAAGTGTGTCCCAAGGGGTTGTATGACCCCTTATGACACACTTGAGAGTTCTAATATGTCAAAAGGGGTTATGGGGACTTCCTAGGGGTCCTAACATGTGATAAGGTGTACTAGGACCCCTAGGAAGTCCCTATGACCCCTTTTGACACATTTCAACACTCAAGTGTGTTCCAAGGGGTCGTATGACCCCTTAGGACACACTTGAGTGTTCTACTGTGTCGAAAGGGATCATGAGAACTTCCTAGAGGTTCTAGTATGCCTTATCACATGTTAAGATCCCTAGGAAGTCCCAATCACCCCTTTTGACACATTTCAACACTCAAGTGTGTCCCAAGGGGTTGTATGACCCCTTAGGACACACTTGAGAGTTTTGATGTGTCAAAAGGGGTCATGGGGACTTCCTAGGGGTCCTAACATGTGATAAGGTGTACTAGGACCCCTAGGAAGTCCCCATGACCTTTTTTGACACATTTCAACACTCAAGTGTGTCCCAAAGGATTGTATAATCCCTTAGGACACACTTGAGTGTTCTCATGTGTCAAAAGGGGTCATGGTGACTTCTTAGGTGTCGTAGTATGCTTTATCATGTGTTAGGACTCCTAGGAAGTACCGATGAACCCTTTTGACACATTTCAACACTCAAGTGTGTCCCAAGGAGTCGTATGACACCTTAGGCCACACTTGAGAGTTATAATGTGTTGAAAGGGGTCATGGAGACTTCCTTGGGGTCCTAACACATGATAAGCCGTACTAGGACCCCTAGGAAGTCCCCATGACCCTTTTTGACACATTTCAACACTCACGTGTGTCCCAAGGGGTCGTATGACACCTTAGGACACACTTGAGTGTTCTAATGTGTCGAAAGGGGTCATGGGCACTTCCTAGGGGTCCTAGTATACCTTATCACATGTTATGACCCCTAGGAAGTCCCGATGACCCCTTTTGACACATTTCAACAATCAAGTGTGTCCCAAGGGGTTGTATGACCCCTTAGGACACACTTGAGAGTTCTAAGGTGTTGAAAGGGGTGATGGGGACTTCCTAGGGCTCCTAACATGTGATAAGGCATACTAGGACCCCTAGGAAGTCCCATGACCTCTTTTGACACATTTAAACACTCAAGTGTGTCCCAAGGGGTCGTATAATCCCTTAGGACACACTTGAGTATTCTCATGTGTCAAAAGGGGTTATGGGGACTTCCTAGGCATCCTAGTATGCCTTATCATGTGTTAGAACTCCTAGGAAGTATCGATGACCCCTTTTGACACATTTCAACACTCAAGTGTGTCCCAAAAGGTCGTATGACACCTTAAGACACACTTGAGAGTTCTAATGTGTCGAAAGGGGTCATGGGGCTTTCCTAGGGGTCCTAACACATGATAAAGTGTACTAGATCCCCTAGGAAGTCCCCATGATCCCTTTTGACACATTTCAATACTCAAGTGTGTCCTAAGGTGTCATACGACCCCTTGGGACACACTTGAGTGTTGAAATGTGTCAAAAGAGGTCATTAGTACTTCCTAGCGGTCCTACCATGTGATAAGGCATACGAGGACCCCTAGGAAGTCTCCATGACCCCTTTTGACACATGAGAACCCTCAAGTGTGTCCTAAGAGATTATACAACCCCTTGGGACAAACTTGAGTGTTGAAATGTGTCAAAAGAGGTCATGGGGACTTCCTGGGGGTCCTAGTATGCCTTATCAGGTGTTAGAACCCCTAGGAAGTCCCCATGACCCCTTTCAACACATTAGAACTCTCAAGTGTGTCCTAATGGGTCATACGACTCCTTGGGAAACACTTGAGTGTTGAAATGTGTCAAAAGGGGTCATTGGGACTTCCTAGGGGTCCTAACATGTGATAAGGCATACTAGGACCCCTAGGAAGTGCCCATGACCCCATTCGACACATTAGAACACTCAAGTGTGTCCTAATGTGTCATACGACCCCTTAGGACAAACTTGAGTGTTGAAATGTGTCAAAAGAGGTCATGGGGACTTCCTAGGGGTCCTAGTATGCCTTATCACATATTAGGACCTCTAGGAAGTCCCCATGACCCCTTTTGACATATTTGAACTCTCAAGTGTGTCATAAGGGGTCATACAACCCCTTGGGACACACTTGAGTGTTGAAATATGTCAAAAGGGGTCATGAAGACTTCTTAGAGGTACTAACATGTGATAAGGTGTACTAGGACCCTTAAGAAGTCCCAATGACCCCTTTCAATAGATTAGAACTCTCAGGTGTGTCCTAAGGGGTCATAGGACTCCTTGGGACACATTTGAGTGTTGAATTGTGTTAAAAGGGATCATTGGTACTTCCTAGGAGTCCTAATGCATGGTAAGGTGTACGAGGACCCCTAGGAAGTGCACATAACCCCTTTGGAAACATGAAAACACTCAAGTGTGTCCTAAGGGGTCATATGACCCCTTGTGACACACTTGAGTGTTGAAATGTGTTGAAAGGGGTCATGGGGACTTTGTAGGGGTCCTAACGTGTGATAAGGCATACTAGGACCCCTAGAAAGTCCCCATGACCCCTTTTGACACATTTAAACACTCAAGTGTTTCCCAAGGGGTCCTATGACACCTTAGGAAAAACTTGAGTGTTGTAATGTGTCGAAAGGGGTCATGGGGACTTCCTAGCGGTCCTAACACCTGATAAGGCATACTAGGAACACTAGGAAGTCCCCATGACCTCTTTTCACACATTTCAACACTAAAGTGTTTCCCAAGGGGTTGCATAATCCCTTAGGTAACACTTGAGTGTTCTCATGTGTCAAAATGGGTCATGAGGACTTCCTAGGGGTCCTAGTATGCATTATCAGGTGTTATGACTCGTAGGAAGTACCGATGACCTCTTTTGACACATTTCAACACTCAAGTGTGTCCCAAGGGGTCATATGACACCTCAAGACACACTTGAGAGTTATAATGTGTCGAAAGTGGTCATGGGGACTTCCTAGGGGTCCTAGTATGCCTTATCATGTGTTAGGGACCCCTAGGAAGTCTTCATGACCCCTTTTGAAACATTTCAACACTCAAGTTTTTCCCAAGGGGTCGTATGACCCCTTATGACACACTTGAGAGTTATAATATGTCTAAAGGGGTCATGGGGACTTCCGAGGGGTCCCAACACATGATAAGGCATACTAGGACCCCCTAGGAAGTCCCCATGACCCCTTTTGACACATGAAAACACTCAAGTGTGTTCCAAGAGGTCACATGACCCCTTAGGACACACTTGAGTGTTCTAATGTGTCGAAAGGGGGTCATGGGAACTTCCTAGGGGTCCTAGTACACCTTATCACACATTAGGAGCCCTAGGAAGTCCTGATGACCCCTTTTGACAAATTTTAACACTCAAGTGTCTCCCAAGGGCACGTATGACCCCTTAGGACACACTTGAGAGTTCTAATGTGTCGAAAGGGGTCATGGGGACTTCCTAGGGGTCCTAACATGTGATAAGATGTACTAGGACCCCTAGGAAGTCCCCATGACCCCTTTTGACACATTTTAACACTCAAGTGTGTCCTAAGGTGTCATACAAACCCTTGGGACACACTTGAGTGTTGAAATGTGTCAAAAGGGGTCATCAGTACCTCCTAAGGGTCCTAACATGTGATTAGGTGGACTAGGACCCCTAGGAAGTCCCCATGACCCCTTTTGACACATGAGAACACTCAAGTGTGTCCTAAGAGATTATGCAACCCCTTGGGACACACTTGAGTGTTGAAATGTGTCAAAAGAGGTCAGGGGGGACTTCCTAGGCATCCTAGTATGCCTTATCACATGTTACAACCCCTAGGAGGTCCCCATGACCCCTTTCGACACATTAGAACTCTCAAGTGTGTCCTAAGGGGTCATACAACCCCTTGGAACACACTTGAGTGTTGAAATGTGTCAAAAGGGGTCATCGAGACTTCCTAGGGGTCCTAACATGTGATAAGGCATACTAGGACCCCTCGGAAGTTCCCATGACCCCTTTTGACACATTAGAACACTCAAGTGTGTCCTAAGGGATCATATGACCCCTTGGGACATACTTGAGTGTTTTCATGTGTCAAAAATGGTCATGGGGACTTCCTAGGGGTCCTAGTATGGATTATCACATTTTAGGACCCCTAGGAAGTCCCTATGACCCCTTTTGACATATTATAACTCTCAAGTGTGTCATAAGGTGTCATACGACCCCTTGGAAAAACTTGAGTGTTGAAATGTGTCAAAAGGGGTCATGAAAACTTCCTAGGGGTCATAACATGTGATAAGGCATACTAGGACCCTTAGGAAGTCCCCATGACCCCTTTCAACACATTAGAACTCTCAAGTGTGTCCTAAGGGGTCATACGACCCCTTAGGACACACTTAAGAGTTCTAATGTGTCGAAAGGGGTCATGGGGTCTTTGTACAGATCCTAGTATGCTTTATCATGTGTTAGGACCTCTAGGAAGTCTTCATGACCCCTTTTGACACATTTAAACACTCAAGTGTTTTCCAAGGGGTCGTATGACTCCTTATAAAACACTTGAGAGTTCTAATATGTCAAAAGGGGTCATGGGGACTTCCTAGGGGTACTAGTACACCTTATCACATGTTAGGACCCATAGGAAGTCCCCATAACCCCTATTGACACATTGGAATGCTCAAGTGTGTTCGAAGGGTTCGACAACCCCCTTCGGACATAGTTGTGCATTCAAATGTTTCAAAAGGGGTAATGAGGACTTCCTAGGGGTCCTAGTATGCCTTTTCATGCACTAAGACTCCTAGGAAGTCCCCATGAAACCTTTTGACACATTATAATCCTCAAGCATGTCTTAAGGGGTCCTACGACCCCTTCAGACACACTTGAGGGTTCAAATGTGTCAAAAGGGGTCATGGGGACTTCCTAGGGGTCCACCCCTTGGGACACACTTGAGGGTTCTAATGTGTCAAAATGGGTCATGGGGACTTCTTAGGGGTCCTAGTATGCCTTATCATGTATTAGGACCCCTAGGAAGTCCCCATGACTCCGTTTGACACATTAGAACCCTCAATTGTGTTCCAAGGGGTCGTAGGACCCCTTCAGACACACTTGAGGGTCTCAAATGTGTCAAAAGGGGTCATGGGGACTTTCTAGGGGTCCACCCCTTAGGACACACTTGAGGGTTCTAATGTGTCAAAAGGGGTCATTGGGACTTCCTAGGGGTCCTAGTACACCTTATCATGCAATAGGAACCCTAGGAAGTCCCCATGACCCCTTTTGACTCATTAGTACCCTCAAGTGTGTCCTAAGGGGTCGTAGGACCCCTTCAGACACACTTGAGGGTTTAGATGTGTCAAAAGGGGTCATACGGACTTCATAGGGGGTCCTAGTATGCCTTATCACATGTTAGGACCCCTAGGAAGTCCTCATGACCCCTTTTGACACATTGGAATGCTCGAGTGCTACCACCCCTTCGGACACACTCGAGCATTCCAATGTGTCAAAAGGGGTCATGGGGACTTCCTAGGGGTCGTAACTCGTGATAAGGCATAGTAGGACCCCTAAGAGGTCCCCATGAACCATTTTGACATATTTGAACCCTCAAGTGTTTCCAAAGGGGTCGTACAACCTCTTAGGACACACTTAAGGGTTCTAATGTGTCCAAAGGAGTCATGGGGACTTCCTAGGGGTCCTAACGCATGATAAAGCATACTAGGACCCCTACAAAGTCCCCATGACCCCTTTTGACATATTTGAACCCTCAAGTGTGTCCAAAGGGGTCCTACGACCTCTTCAAACAAATTTGAGGGTTCTAATGTGTCAAAAGGGGTCATGGGGACTTTCTAGTGTTCTTAGTATGCCTTATAATGCGTTAGGACCCCTAGGAAGTCCTCGTGACCCCTTTTGACACATTGGAATGCTTGAGTGTCGTCCGAAGAGGTCCTATGACCCCCTTTAGATACACTCGAGCATTCCAATGTTTCAAAAGGGGTCATGGGGACTTCCTAGAGGTCCTAACACATGATAAGGCGTACTAGGACCCCTAGGAAGTCTCGGTAACCCCTTTCAACATACAATTGAAATATTATGATCTATAAAGTTTATATATATATATATATATGTATATATCTATATATATATATATATGTATATATATATATATATATATATATATATATATATGTATATATATGTATATATATGTATATATATGTATATATATATATGTATATATATATATATATACATATATATATACATATACATATATATATATACATATACATATATATACATATACATATATATATACATAGATATACATATATATACATATACATATATATATATATATATACATATATATACATATATATATATA
Source organism: Chamaecyparis obtusa (assembly GCA_027943335.1). Lineage (NCBI taxonomy): Eukaryota > Viridiplantae > Streptophyta > Pinopsida > Cupressales > Cupressaceae > Chamaecyparis > Chamaecyparis obtusa. The sequence continues at coordinate 223,186 of BSBK01011230.1, forward strand.
TACATATATATATATATATACATATATATACATAATATATATATTACATATATATATATATATATACATATATATACATATATATACATATATATATATATATATATAGATATATACATATATAAATATATATGTAGATATATATATGTATATGTATATATATACATATACATATATATATCTACATATATATATATATATATATATATATATGTAGATATATATATATATGTATATGTATATATATATATAAATATATATATTTAATATATATATATATATATATGATATTCTTATATAAAATATATATTAATATATAATTATATCTATAATACATATTAAAATATATATAAAATATTTACATAATACCCCTTAAAGGTTAATATATATATATATAATTTGTACATATATTTATATAATATAAACGTTAAATATAATTATATACAATACATATTAATATATAAAAATATATATTAATTTATAAAATATTATAATATAAAATATATATGACATACAATTTAAAACCCCTAAGATATTATGATATAAAATATATAAATTAATATATAATTATTTATATAATACATATTTAAACATTATATATAAAAGTTAATTTTTTCATTTACTCTCGCCATTTTTTCAACTCAAAAATATCATGTACCCTATTTCAAATGATGTACCCGATTTTAAATCGAGTACCCGATTAGGCTTGTGCTTTGGTGTCAGGTTTGCCCAGGTGTACTGACACCCAGGCCTACTAAAAAGTCAACATACATTTTCATGCACTTTTGAACAAGTGAAAAGTGGATTTTTTTACATCGCCACTTTTTGGCCCCTCATGATCTTGCACATACCCGCATGTACAAAGAAAAAAAGAGCTGCCCTTACGATTTTTTCAATTGCAAATTGTGAAACTGGTAATATTATATTAGATGTGAAAGGCATTCAAGAGGAAGGAGTTAGGTATTTTATAAATTTATTAGTTTCATCTACTCCCTTTTCGGGGATTGAGGATAAGGTGGAGGAAGTTTTAGAGGCAATTCCCTACCTAATTTTAGATCAGGATAACAAAATTTTAATGGCTCCCTTCACAATATCATAATTAAACAAGGTGGTTTTTTCTCTTCCTTTAGATAAAGCACCCAGACTGGATGGTTTCACAACCTTGTTTTATCAAAAATATTGGGATGTTATAAGTAGTGATCTTTTAGCAGATATTGAGGAATCAAGGAGAAATAAGTCCATGCTAAGATATTTTAATACAACTAATATTTCCACCATTCTAAAAAATTAGAATCCTTCTACATTTTTTGACTTTCATCCTCTATCATTATGTAATACTGTATATAAAATTTTTACTAAATCCATTTACATGAGATTGCAATAGTTTATCCCTCATATTGTTTCATCTTAACAAGGGGGATTTGTGCCAGGTAGAGAAATAGTGGAAGAGGCTTTAGTATCACACAAGACTTTGCATTCTATTCAAGTTGATCGTTTGCCTAGTTTTGGCATCAAGTTAGATATGATGAAGGCTTATGACCGAGTATGTTGGCAATTCATTTTTAGAGTTCTTAGAAAGTTTGGTTTCTCTGATGCATGGCATAATTGGGTAGTGATTTTTTTTATCTGGAGCTTGGTTCTCTGTTATCATTAATGGGGTGCTTGTGGGTTTGTTCAAGTCCTCATAGGGGGTAAGGCAAGGAGACCCCCTTTCCCTATTTCTTTTTATTATTATGGCCAAGGCCTTGAGTAGAAATATACAGTGCAAAAAATTTCTTGGTCTTTGGAAAGGGTTACAAATTAAAAATACATTCATCTTGATAACACATTCTTTGTTTGTGGATGATATACTTCTATTTGGAGAAACATTTATCATAGAAGCTAGGCAGATTAAAGGTACATTGGATGCATACATGTCTACTTCAAGTCAGAAAATCAATGATCAAAAATCAAATATTTTCTTATTTAATGTTGATGAAGGTGTTGCTAGTATAATTGTAAACACTTAAGGATTCCTAGTTGAGCAGATACTATCATCATATATTGGCTTCCTTTCTTTGTAGGAGCAAATAAAGTGTTTTATTGGGTTTCCATTATTGAAAGATTCAAGAGTAGAATTGCAGCATGGAAAGATAGATGGTTTTCATTAGAAACTAGAATCCTTCTAATAAAAGTAGTGTTATCTTCTTTTCCAAATTATTATATAGAAATTCTCAAGGCTCCTTCCTCAATTATTAAGAAAATAGAAAATTTGATCATAGATTTTTTGTGGAAAGGGAATCTGATGAAAGAGAAGAAGATCCCATTAGTATCATTGTAAGATATGGAACAAATAAAAGAAATAAGTGGTGCAGGGGTTCATAACATTGCTTTAAGAAATACATATTTTGGAGGCAAATTAGTACAACATATATGTATGAAGTCAGAGAAAAAATGGTGCAGGTTATTGCAACAAAAATACTTGGATTGTGATGATCCAAAATGTGTGCTAACAATGTTGGATCCTCCTCAAGGGTCTATTGTTTGTATCTTTATGATGACAACTAGGGACTTAGTACAAAATTATGTTTCATGGGAGGTCTATAAGGGGGATAACATTAACTTTTGGGGTGATTCTTGGAATGTTCATCCACCTTTAAACATGCTTCAAAATCTTGATGGTGTCAGGGAGGATTCTATTTCAATTTGGGGGAAAAGTTATCAGACTATATGGTAGCTATTGATATCTATTCTGGAAAAGTTCAGTGGAAAGATTCTTCAGAATTGCCCATTGAGGAAGCTAATAGACAACTATTTCATAACTTACTTAAGGATAGAGAGGTTTTTATTTCTAATAGTGAGGATAAATGTTTTTGGGCTCCGACAAAGGATGGAATTTATAGTATAAAAGAGGGATATAAATTATTATTGCATTTGGGTAGTTCGAAGCCTATTCACAGAGCTTAATCCTTTTGCTAGAATAAAGATGCATTACCAAAGGTTGGCTACTTTTGGTGTCTCACATTAAGGGGCGGAATACTGACTAGTGATAGATTAATGAAGCTTTCAATTACGCAACCTTTCAATTGTGTTTTACATCATGACATGGAAGAAACCACTTATCATCTATTACTAAGATGTCCATTTTATACTAAACGTTGGTATTATGTGCTTGGTAAGTTGGGGCATAATATGCCATTGCCTCATAAATTGATGCAAGATGGGTAAGGAGGATCCAATTAAGGATAGTCCAAATAAGAAGCCAAACACCACAATGTGGAATAACACAACAAGAAAATGTTTTCAACTAAATTTTCATTAACATGCCCGACTATAAGGCCTTATGGGTTAGGGACAAATACAATCAAAAGTATTTCTACAATCTCTTAGCTAGTCCAGCTCTGAAACAATCAACAACTGATGGAAACCACTAAGGTAGATCTGAACTTGATCTCACAAGCCTCTAAGAAATCTCCTTGTCTCCAAGCATGCAAACCACTAGCTCTGCTATTACAAACTATCAAATAACAATCTGATCTTCAAGATCTTGCAGGATCCAGATCTAATATTCTATCTACCCACTGACTTCTACTCTAAACATTTACCCAATAACTCCTTAAATACTAATCTTCAGCCACAAGTCAGCTAGAAGAAACAATTAACTCCTAGGCCAAGTCAGATTGGCCAGTCATCATCAAAACAATCATCTTTCAAATAGCCTTACAAACATTTAATTCTCCATGTCAACCTCTAGATCTACATAGGAGAATACAACAAAAGATACCAATAATAAATGCACCAAGTCAGCCAACCAAATCTCCAAGAACTCAAGTTGGTAAACTAGAATAATCGAGCGCCAGAGAAACAACTAAGCACGAGTGAAACAACCAACCATGCCAAGAAACATCGAGCAACACAGGCCTCACTGAGAAAGCATGTCAACCGAGCACCATAGACATCACCGAGTACAAGACGTTTCATCGAGTTCCTTCAGCGATCGATCTTCCTTCAATAACTAAGACCATCAGTTAAAGCTGCAACCGAGTAACACATAACCAAAACAACACACCTCCATGTAGATTAACTGAGTACCCTAGAATTCCCTTGCATCAGACACCCCAGGTTCAAAAAGATGTTCTCATAAGCTGCAAGAACATCTTTCAAGATTCAGCACATAAACCCTGAACTGGTTCTTCACATACAAGCCCTTCAACTCTTCACCTTGCATACTCTTTGTATCATCTTAAAATGGAAGCACTTCCATGTTAAGAGCATTTATCCCTCTGATTAAGTGGTTTGGGGTCGTATTGGATGCCTTGAATTGGTCTTTGATTTGATCTGGCTTTCTCCCCACTTTCCACTTCTTTTTTGCTTCATTCTAGGTGAAATTAGGGTTAGGATCTTAAGGATTCTCCTGAATTTCCCTCTTCCATGGCTCTATTTTCTAGGTAGGATTTATAAATGGATCCTCTTGAACTTCATATCGGTAATCATAGGATTTTATGTCTATTCCTGACATTTTTTCCTATTCTGGCATCATTTCTAGGTTTTTGGGCATCCCTGGGACCTCCTAATTTAGTTTTGAGTCAACCTAAGAAAAAGGTCAATGTCTTAGGTTGACCCTGACTAGGTCAGGGTTGAGCTCGATCCTGACTAGGTCAAGGTCAATGTTAACTTTGACCCCTTTCTCCAAAATTTCAAATTCCAAAATCTCCGGGCTTCGGGTTTTCGGGAGATTTATTTTCCTGCTTCCGGGTCGGCCATTTTGGGTTTTGGGATGGTAAATCCTTTAATTGCATTTAATCTAGGTATATTTTATAAAGGTGATGACCTAATTGGGATTTAATTCTACAAGGTGGCCCATCTAGAGGAGTGTGCCCTAGATCACTATAAAAGGAGGCCTTCCTCTCTCATTTTCACATCCATCATTCACATCTCAAGCACTCAAGCTCTCAAGGTGATCAAGAAAGCATCCATTCAAGAATTTAAAGTCTTCTTCTCCATCCAAGTTTTCCATTGAAGATCAAGGATTCAAGCATTCAAGCTATTGAAGGGATTTGGTTCAAGCATTCAAGATTTATCATTAAAACCCTAGATCTAGGCATCATGATGGTGTGATCTTCCTTCAAAATCCTTTGTTCATCTTCAAGATCCATTTCATTCTCTTAACAAGGTGAATTCCAAGAATACAATCATGGAGGTTTGATTTACATTTATTGTTGTGTTCAAGCTTTCATATCAATATACTCATTTACATTTCAAATACAATTGCATATCTATTGAATTGCATAGCTTCATTGTTAGATCCTTTTCTACTACTTGCTAGCATTCTCCATTTCAATTTCAATATTAAGGTTGATTCCAAACCAAGGTTTGACCAAGGCAAACCCCCCATACAACAAAAACCCCCATTTTCTTGTAGGTACAGGTGCGGAGTTTCAAATTTGAGAGCGAATTTGGATGCCCTTTTCGGCCATCTTCCAGGATCTATGAATAGAATTCGAATTGGACTTCAAGTAAAGAATGTGGTATTTGACCTTTTATGAGGGTCAAACCTGAGCTAAGCCATCTTGAGGAAAGATTTTTGGGTTTTCTCTGTCTCGACATTTCTAGTCCAGGATAGGTTTCAGATTTTCCCAAAAGTGTACACAGACACCGGAATTCAACATTTTCCAGATCTGCCCTAATTTTGAGGTTAGTAGTTGTATTTCAATTATTTCATATTCCAAACATAATCTTCCACATTAGGGGAAATATTGGATTTACTCTCTCTCTTCCTACTCTCTTCCATAAAATTGATTCGATTGTGCATTAACCTTTTGGTTGATCAAATCGGATCTCTTCCTTGGGGAATTTGGGTTTGAGAATAGATCTTAATATTTTCCCCTTCCCTTTCTATCTGAATAGTGGTGAATCCATTTTTCATCTATTCATTTTGGTGAACCCGACATACTTACCCCTTTTCTTTTGTGGATTTAGATGCTCTATTATGTTAGATCTTCCTTTATATTCCCTTGTGTGTTCACCTTCTCTATTCATTTTGGTGAACCCGACATACTTAATCTCCTTTTCTCTTGTGGAATTAGATGCCCTATTGTGTTAGATTTTAGATCTTTTCTTGCATTTAGTTTATGCTCTTACATTCAAAAATCCAAAAAAATAAAAATAAAATTATATATTCAATAAAATCCAAAAATATTTCTTGCATTTCATTTTCTATGACAATTGTTAAGATGCGTTGGTGTGTAGTTATGTTCTTCATTACTCTTCTTTTAGCATCTCTTTATCATACCTATGATGTTTATGAGAATATTATTCACTTCATTATGTTGATGACCCTTCACTTTGCTCTTGCTTATGCTTTTGTGAAGTTAACCGACACTAGTCTGCCTACCTTTAAAACATTTGTTAGAGATTTATGTCTTAACCTTATTCATCTTTTGGATTATGTGAAGAATTGGGTAGATGACACATCACCTCCTAATATTCCTAATCCTCATCCTATCAATCCTAATCTTCCTATTCTGATACCTAATTCTTCGTCTGTTAATCCTCGCTCTTCCCATACTTATAATGGGATTCAAGCTATAGTTCAGGATGCAAATGTGCAAGATTTCTTTGATTTACCTTCTCCTCTTATTCAAGATGATATTAAAGGAAAAGGTATAGACCCTTCTTTAAAGCCTATTATTTCACCTTATGCAACCTTTACTCATGAGCATGATAAACAATCACCTCCTGTAGAAGCTTTACATAATATGTATACTACTAGATATAATATGGTGACTAAACAAGGTTATAAAGGTTTAGGGCTAGGCGTTAATGAGCATGGTATTAGGTTTCTTGTTCATATACCCCCTAAACTAAATATGTATGGTGTTGGGTGTTCAAAATCTCAAGTCAAGTTAAGTGGTGTGGATCTTTGTCCTCCTCTTTTCCCTACACCTATATTAGATAACCCTAATACTCGTCAAGAAATTGCAAAGAAGGTATATGTTGAGCTAATGAATTCCAAGAAAGAAATCTTTAGACCTATGCCAATAGATTCTCTATACAAATATAAATGTCCTTTTCATTATAGTAACAAACACTTATTGGTTGATTGTAAACATTTCAAGGCATATGTTAGAGAAAGAGCTGCTTTAGGAATTATATCTCATTCTCATGTTGTTTTACAATTTCTTCATAATTTTGATATAGGGGATTCCCCTCCTTTAGATATAATATAAATGTTCTTCACCTCTTGTCTCATGATTGGGGGGCAAGAGGTGTATCTTCATCCAGTCTCCTAGGATCCATTAGGTCTTTTATTGAGACTTAATTGGTATTCTTTCTCTTCTCTTTTTCTATGGCTTTGCATTATGATTGTAATCATCCATAGAATCTATATTTTCTTTTCAAGATATCTTTTCTACAACATTTTTTTTTCAAAGGTATCTCTTGTCTCTATCTCTGGGGGGCAAGGTACCTCTTTCTTTTCTCTTTGTCTAGGGAACAACTTTCTCTATCTTAGTGGTATTTGTTTATATTTCAATATTATTTCATTATATTGACAGATGTTTTGACTATGGATAACCTTCTTGTATGAGAAGTGGTTGTCCTAGGTCATCACCTCTTCTCTATATTGAAAATTATGTTCTTTATAAACTCTCAGCCTTGCTTTGGTGTTAGAGTTGTTTCCCTCAATCCAAAGATTCATTTTCCTCTTCTTTGCAAGAGGCTTGATAGTTGAATCTTTGTTCCCACCTTTGAAAGATGATATTTTATCTAAAGCACTCCTCTTTGGTGGGGGTCTTGTTGATAAGATCTCTTTCATTTGAGGATCCTTTTCCATGAGTGACATATCCTTTTCATGATTATCTATACTCTTGGATGTAGGGGTCAATAACCCTCGCTAAGAATATAGTGTACATTATTGTAAACAGGATATCTCCTTGCATTGTGAAGTAGGTATCCTCTTCAATCTTTGTCCTACCTTGGGGGGCAAGGATGCCATCTCCTTATTTTCTATTTTTTCTAGGATTTCACCTCTTTCCTTGGGTAAGCAATATTTATCTATTATGTGACATCCAATCATACATGAAAATTTTGGTTTACATTAAGGATCTTTGTCCTTGATTACAACCTATTTTATTATTTGACATTGGGTTTCCATGGTGGATATATCTCACCCTGGAAACTGAACAGTGTGCTATCCCTCATAAGGGTTACTTTCTTTTCACTTCTTGCATAATATCTATTTATATTCATCCCTTCCATGGCCTCATAGGAGCTGTGACCTTCTTGGCTTGGACTGGGTGTTGTTTGTGGATATTGTCTTGATGTTGAAGAAAGGCTTTATCCCTGTCCTTTTCTTTCCTTAACATGTCAAAATAGTATGTTTTTGCCATATTAAGGAGGGGGCATATATAGGGCCTCCCTTGTACTATAGTTTTTTATTTTTACATGCTAAATCTTGGAAGGTAACACACATAAGTTGCTAAATCTTGAAAAGACATGCATTCATATGCTAAATCTTCCGAAGGTAACACACATAAGTTGCTAAATCTTGAGGAGACATGCATTTTTAAAAATTTTCAATATGCTAAATCCTCTAAAGGTAACACACATAAGTTGCTAAATCCTGAAGGGACATGCATTTCCAGTTTCAAATATGCTAAATCTTGGAAGGTAATGCAGATAAGTTGCTAAATCTTGAAAAGACACACACCTATATGCTAAATCCTGAGGAGACACGCATTTCATATTCATAGTGATACAAGAAGGTGGATCTATGAATATTCCAGAAGTCATTAGAAGATGCATTACAATTGCAAGCACAGTTTATGGGTGAACCTGTTGGGCTCTCCCTCCAGGGTGATTCACTGTAAGGTGGGCATCTTACTGGGTGAGGTAATCACTTTCTCCTTTCTCTCTTTTCTGCTTTCATGCTAGTAGGACAGGATTATGAAGCTATGTTGTCTATAGTGTTGCTCTTGTCTTTCTTATGTAAACATTTATGCTTTTATGATACCTTTCCAAATATGATATTAGTATGAGGAATATTTCTTGGTGAGGTTTCTTATGCTAATTGATTTGGGTTATTTAGTGCTAACCCTTGTTCTTTTGGTTTTATTGTTTCGCACCCTCGTGTATGTATGTTGAGTTAGAATCCTTAGTCTGGGGGCTTGTGTCCTTTTCTAAGTGTTGTTTTATCTCTTTGCGAATCCACTAGGATCTTCTCCTTCTTCTCCTTTACCAAGAGTTTGCATCGAATCCATACTCTTGCTAAAGTGGGGGCTTAATGTATCATCTTAAAATGGAAGCACTTCCATGTTAAGAGTGTTTAGCCCTCTGAGTAAGTGGTTTGGGGTCATATTGGATGCCTTGAATTTGTCTTTGCTTTGATCTGGCTTTCTCCCCGCATTCCACTTCTTTTCTGCTTCATTCTAGGTGAAATTAGGGTTAGGATCTTAAGGATTCTCCTGAATTTCCCTCTTCCATGGCTCTATTTTCTAGGTAGGATTTATAAATGGATCCTCCTAGACTTCATCTTGGTAATCATATGATTTTATGTCTGTTCCTGACATTCTGTCCTATTCTGGCATCATTTCTAGGTTTCTGGGCATCCTTAGGACCTCCTAATTTAGTTTTGAGTCAACCTAAGAAAAAGGTCAATGTCTTAGGTCAACCCTAACTAGTTCAAGGTCAATGTCAACTTTGACCCCTTTCTCCAAAATTTCAAATTCCAAAATCTTCGGGCTTCAGGCGTTCGGGAGATTTATTTTCCCGCTTCCGGGTCGGCCATTTCGAGTTTCAAGATGGTAAATCCTTTAATTGCATTTAATCTAGGTATATTTTATAAAGGTGAGGACCTAATTGGGATTTAATTCTCTAAGGTGGCCCATCTAGAGGAGTGTGCCCTAGATCACTATAAAAGGAGGCCTTCCTCTCTCATTTTCACATCCATCATTCACATCTCAAGCACTCAAGCTCTCAAGGTGATCAAGAAAGCATCCATTCAAGAATTTCAAGTCTTCTTCTCCATCCAAGTTCTCCATTGAAGATCAAGGATTCAAGCTATTGAAGGGATTTGGTTCAAGCATTCAAGATTTATCATTAAAACCCTAGATCTAGGCATCATGATGGTGTGATCTTCCTTCAAAATCCTTTGTTCATCTTCAAGATCCATTTCATTCTCTTACCAAGGTGAATTCCAAGCATACAATCATGGAGGTTTTATTTACATGTATTGTTGTGTTCAAGCTTTCATATCAATATACTCATTTACATTTCAAATACAATTGCATATCTATTGAATTGCATAGCTTCATTGTTAGATCCTTTTCTACTACTTGCTAGCATTCTCCATTTCAATTTCAATATTAAGGTTGATTCCAAACCGGGGTTTGACCAAGGCAAACCCCCCATACAACAAAAACCCCCATTTTCTTGCAGGTAGAGGTGTGGAGTTTTAGATCTGAGAGCGAATTTGGATACCCTTTTTGGCCATCTTCCGGGATCTGTGAATAGAATTTGAATCAGACTTCAAATAAAGAATGTGGTATTTGACCTTTTATGAGGGTCAAACTTGAGTTGAGCCATCTTAAGGAAAGATTTCTAGGTTTTCTCTATCTCGACATTTCTAGTCGAAGACAGGTTTCATATTTTCCCGAAAGTGTACACAGACACCAAAATTCAACATTTTCCAAATCTGCCCTAATTTTGAGGTTAGTAGTTGTATTTCAATTATTTCATATTCCAAACATAATCTTCCACATTAGGGGAAATATTGGATTTACTCTCTCTCTTCCTACTCTCTTCCATAAAATTGATTCGATTGTGCATTAACCTTTTGGTTGATCAAATTGGATCTCTTCCTTGGGGAATTTGGGTTTGAGAATAGATCTTTATATTTTCCCCTTCCCTTTCTATCTGAATAGTGGTGAATCCATTTTTCATCTATTCACTCTTCCACTTCATTTTTCTTTGTCTCTTCAAATCCTTCCGTGATAGCACATAGGCTTATTCTCCATACTGATCAAACCTTTCAAAATTTCCCAACTCATCTCGGCTACCAAAGCTCAGATTTCTCCTACTGAGTGTTGTATCTAGCAAAGGCATCAGGGAAAGCTTCATGTCATTCTTATCAATAGTAAACACATTCTTGACACAATCATACATAGTTCTGCAATCATATTGCCAAGGTCTACTGAGAAATATATGAAAACTATTCATCTCCACAATATCACACAACACTAGATCCTTATACTGGCCAATCTAAAAAACAACAAAGCACTGCTCCCTCACTTCCAGAGCATGAATATTTTGTAACCAGCCAATCCTAGAAGAATAACGATGCTTCATTCTCTTCAAACCAAGTTTCTGAACCATGTCCTCAACCACAATGTTATTAGTACTACCACTATCGATAATTAAGTCACAAAGTTTACCTCTAGACTTGCACCGAGTTCTAAACAAGTTACTCCTTTGACAAGGTTCCTCCTTTGTACTGAGCAATGTTCTTCGAACCAAAAAGCTCTTAGATTTAGGTTCATTTTGAATGTTCTCATTTACCACAACAGTCCGTCAGTCACAAAATTTATTTTGTGTACACTCAAAAGATTGGTGTCCTTCTTCACCACAATTATAACAAGTACCTTTAAAGATAACCCTACCTGTCTTTTTTTTCAATTCCACAGGTTTCAGTTCATCTTCAATAGTCAATTTATCCTTCATCGAGTGATCAATCTTTTCCTTCCCTTAAGGATTACTATGTTGTCTCCTTTTCAACTTATCTTCTCCCTTTAGAGCATACTGATAAGTATCTTCAACTGAATTAATCTTTAGCACACTGAATAGTGGTAAAATGGCTTCACCACTATTGAAATGTGTGTGTGGTATTATGTGTGGGGGAAATATGAGATCCACTCCTAAATCCAAATTCCCAAAGGAGAGATCCAATTTGATCAACCAAAAGGTTAATGCACAATCGAATCAATCTATGGAGAATATGAAAAAAAGAGAGAGAAACCCTATATTTCCTTATGGTAGAATTGAAGTGTTTAGAAATTGAAATGCAAGTACTAACCTCAAATTAGGGAAAATCTAGAAAATGTCAAATTATGATGTCTATGTGTACTTTCAGGAAAATCTACAACTTGTTCTGGACTGGAAATGTCGAGACGGAGAAAACCTAGAAATCTTTTTCCAAGATAAGATCAGGTCGACTTTGACCCTCGTAAAAGGTCAAAGGCTAGATTCTTTATTTGAAGGTTGATTCTGATTTTGTTCACAAATCTCAGAAATTCACCAAAAATGGTATCCAAATCTATTCTCAAATCTAAAATCCTATGCCTTCACCTGCAAGGAAAAGAGGATTTTTGTTGTTTGTTTGAGGGGTTTGCCTTGGTCAAACCCCGGTTTGGAATCAACCTTAATATTGAAATTGAAATAAGAATGCTAGAAAGTAGTAGAAATGGATCTAACAATGAAGCTATACAATTTAATAGAAATGTAATTGTATTTTGAATGTAAACAAGTATATTGACATGAAAGCTTGAACACAATAATGGTAAATCAAACCTCCATGATTGTATGTTTGGAATCCACCTTGATAGAAGAATGAATGGATCTTGAAGATGAACAAAGGATCTTGAAGGAAGATCACACCATCATGATGGCTAGTCTAGGGTTTGAATGATGAATCTTGAATGCTTGAACCAAATCCCTTCAATGGCTTGAATGCTTGAATCCTTGATCTTCAATGGAGAAATTGGATGGAGAAGAGAACTTGAATGCTTGAATGAATTCTTGAACTTGATCACCTTGCTTGAGAGTGCTTGAGCATGAAAACTTGATGGAGAAAATGAGAGAGGAAGGCCTCCTTTTATAGTGAACTAGGGCACAATCCTCTAGAGGGTCCACCTTGGGGAATTAAATCCCAATTAGGTCCTAACCTTTAGAAAATATACCTAGATTAAATGAAATTAGAGGATTTACCATTTTGAAACCTGAAATGGCCAATCGGGAGGTGGGAAAATAAATATCCCCGAAACCCGATACTTGAAAATCAAGGAATTTGGAGATTTTGAAAGAGGGGGGCAAAATCAAGGTTGGGACTAACCCAGTCAGGTTCGAGCTTGATCCTAACCGAGTCAATTTCAAGCTCGATCATGACCTAGTCAAGTTTGAGCTTGATCCTAACCTAGTCAAGATCAACCTCGAATTTGACCCTGTGGGCCCAAATCTAGCCAAAATCAGTCAGGAGGTCTCAGGGATGCCTGGAGACCTAGAAATGATATCAGAATAGAATAGAATGCTAGGGATAGGAACAAAATCCTATGATGACTATGATGAAGGCTAGGAGGACCTATTTCTAAGTCCTACCTAGAAAATAGAGCCATGGAAGAGGGAAATTAAGGAGAATTCTCAAGATCCTAACCCTAATTTCACCTAGAATGAAGCAAAAAAGAAGTGGAAAGCGGGGAGAAAGATAGATCAAAGAAAAGATCAATTCAAGGCATTCGATATGAACCCAAACCACTTACTCAAAGGGATAAATGCTCTTAACATGGAAGTTCTTCCATTTTAAAATGATACATTAAGCCCCCACTTTAGCAAGAGTATGGACTCGATGCAAACTCTTGGTAAAGGAGAAGAAAGAGAAGATCCAAGTGGATTCGAAATGAGATAGAATGAAACTTAGTTAGGGAGACCTACCCCCAAGCTAAGTATTCTAACTCAACATACACGCATGAGGGTGCGAAAAACAAAAGGACACAAAAGAGGGGTTAGTACTAAAACAAACCCAAATCAACTAGCACAAGAAAACTTGCTAAGAAACACTTCTTATACTAATATCATATTTGGAAAGCTATCATAAAAGCATAAATGTTTATATAAGAAAGAAAAGAACAACACTATAAATAACATAGCTTCATGATCTAGTCCTACTAGCATGAAAGAAAAAAGAGAGAGAGGGAAAAGAGTGATTACCTCACCTAGTAAGATGCCCACCTTACCATGAATCAACTTGGAGGGAGAGCCCAACAAGTTCACCCATAAACTGTTCTTGTAATTTCAATGTGTCTTCTAACTACTTCTAGAATATCCATAGGTCCACCTTCTTGTATCACTATGAATATGAAATGTGTGTCTCCTCGGGATTTAGCAACTTATGTATGTTACCTTCGAAAGATTTAGCATATAGGTGCATGTCTTTTTAGGATTTAGCAACTTATGTGCGTTACCCTCCAAGATTTAGCATATTTGAAATTGGAAATGCATGTCCCTTCAGGATTTAGCAACTTATGTGCGTTACCTTCAAAGGATTTAGTGCATATTGAAAATTTGAAAAATGTGTGTCTCCTCAGGATTTAGCAACTTATGTGCATTACCATCAGAAGATTTAGAATATAAATGCATGTCTTTTTGGGATTTAGCAACTTATGTGTGTTACCTTCCAAGATTTAGCATGTAAAAATAAAAAACTATAGTACAAGGGAGGCCCTATATATGCCCCCCTCCTTAATATGGCAAAAACATACTATTTTGACATGTTAAGGAAAGAAAAAGAACAAGGATAAAGCCTTCCTCAGCATCAAGACAATATCCAAAAACAACACCCAGTCCAAGCCAAGAAGGTCACAGCTCCTATGAGGCCATGGAAGGGACGAAATTTAAAGAGATATCATGCAAGAAGTGAAAAGAAAGTAACCATTATGAGGGATAGCACACTATTCAATTTCCAAGGTGAGAGATATATCAACCATGAAAACCCAATGTCAAACAATAAAATAGGTTGTGATCAAGAACAAAGATCCTCAATGCAAACCAAAATTTTCATGTATGATTGGATATCGCATAATAGATAAATACTGCTTACCCAAGGAAAGAGGTGAATCATGAAAAGACAAAAAAGAAGGAAGTGGCATCCTTGCCCCCCAAGTGTAGGAACAAGGATGAAAGAGGATACCCACTTCACAATGCAAGGAGATATCCTATTTAGCAACAATGTACACCATATCCTGAGCAAGGGATATTGACCCCTACATCCAATAATATGGATAATCGTGAAAAGGATATGTCACTCATGGAAAAGGATCCTCAAAGAAAGAGATCTTATCAACAAGACTCCCTACCAAAGAAGAGTGCTTTAGATAAAATATCATCTTTCAACAGCGGGAACAAAGATTCAATCATCAAGCCCCTTGCAAACAAGAGGAAGAGGAATCTTTGGAATGAGGGAAACAACTCTAACACCAAAGCAAGGGTGGGAGTTATAAAGAACATAATTTGCAACATAGAGAAGAAGTGATGACCTAGGACAACAACTTCTCATATAAGAAGGTTATCCATAGTCAAAACATCCATCAATATGATGAAATGACATTTCCATATAAACAAATACCACTAAGCTAAGGAAAGTAGTTCCTTAGCAAAGAGAAAGAAAGAGGTACCTTGCCCCCCAGAGATAGAGACAAGGGATACCTTCGCAAAACAAATGTCTTAGAAAATATATCTTGAAAAAAAAATATAGATTCTATGGATGATTAAAAACATAATGCAAATCCATAGAAAAATAGGAGAGAAAGAATACCAATTAAGCTCAAGACATAATATATATATTAAAAGCTTAATGGATCCTAGGAGACTGGATGAAGATACACTTCTTGCCCCCCAGTCATGAGACAAGAGGGAAAGAACATCTACATTATATCTAAAGGAGGGGAATCCCCTATATCAAAATTATGAAGGAATTGTAAAATTGCGCGAGAGTGAGATATAATCCTTAAATCAGTTCTTTCTCTAACATATAACTTGAAATGTTTACAATCAGCAAGTAAATGTTTGTTACTATAATGAAAAGGACATATTTATTTGTGTAAAGCATCGATCGACATAGGTCTAAATATTTCTTTCTTGGAATTCATTAGCTCAACATATACCTTCTTAGCCACTTCTTGACGAGTATTAGGGTTATCTAAGATAGGCGTGGGGAGAGGAGGATGATGTTTAGCATCACCTACCTTAACTTGAGATTTTGAACACCCAACACCATACATATTTGGTTTAGGGGGTATATGAACTGGAAAATTAATACCATGCTCATTAACTCCAAGCCCTAAACCTTTATAACCTTGTTTAGTCACCATATTATATCTTGTAGTGTACATATTATGTAAAGTTTCTGTAGGAGGTGATTGTTTATCATGTTCATGAGTAAAGGTTGCATAAGGTGGGATAATAGGTTTGAAATAAGTTTCTTTACCCTTTCCTTTAATATCATCATTCATAGGAGGAAAAGGTAAATCAAAGAAATCTTGCATATCTGCATCCTGAACTATAGCTTGAATCCCATCATAAGTATGGGAAGAGTGAGGATGAACAGATGGAGAATTAGGTATCAGATTCAGATTAGGATTGATAGGATTAAGATTAGGAAGATTAGGAAATGGTGTATCATCTACCAAATTCTTCACATAATCCAGA
Source organism: Chamaecyparis obtusa (assembly GCA_027943335.1). Taxonomy (NCBI): domain Eukaryota; kingdom Viridiplantae; phylum Streptophyta; class Pinopsida; order Cupressales; family Cupressaceae; genus Chamaecyparis; species Chamaecyparis obtusa. The sequence goes on from BSBK01011230.1 coordinate 239,638, forward strand.
AGATTAAATAGGACTACCACATAAATCTTTAATGAAGGTTTTAAATGTAGGTAGACTAGTATCGGTCAACTTCACAAAAGCATAAGCAAGAGCAAAGTGAAGGGTCATCAACATAATGAAATGAATGATACTCTCATAAACATCATAGGTATTATAAAGAGATGCTAAAAGAAGAGTAATGAAGAACATAACTACACACCAAAGCATCTTAACAATCGCCATAGAAAATGAAATGCAATAAATATTTTTGGATTTTATTGATTATATAGATTTTTTTGTATTTTTGAATTTTAAAATGTCAGAGCATAAACTAGATCTAATCTAAATGCAAGAAAGGATCTAAAATCTAACACAATAGGGCATCTAATTCCACAAAATAAAGGAGAGTAAGTACGTCGGGTTCACCAAAATGAATAGTGGTAAAATGGCTTCACCACTATTGAAATGTGTGTGGGGGAAATATGAGATCCACTCCTAAATCCAAATTCCCAAAGGAGAGATCCAATTTGATCAACCAAAAGGTTAATGCACAATCAAATCAATCTATGGAGAATATGAAAAAAAGAGAGAGAAACCCTATATTTCCTTATGGTAGAATTGAAGTGTTTAGAAAATGCAAGTACTAACCTCAAATTAGGGAAAATCTAGAAAATGCCAAATTCTGATGTCTGTGTGTATTTTTGGGCAAATCTGCAACCTACTATGGACTGGAAATGCCAAGATGGAGAAAACCCAGAAATCATTTTCCAAGATAAGATCAGGTCGACTTTGACCCTCATAAAAGGTCAAAGGCTAGATTCTTTATTTGAAGGTCGATTATGATTTTTTTCACAGATCTCAAAAGTTCATCGAAAAGGGTATCCAAATCTATTCTCAGATCTGAAATCTCGCACCTGCACCTACAAGAAAAAGAGGATTTTTGTTGTTTGTTTGAGGAGTTTGCCTTGGTCAAACCCTGGTTTGGAATCAACCTTAATATTGAAATTGAAATAAGAATGCTAGCAAGTAGTAGAAATGGATCTAACAATGAAGCTATGCAATTTAATAGAAATGTAATTGTATTTTGAATGTAAACAAGTATATTGATATGAAAACTTGAACACAACAATGGTAAATCAAACCTCCATGATTGTATGTTTGGAATCCAGCTTGATAGAAGAATGAATGGATCTTGAAGATGAACAAAAGATCTTGAAGGAAGATCACACCATCATGATGGCTAGATCTAGGGTTTGAATGATGAATCTTGAATGCTTGAACCAAATCCCTTCAATGGCTTGAATGCTTGAATCCTTGATCTTCAATGGAGAACTTGGATGGAGAAGAGAACTTGAATGCTTAAATGAATGCTTGAACTTGATCACCTTGCTTGAGAGTGCTTGAGCATGAAAACTTGATGGAGAAAATGAGAGAGGAAGGCCTCCTTTTATAGTGAACTAGGGCACAATCCTCTAGAGGGGTCACCTTGGGGAATTAAATCCCAATTAGGTCCTAACCTTTAGAAAATATACCTAGATTAAATGCAATTAGAGGATTTACCAAAACCCGAAATGGCAAATTGGGAGGCAGGAAAATAAATATCCCCGAAACCTGATACTCGAAAATCAAGGAATTTGGAGATTTTGAAAGAGGGGGGCAAAATCGAGGTTGGGACTGACCTAGTCAGGTTTGAGCTTGATCCTAACCTATTTAGGTTTGAGCTTGATCCTCACCTATTCAGGATCAACCTTGAATTTGACCCTATGGGCCCAGATCCAGCCAGAATCAGTCAGGAGGTCTCGGGGATGCCCGGAGACCTAGAAATGATATCAAAATAGAATGTAATGCCAGGGATAGGCACAAAATCCTATGATGAATATGATGAAGGCCAAGAGGACCTATTTCTAAGTCCTACCTAGAAAATAGAGCCATGGAAGAGGAAAATTAAGGAGAATCCTCAGGATCCTAACCCTAATTTCACCTAGAATGAAGCAAAAAAGAAGTGGAAAGTGGGGAGAAAGCCAAATCAAAGAAAAGATAAATTCAAGGCATCTGATATGACCCCAAACCACTTACTCAGAGGGCTAAACACTCTTAACATGGAAGTGCTTCCATTTTAAGATGATACACATACCAAGCTCATCCTAAATATTAAATCTCAAACCATTCACATACCAAGCTACTTTTTATTTACCAAGTTCTCTGTGTCCAGACCGAATAGTCAACTTATAGAACTCCTTGGTATGGTCCTCCATAGTCAAATCTTTTTGCTTTAGATTCTGCAACTTCTTAAACAAGTCAAGCTCATAGTCGGAAGGTATGAACTTAGCTTTCAATTTAGTCACCATCAACCTCCACTGATTGATCTCCATTTCACCTTCATCTTCTCTATCTCTTTGTAATTCTTTCCACCAAAGAGTAGCATGTCCTTTCAACTTAGTCTATGCCAGTCTTACTCTAAGAGGATCTTCAATTTCTTCAATCTTAAAGAATTCTTTCTAATTCACCAATCCAATCAATCAAGTCCTTGGGTCTCAAAGTACCAGAAAAAGTAGAAACTTCCATTCGGTAACTAGTACTCAACCAAGCTCCAGATCTATGTAACCGACCAGTTCTATCTTCACCAAATTTGTCTCTCCGGTCATCTCCACTAGATCTAGCAGCTTCAAAGTCTTCAACAGCTTCCTCATAACCACCATCAGTACCAAGATTCCTCGGCATGCTAGAAATAGCTCTCATGAACTCAGTGATCATGTCATTCTTCATCAATTCCATCTCAGATCCGAAATCAACTTTAACCTTCTCTATAATCTTCGATTCCACAGCATCACAAAGATCTGCAATCTCTCTAGGGTCCAATATTCTTGGAGGCATCCTTCAAGATTTTTGAAAACCCAAAGCAATAAATCACCAACAAGGTCTTGGTGCAAACAGCCTCAACTCAAAGATCGGTTTACAGACTCAAGATCTTCAAGCTTTGATACCACCTAACATAGGACGGGTAAGGAGGATCCAATTAAGGATAGTCCAAACAAGCAGCCAAACACCATAATGTGGAATAACACAACAAGATAATGTTTTCAACTGAATTCTCATTAACATGCCTAGCTGTAAGGCCTTCTGAGTTAGGGCAAAATACAATCAAAAGTATTTCTACAATGTCTCAGCTAGTCAATCTATGAAACAATCAACAACTAATGGAAACCACTAAGGCAGATCTAAACTTGAGCTCGCAAGCCTCAATGAAATCTCCTTGTCTCCAAGCATGCAAACCACTAGCTCTACTATTACAAACTATCATATAACAATTTGATCTTCAAGATCTCACAGGATCCAGATCTAATCTTCTATCTGCCCACTAACTTCTGCCTAAACATCTACCCAAGCACTCCTTAAATACTAATCTTTAGCCACAAGTTGGGTAGAAGAAACAATTAACTCCTAAGCCAAGTTGGCTCCTATTATAAACAAATACTAAATGCAACAATAGTCAGATTTCAAATAGCCTTACAAATATTTAATTCTCCATGTCAGCCTCTGGATCAACATAGGAGAATACAACAATAGCTAACAATAATAAATGCACCAAGTTGACCAACCAAATCTCCAAGAACTCCAATTGGTAAACCAGAACAACTGAGTGCTAAAGAAACAATCAAACACCAGTGAAAAAATTGACCACGCTAAGCAACACCGAGAAACACAAGCATCACCGACCAAGCATGTCGACCGAGCACCACAGACATCATCGAGTACAAGAGGTTTCATCGAGTTCCTTCAGTGACCGAGACCATTGGTTAAAGCTGCAACCGAGTAACACTAAACCAAAACAACACACCTCCATACAAATTCACCAAGTACCCTAGAATGCCCTTGCATCATAAATTATGGGATTTGTAAATTAATATTTCCCTAAACTGTATTTTAAGGCATTATTTTCTTGCATTTGGACATGTGTCCCTTCCATAGTAGTGTGGGCTATTCGGTGGGAAAGAAATAAGTTTATTTTTCATAAAGAATCTAATCAGTTGCATATGGTTCAGGAGGGGATTGAGAGAGAAATAGTAGAAATTGTTAATGCCAATTTAGCAAGCATTAAAGGGAATTGTTATGTCACTACATGGGATGGTAAGATGTTGACTATTTGGAAGGGTATCAAGATTCCATTTGGTTTTGTTTCTCAATGGAATGTGGTTCAAGTCGTAGATAGAAGGAAGGTTAAATGGAACCCTCATCAGAAGGAATATATTAAAATAAATTTTGATGGTACATCTAGGGGAAATCCGGGTAAAATAGGAATTGGTTTATACTTGCAGAATCACCATGGCCAAGTTATTGTAATCAAGGCTTGTCCAATTCTATCAGGGACTAATAAAATTGTGAAAGCTCATGCAATTCTTCACGGATTGGTCCTAGCAAAGAGAATGAGAATTACTAAGACCCACATTGAAGGTGAATCCATGGTTGTCATTAATGCATGTATTAAGAAATATGCAGTTAATAGGAATTTATCTTATATATTGAAACAAATCTACCAATTCTTGGAGTCATTCTCAGATGTTCATATATCTCACACATTGTAGGAAAGCAACAAGGTTGCACATTTTTTGGCGAATAGGGGTTGTGATGATATATGCATTGAATCAGTGTGCCTGGGCGATTTCATTCAAAAAAAAATTCTATTGTGGGATCTTTGTGTCTCAAGAGGTGGTTCACAATGTGTGATGACGGGTATCAGAGCCTTGATAATGGACTATTTGAGAGGTCACACACTTGCCAATTCTTTTCCTACACAACTCATATTGAGATCTTTAGCAAGGAATTGTTCATTTATTTTGCTCGCATTGTTGGGGTTATCTTCAAGGAAGGATTCAACTAGTTTGAAATCCTGCTAAAAGTTTGATTTACTTGAAATATTCATTCGCTTTGTTAATTTATATCCAATGACCGAAAGTGAGAACTTGTTCAGTTTCGGACCTCAATTCCAGGCCTCTAATTGATTTTACACTACTCCCAACCAATTTGGAGATGATCTTGTGAGTGGTGGAGCTCTGGATTGGGACATGGTTTCTAAGGAGTGATTTGGGAAAAGATATGGCTTATTATTCACAGGTCTCTTGCCATTTGATTTTGGCTTGTTCCGTTATTTGGGTGGGATGTGACAGATATGGCCTTCTATGAGGTGGTTTCTAGTCAGTTTTGATCCTAGATTTCTTGATGACAAGTGATGTTAACATGTGCAATTAGTTCTTACCTCTGTGGATTTCTAAGTGAATAATCATCATGCATTGGTCATGCAAGAATTATAGTGGTGACTGATTTTCATTGTAAATTTTTATATATTAATATGTGGGTTTTTCTTCATGGGGTAATTTGGGTAGGATATTTTGATTTCAACCCTTATGTAATAGCATGACGTGTCTTTATTCCACTGCACATTCTCAAAGGAGAAGGTGTTTTTAAAATTCAGTCTAAAATGCATCATGGGCCATAGATCTCATGTTTCATCTTGCGGTGGTCGTTAGTTGGTGACTAACACTGAGGACCCCATTCTGGATACGCGTCCTTTTTTCAAAGATCATTTCCAAAAGGAGGAGGTCCTTTCTCAAATCAGCCCAAAAAGCTTCGTGGGCCCTTGATCTGAAGTTCATCCAATGAATGTTAACAGTTGATGACGGGTGTCGTGGTCCCCACTACTTTTTCTGTAAGAAAATACATCATGTCCATCGGAAAAGGATAGAGAGAGAAGACACCATCGGTGAAGGAAAGGCGATCGGGTTTCATACTTCTTGACATCAAGGTTTGATGCTTCAGAGTGCTAGCGTTGGTTTCTTACACAACACTCTGATTCATTTTTAATCTCATCGGGTTTTGGGGAAACTATAAATCATTCTCTATGAGGATCCTATGTTACTCTAATGATTCTATGGGCATGCTAGAGGTAGATTTTAGGTACTTTGATCACATTTTGTGCATGGACTATGAATCAAAGTTTTCTTTCTAGTTCTTTCTCTGAGAAGTCCCCTGAACTAGTTATAAAATATTAAAATATAAGTGTTATGTCACTCTTTGATAATAATAATAATAATAATAATAATATATTTTCAATGTGTATTAATACCATTTTCTTATTAAGTTTATTTAGTCTTAGTTATATTAATGACATTATCTTTGATTTTCTATCTATTTGATCTTGTTACAATAAACTTGGGACTTGATCACTACAAGGAAGTCAACAATATTCCTTTCTATTTATAGTAGACCTCAATTTCTCTATTGTAGTTTCTAGCGCAATACAATTCTTAAATGAATGTATAAGTAAAAATAAACAAGGTACATAGATCTTGAAGGTAGAATTTTTCATTAAACAATGCTACATAAGAATAAATTTTCTCAATACAAACTTTTTTCTGCAATCTATTTCTAAACATCAAAATATTTATAACATCTCAATATTAGGTTCCTAATACAATTTATTTTTTAGTTTCCAAATTGTAAAATTCTATCATAGTATGTTAACTACTCAAAAAGATTAAAATTAATACCACACCAAAAGCTAAACAAATAATTTTTTAATGTATTTTGGGCCTCAATCATTCATATCTATATTTACATCTATTATTATTAATTTCTTTCAAGAATCTAACATTTGTCCATTTAAATTTCAATTTTATAATTTCTCTATAATTATATAAGTAGATTAGTTAAAGTTTCAAAACAATCTATCTTATAAGTGAAACTTTAATCACCAATCTTATTCATAAGTAGCTCCACATTTTTTCATCGATAAAAACTTGTACAAATAATTGAGATATATATATATATATATATATATATATATATATATATATATATATATATATATATATATATATATATATATATATATATAATTTTATTTTTTATCAATAAGTTCTTATTGTACTGGTGAAGTTGAAAGGTTATTAATGAGTCTATTGGGGATCAAGTCTTCCAACATCAAAAAAAGAGAGTAGGTGGGGATCGTACCTGAGGAAAATTTGGTAGAATAGATATCCCTCAGTCCGTGGCTCTTAACTGAAGAGGTGTAGCCTAAGGCTCGTACTTCCATATAAAATAACTAAAAATGACTTTGTGAATGTAAAACATCTATACAAAAAAATCCTTTTAAGTAACTTAAAAAATATCCTTAAATAATATCACTTTTTTACTAATACAACCTTCTAAAATTAATTGATCTTAATGATAAATGAAAGAATCAATTTTCAAATCTAATTTATATCCCCAACTATTTTATCACTCCACCAAACACTTCACTTTAACAAAATAAGAATTGATCTGAACTGTTATAATAGAATCTCAAACATATTTGATAGTTACATTTCTCTAAAATTAGGAAAAAATACATTGAGAATAATGTATATATACTTTTTTATATGACCGACTCCCCCACCTCTTTTTTCCCTTTTTTAAAAGTAAAGGAAGAAAAACAACATAAACGAGTGAAATGTAAAAATAGGAAGTAAAAGTATATAAAATACATTAACCTTTCAATGTTGAAAATAGAAAGTATACACGGAGGGGCTTAAATAATGGCGTTTCTATAGGTGAGTGGTCGGACTTATTTTGGAAATCAAATAATATTAAAATTGACATTCTTCCACGCGGGACAAGTTGTTCGAAGGGTTTGTGGAGCTTTGAGTGCCACAGATATTTTGTAAAGTTTTTTCTGTCATATAGCTATGTCTATGAAGATAAATGTATATTCAGTAATTCTATTGAGAGGCATTCTTTAATTTTTTATAAATTAAAAAACAATATGTATTAAACTTGATTATAGGTTAATTGGTTGAGTATTATTAGTGAGGATGATAGTACATACATTCATTAAATTTATTAAAGATTCTTTGAAAATGCAATAAATAAAAGACACTTTTCTTATAAGAAAATAGGAAAACACAACATATGAATAATTACCGAAATAAATTATAATTTTTTTCAAAAATAAAATTAAAAATTTGCATACATAAATAAAATAGAGGTTGTGGTCTAGCTATCAGTTATATTAGGGTTGTTGCTCCCCATGCTTCCTCTCATCCTTCGTATGTTGATGTGTTGAGAAATATCATGTCTATATCCTCCTAGGCTAAAACCTTTTGTGTGTGTTCGTCTCTCCCTTGTCTCCCATCCCTCCTCAAGTGATTTCGAGATAAGAGGTGTTAGATAATGAGTTTTTTTTCTCCAAATAAGACTCGATCTATAAGTTTTTTCTCCTTTGAGCTTGGTTTCTTGACATGAACAATTGGATCTCATAACATTGGCTTCTTTTAGTTGTGGCTGAGTTGGATATTTATCCTTGTGCTAGAGGTTTTTTTGTCATTAACTTTGATTCTTCTATTGATATGGATGTTATCTTGGACATTGGAGAGTGGTTGTGGGATTCATACCCTCTCTTGCTTTTCCCTTGGTCTCCCTCTTTTAACCCTCTAAGGGAATTGATTGAAGTTTCCCTTTTTTGGGTAAGACTGCCTCATCTCCTATTACAGTTATGGTGTAAATCTATCTATGAGTTGGTTGGGAACGCCTTAAGGAAACTTGTATGTGGATAAGTTGATAGTACTATTTTCTTACTCACATCCTTTTCATTTATTCTTGTTGAGATTGAGTTGTCAATGTCTCTTCTAGATTAAATTGTTTTGTAGGTGGAGGACCATTCTTGGACTTAGCTAGTTACATATGAAGGCATTCCATTTTAGTGCAAATGTTACCTTAGATGGGACATTTGGCCTCATATTGTTCTTGTAGTTATTGCAATTTCTTCTCCTACTAGTGGACTAATTCTTTTCCTTAATACCATATGATATTCCCTAATGATTTTAGTGGTTCAAAGGATTCTAGCCATATTATCCTACTTCAATGTTGCCCAAATCTAATTATGCCCCTTTTGATCAGGTTGTTTTTAAGATTGAGGTTCATTCTATTATTTTCCAACTTGTTGATTTTTTTGTATTATTTGGTAAGGTTGTTGCCTATCATGTTACCATTTTGCATCATAGTCTTTCTTTAGTACCAACTTCTTCGGTTACCAATGTGCTCCTAGTTGGGACTTATAAAGGGGTTTCTTCTTCCCCTTCTCCTATATCTATGCACCTAGATGACAACTAATTGGATAGACATTTGTTCAAATGAAGAAAAAATATGTAAAGTGTACATAATATGGTTTCTGCATTGTTCTGTCATTTTTTTCTATTTACGTTTTGCATAACTTTGTCGTTTACCTTGTAACGGGGTTCGGACCCTATCAAAAACCCACTTATATTAATCAAAAACTAATAAATTCTTATATGTGATGAATATTAGACATTAAAAATCTTTACACAATATTCATATAATATTTATGTCTTTTAGAGATATTAAACATTTTAGCTAAGTTGAAATAGAACATATCTACATATAGCTCCTCAATTATGTTGGATGAAATTCATTTTTTAGAGAGGGTACATGCATAGAGGAAGGCAGACTTATGGATAAGATGACAAAATATTAAACTATTTCTAGACATAAATTAGACATTACAATTGTGCATAAGATATTTAAAATGAGTTATTATTGCTTATAAGTATAATGCTTGAAATGATGTCAGAATAAATTACATGAGATAGAATATTTGAGCTTGTAAAAATGATGTTAGAGTAAATATGCATAATTACTACACACTACAACTATGAAGATCAATTGTAGAATGACTTTTCATTTTTTTCATAGTGTTATAATCAATTACATTAGCAAGTATGCAAAGAAAATAGAGAGAAGATCCTAAATTTATCAACAAATGTTTGATGTGACTTGCAAACATTGAAAACCTTCATTGATTAGTAATAAGAAAATAGAGAATAATTCTAACTAAAATAATTATCTAAAGAGATAGTAGGACACAAGAAATATGTCAAATATTCTTGGAACTTCGATCATAATAAAGAGTAGAGAATTTGTAAATTTGAACATTTTTGCATGAGGTATTATAATGTATAGCCAAAAAAAGATGAAGATGACCATGATAGAAAAATATTTTTTTATTAACGAATACAAGAATAGATATTTTTCCAAGGAAAGTGTTTCACTTATTGGTGGAGCTAAATCATGGACCTATAATCTGAGGCAAAAAACTAAAAAAAATGAAAATGGTTATATCAAAGCCTCTTAGATCAAACTCTCTTTGATATAACCTCTCTACTCCTCAATCATACCTACAATTGAGTCTCATTTGCACCTATCAAAATGCTAGAAAAAAAATCACTTTGGCATTAGCTTTTTAAGGGACCAAATGAATTCATTTGACAAACCTAGATGCAAGATGGTACGACTCAAAGAAAGCTTTCCAATGATTATGATTTTAATATATATTGAGTTTATTATGAATTTGTTATATTTATTTTACTAGACATAGGTTTTGCACCATATATCAACTTCTATGTTCAATGCTTATGGAAAAATACTAAAACAAGTAAAAGAGATGAAAAATATCTAAGCACTAGGTATTGATGTCCTATTTCTAACAAAAAAATAATAATTGAAAATTGATACATATAGATCAAGTTATGGATTGCTAAGTGAGCCTATGTCTAAATTATAGTTAATGTTATTTAAAAACTTAATAAAATACAAAATATTCAAAATAATCAAATGAAACCAATTGTAATCAATCGATATCAATGTTGAAAATCTAAATTCAAAAGGATCACTTTTTTGTCCCTTTTAGAAAAAGAAAATTATGCAATAGTAAGTGAATGTCACTCTTCAAAAATATTGTTTTCTGTTAAAAACTAATTTTTGAAGGAGATGGAAAAATGGATACAAATCAATTCTATTTTTTATTAAAAAATATATGTTTAGAATATACGCACAAAATTCTAACAACCATTAGTTTACATCATCTTTGAATACCAAATGGTTTAGTAGCAATAGGTGTCTAAATGCAACACTTTTTTCCAAAATGTTCATTTCAATGTCAAAGTTGCAAAAGAGTGTAACCTACTATTGTGGGACCATACATACATGCATATTCTCTTTCTCACACATGGTGTTTTAAAGGGTTTTTTTGTAGAATATTTTATATTGTTTGGTTGTATAGATTTGTATAAATGATTGAAAATTATATATTATACTTTTCATATGAATATTGATAAACTCAATGAGAATTTGTGAGATTTGAAGATAAAATATCTACATGAAGAAAAAATGGTGGTTTCTTATTTTAAAGAAATTCATAAAATACATGACTAATGAAGATTGAGTGAAACTAGACAACAATGAATAAGAACCATTTAGTTGTATCTTATAGATTTTATCCTATTAAATATTCATGAAGAAACTACTACATCCAAGTTGAGGAAGAGAATCTAGGTTACTAATTATCAACCAAAATTATTATTAATAAGTTATATCTCAAAAGATGCTTTTATTCAATACAAATAAAAGCTAATAATTATTTGTAGACCATTTAAATAAGATTAGTTTTGTTTTATGTTAACTTACTTATGTAGATATTAAGTTGGAAGAAGAGGTTAAATGCAACTTATTGTTTCTATATTTACCCAACGTATGAGTATATATAATTGTTGTAACTAGTCTAGTAGCATCATGGATATAGAAATGGGAAATCTTATTGTTACTTTGATTTTAAAAGAGGCAAGAATGAAATACACGATTGAAGGCTCAAAAAGATTTACATGAATGTTAAAGGTCTAACAATAAATAATGGGCTAAAGGGTGTAAGAAAAATGATAGACATAGTTTTAAAGGACGTTTTATAATCCCAAGGAAGAGTAGAGTAAAATGATGGAACCATGGAAAGAGAAGACATGTACAAAGAAATAATACAAACAGCAAGAAAAATATTTTATATTTCTTCAAAAAATGGTCTTCTAATTATAATGATAATTATGTTTTATCTATTTCCACTAGGATTATTGGTGATGATGTTTGGCAGCTTATTGATTCAAATTGCTCCTAGCGGATGATTCTTCTCAAGGAGCATGATTTTGTTCATAAGAAAGTGAATAAACTAGATATATTTGAAAGATGACATAATTATAGATAACCAACGTAGAATAATAAATAACACGATAAATAATATACATATATAATGATAGATAACCAACATAGATTAATGAATATCACGATAAATAATACACATATATATGAAATAAAATTCATAAGCATCATGAAAGATTATGTGTTTATCATGGATGATGATATTAACATTAAATATGAATTATGGAACCTTTACTACTAAATTAAAATAGATAGTGGATATTTAATTTTAGAAATCTTTATCATCAAAATTAAAATACTAAATACCATTTTAATATAAATTTAGATTTCTTAATTGTATTGTATAAATGAAATTGACAAGCCAATAGAAACTAAATAATAATAGATCTAGCAAACTTATGAAAAGTAATATTCAAATGTAAATTATTAGGAAAATAATAGAAAAAGGTGAAATATAGAAGGAAGAGTCCTTCAAAACTACATTTAATACATATATGAGTTTGGATATATGTTCATGAAAAAAAATTAAGCATTGTTAGTATGTACAACCTAAAAAACTTCATATGATCAAGTTTAGATTTTAATTATTTTATCTTTATAATGAAAAGAGACTAGAAATAATGTAAGATTATTATTATCGAATAATGATGGCTATAATTTTGATTTGGTAGTTAAATTTAATTTATGTAAAAATAAAGTAAAGAATGCATTGAACTAAAATAATTCTTTAAAAAAAAATTGTTTAGATCTTTCTTAATATATGAATATGACATTAGCATTAAGTTTGCTTTGAATGTAATTTCATTTGTTTTGAATTTAATAAGATTACAAATTATATCTTATAAAATTAAATCTAAAAATATTTTACATTCTTAATATTATATTTTTCTCCTTAGCATTGTCATCTACAATTTATAATTGATATAAAGCAAGTTAATTTCTTGATTAACATATCTTATTTACATCTAAACTTGAAATATATATATATATATATATATATATATATATATATATATATATATATATATATAATAACTCATAAATTTTGACATTAAATTCAAAGTCATACGTTAGTATTATATTTTTTAATTAAAAAACTTATGATTTATAGGATGACAACCCATAAATTATTTCTACTCAACCTACATTAATTGATAATAGAATATAATAATAAGTTGATATGATTTTTTTTTTAAATAACAATGGTAAGGGTATCTGGATCCATAGGATATTGTTAACTTAGTCAATATCAGATTGCAGATCACCATTACAACATAATATACAGACAGCTTCCAGTTGGTTTTATTTGGTAATCTGCCATGATTTATATCTATAAAACTGGGGGAACTTTGCGTCATGCTAAATTAAAAATGGCAAGTTGAAGAAAGACACAGTGGGAGTGACGAATATAAGTAAGAACAAAACTTACTGCAGTTTATAATCGAAAATTTTCTGTCTGACTCGTCGACAAGTTTTATCTATTCCATCTTATAGATTAGAACTAGAAAATTTAATATAATTGATTAGACATTAACAACACTCAGAAATTTGTAGCAGGTCAGACAATAACGCCTCACGTCGAAAGTTTTACTATTTCATCTTGTAATATGACGTGAATAATCTATTATTTCTTACCCAGTTTTAAATCGAAATTACTACTTATTGGGATTGCTGTGTAAGTTTTGCCTTCCTGTTCACGCTAATGTGCAGGAAATTGGAGGACTGAACCGTCCAGAATTCTATTTATTTTGCACAAGTAATTAAGCTTTCCTGTGGAAATTGAAACTTTTCGTGCTTCCATTTGGTAACTGCTCCGTGTTAGAAGTTCATACTATCCATGCAGTAATTACTTAAAAGTTGTGGTTTCTGTATGCAATTTAATTATTTATAAATATTATTCTGATTTTGGGTTAGTAACAATGCATATTATGAGATTTATTATGCTTATAAAAATTAAAAAGTGATCATTCAAAGTGTCCTTCATGATGCTCTAATAATTGTGTAGTACAATCATCTTAAAAATTGCTAATATCTGTACACAAATATAATTGTCAATACTTATTCACAAATATCTTCCTAGAAGTTCAAACATCCTAAGTATCCTGGTACAAATAGGCAGCTACTGGTACATGATATATTTAGTAATAGACTTTTAGTGATCCTTTTTTGGTTTCTTTTAAATTAGCATTTAGGAGGTTGGGTGAACAAGGAGTGAACAGGAATTGGAACATAGGCACTAACCGGTGTTCTTCGCCTAACTAACTAAAATTATTTGACTTGAAGATCGTCAACAATTTGAAAACACATTTCACTTTCCAGTTAAGAGATTAAGTCATACAGTTGGCGAAGTATTCTTTAAGCCTATTAAAATTGGATGTAGGAATATTCATTCTTTTGCTTTCAGGATTAGAAATTGAATGGTGCATACATAATTTGATTTCTTTAGATCTAATATTAAGAATGAATGACACGTGAATAATTATATTTCTATTGAAGAATATCTATTAACTAAAATATCATCCATTTACAAATAAATCAAAAACCATTTAACAACATAACCTAAATTTAGGTTAAAATATATTTTTCCCATTTAACTTCCTACAATCTACCAGATCCTGTTATCATTAATACAAAACGCCTGAAATTCCATCTAAAAAAGCTATGAATATATCATCCCTCCCTACACATAGAACTTCCAAGGGAATTCTGTATCTGCACAAAAAGGCATAGACGAATTCACACAGAGGTGAAGAAGAAATCACTGCACAAATGTTTACAGGCCTTTCCTTATTTGACTCCTAAATTTAGCAATGAAATCATCTGCTCTCCTCTGGAGTTCTTCGTCCGTTTCACCGGTTTCTTCAACAGCAGGGATTTCCACAACCGTATTACTATCGCTCTCTACTTCGACCGGACAAACTGATTTCACGACACCCGAATTCTCTCTCAAGCCTGAAGAAACAAGTTCAACCGCCGGAATATTCTCTACACAACAACAATCCTCCTCCGGCTTGTTAGCTCGACGACTCAAATTGTCGACTGCGTCGTCGACAAATTCAGTGTTGCATTGAGGAGAAAGCTTCTCTTCGACCTCTTTCAATCTGGGTTTGTTCTTCTTCACCAAATCATCGTACAAATCATGAAGCTCGTTTCTTGTGTTGGGCTGAGCAGTCAGCAATCTGGACTTGGTCGTTAGAGTAACGATTGTAATGTTCAAGAGCAACATAACAAACCGTGAATTGGAAAGCCATGACCAATTTCCAACATTAACAAAAACAAACCAGAGGCCTTTGAAATCCACCAAAAATGAGCAGATTATAGCAATGAAAGAATAAGCCATGAATTTCTTGAATGTTTGAAGTCTATTGAACTTGGCCATGGCTTCCAATTTCTCCAGACTTGTCATTTCGACCAGAGTTCATCGACCGTGGTCGAAGAGAATGAAGAGAGGGCATATACATTTATATACCAAAAAAATTCACTGCCGACCTTGAAAATCAACACGAGGCAACTTTTTAAGACTCTGAAATGATTTGTTATATGGGCAAAGGCAACTTCGTGGAAGGTCACAAAAGTGTACAGAAAAAAGCCATCGGTTTACTAATTTACAGTGCACTGTATGAAGAATGTGCAGTTGGGTATTTAATATATGATATTCAGGTGATGGATTCAGCTGGAATCACACGTTAAAAATTCGCCGCAGATTGGTTAGCGCTCAAGGTTTTCGAGTGTGGTGTGCTTTGCTTTAGAAAGAAAGCGACAATACATGAATATTCAATCACTGGAAATCGACCTTTCCTTAATAATGGAAGACCAACAAGATTCCCGTTATTAATGGACAAACTGAACGGTGGAAATCAGATACCAGTGATTTTCGTCGACATATTTAAATAACTTTTCTATTTTAAAAAGAAAAGTGACGGCCCATTTCTCCCCCACTATAATCATTTTCAAACTCAGTCCGTCATCATCAAATCACATCGTGTGTATATTTTTTTTAAAAGTAGCGATTCCATTCCTCGACAAATTGGTTTTGGTTTCTTAAAGACACTATATTAAGTTTAGTAAAGGTACTTTTGTAAGATTTCCACTAAAATTTAGTGAACTTTAGGAGGAAAATATCAGGGGCTTGGGAAGGCTGCAGAAACGACAAGCACATTGTGTTAGTTTAGCTAATGCTTTCACTAAAACCAAGCACTAAGAGAGGACGAGATGCACCAAAACTATATAGAGTAAATATATCATTATGATGGCATTAGGAAGCAATAAAATAATTTTAGGAATTCTTTTATCTTCTTTCGTTTAATTAATTGTTTTAGTTTGTATTGGGGGATTTAAGGGTGAATATAGTAATTGGTTATAATTTGTCTTGTTGTTTCGAAGTAGCTTAAAACTTTGATTTTAATATTTAATATTTTATGAAGGATTTGGAATGTCGAGTGTATATATTTTTCTAATTTGATTTGGACGTGAGTTTAAATTAATATATCTTTATTTAATAATCAAAGATTAATCAATATCTACTCTTCTTGATCTTAGTCAAATTTATAGATAAAATAGTTTAGCAATTTTGTTGCTTTCTTCTATTTAATTAATTGTTTTAGTTGATATTTGGTGGTGTAAGGGTGAATATAATAATTGGTTACAATTTATTATTTTTTAGTTTTTATAATTAATATTTTTTTATGAAGGATTTCAAAGGTCAAGTTTATCATTTTTGCAATTTGATTTGTGTTTGCAATATTATTTACAAACATAAGTCTACTGATTCTGCCAAAATTTAAGGCACAATCTTAGTCCCATTCTTTATGATATTATGTTGTCAAGTGCATTCAAGAAGACTTGATCTCTAATAAACTCATTGATGACCATTTGACTTTACCAATATTAAAATTTCCTCTTTATTTTTAAGAAAACATGTCAACATAAATAGATGTCAGCATCTCTACATTTGTATAGCAAATAATTATAATTTGACTAAGCATACATATAAACACAAGCCTCTTTTGGCTAAGAAGCCACAAGTAGGAGGATCCAATTCGTCAAATTCACTTAGGGATCATACTTGATCTAAAATTGTCTCTAGAGGTTTGAGCCTTGGAGGATGGCATATTATATCTCATACCACCATCTTCACCAATTATACCCAACTGATTGAGCTACATCCCTTTGGCAATACCCATATTTTCATCACTTTATACGTTAACATTTCATATGTTTTTTCTAATTGAGAATCAATTTAAATCTATTTATTCTCAGGAAAATTGAGTCAAAATAAATGAGACCTCAAAAATATTAAATTCAAGTCATTTACATTTATTTTAGGTATATAGTAATTGGTTACATTTTGTCATTTTTAGTATGTCAGAAATTTGATTTTACTATTTAATATTTTTTGTTAAAGACTTTAAAAGTCAAGTTTATATAATTTTTATAATTTGATTTATATTACAAATCTAAATCAATTCTTATTTACTTAAAAAACAAAAATTAAACGATTACTACTCTATCAAACTTTGATCTTAATTTCATCCTTTATAATATCAAGAACCTTCCATTGAACAAAGCTTTATTCCTAACAAACTCTAACTTAACTTCACCAACATTAACAATCATTTCATATTTAACTAAATTTTTCATTGTTTTTACACTAACAATTCAATATACTAAATATTTCATTATAATTAAGAATCATTTTAAATATATTTCTCCTCAATAAGATTGAGTCGAAATAAACGAGACCCTAAAAGCCATAAAAAATTCGAACACGTGACGTTTAACTAACACACAAACAATTATTGCAAGCCAATATAGTCGCTAAACCTATTATCTCGACCCAGTCGTAAAAGTTATTTAGACGTTAAGTCTGGAAGTACAATTATTTTAGGTTGGAGAAAAGTTTTCCTTACCTACCCTATAGACTTTGCGTGCTCTCCTAATGAAAGTCTGACATTCAACTATTTCCTTTTTAAAAAGCACAGCTGGAACCTCCTGGGCCTCTTTATAAATGTGGAGATAAATTTGCTTTTAACACTTTACAATAGATTGCTAAATGAGACTATCATTACTGATTATCTCGCTATCATTTTCACCAACCAACTATATGCTTACTATAATATTCATTAAAGTTGGAAGAAAAAATAAATATTAATAAATTTATAAAAAATTAGATTATATGAATTACATTTGATTTAAGATTATTTAAAGTGATATAATTTAAGTTCGATTGTTATAAATAAAGACAGGTTGAATAATGTGGAAAAAATGATTAAAAACTGTAGTTTGATTTGAAAATTAGTGTAATGTTTGTTTTAAATATTTTGTCTTACTTAAAAAGATATGGTAAAGAGCCGAAGATTAGAAATTGGTATTGGATTATTGATTTGAGATTTGTGATGAATAAATCTTGAGGTTTTTTTTTTCTCATTTTGAGATGAGGCTGTTCTTGCATCTGATTTTTAGATATTTTTTATTTTGTCGTATGATTCTATCTATTACAAAATATTATCTTTGCTGACATTAAAACATATTGTTTATTTGTGTATTTGTGGATGAGCAATTATAGTGCTAAGAGCACCATTGGGGGCCTAGTATCCATGGACGGAAGATCATTCAATGTTCTTGATGAAAATTAGGCCCTAGACTATTATATATATATATATATATATATATATATATATATATATATATATATATATATATATATATATATATATATATATATATATATATATATATATATATATATATATATATATATATATATATATATATAAAGAGAGAGAGAGAGAGAGAGAGAGAGAGAGAGAGAGAGAGAGAGAGAAATATCACATCACAAAAAAATTATATATGGCAAGTGATTAACCAATCATATTGTATCTATAGAACACATACAACCTTTTTCTAGATTTACACTACTTACATTAGCTAATATAAAAAAAGTCATATGCTATAAATAACATGTCTTGACATCATTTAATCAACACCAAAACCAACATATTAGAACTACAGAATCTATTAATTCTACTTACTAAACCACTCTCACTCCCAATGACCTACTGGAGGGGAGACCACAGAGACATTCTCATTAGATCTGATGACTTTAGTATCGGAGTTCCTATTTCTATTGAGGAATATCCTGACACCATGATAGTCCTTCTCCTTGCCTACCTTGTTTGGCTCAATTGCTTTATTATACTTCTTGTGGTACTCCAACAACTCCTTATGGAAAGAAGGATTGGAATTGGTATTATACAACCAACTGTGCATGTATCTCATTTCTTGTCTATTCACAATGACTATCCCATCGCCAAGCAACTTTAAGAAAATTGCATTTTAAATTTCCATAGTTTTTGTTGCCTGTAGTAGAACATAAAGGAAGGTGAATCTTCTATAAGGATCAACAAGCATCCTCCTATTCTAGTTAAATACCTCATTGGTTCTAGCCTTCTAAATATACCATAGAATCTCAATGGATAGATATGCCATAATAAATTATACATTTTACCAATATTATTCACATTTCTAGTAAGAATTTCTAGCTAGGAGTTCAAATTATTTACATTCCAATTCACTAGTAGAATTTGGCAAATAAATGACCAAGTGACTAAAACTTTTAGTCACGTGACTAAAAATGATCATGTTCTACAAATATAAATGACTAAATAAATGACCAATTTGGTCATCAGGTAAAGTCACAACTAAAATGACTAAATAATTAGTTTTTAGTGAAAGTGATTGCAAGCCTAAGTCGTCTTGGGATATTGGTTTTGGAACCTCTTTTGGAAATCATTGTTTTGTCCTTTTGGAAAGGTGTTTTGACTTATTGGTTGTGGGATGCTTTGCATCAATATAAATAACTTTTTTTAGTTAAAATTATGGAGGTGCATATAATGCATATATAAGTATTTTTGAAAGCTTAAGATATTTATGACAAAATTAACATTTTGTCCTTAAAACATAAATTATTATTTTAAATATATCAAATTAAAATTTAAAATTAAAATTATTTTAATTATCTTAAATTAAAAAAATAAAGACCAAAAAAATTGAGAGCTAGTTCTACACATCAACCTAAATAGATTATTTATAAAACTTACTAATTAGTTAAAAATAAAAAATTTAATTTATTAAAAATACAAATCAATTAATTAAAAATTAAAATTGAAGCGATATTTTTAATTAAGTAAATAATTAATAATTATCATGGGCCAATCAATATTTGGGTACTCGGTATAAAAAATAAGAAAAAAACCAAACAATATTTCATCCATTGTCATAGGGAAGAAAATGCATCAATTTTGAGCCTATATGTGTTTTTTTTAATTTAAAATCTATGTTACTGGAATGTCCAAAATGGCAAAAACTTAGGTGTACCTGGATACAATTTGCTTGTAGATTTATCTAGGGCAAAGTTTTTGCTACGCATAGATTTGTTTGGGATTGTTCATGAACATACCTGGGTGATTCTAGAAGGGGATGGCAATTTCAATGAATTTCATTTGACTTCTAATGGTCAAAGTCACCCCCTAAACCCTAAATTTTGTAATTTTCACTTGCATATTTGTTTGACGAGAAACATGAAAAAACAAGTGATGTTTTATTTGATAAGTAAGTAGTGCCACAATAAGATTCATAGCTGAGAGAGTAAGAAGAACCATGTATTTCCTCTGATTCTACAACCATTTTCAATTTTTGAGGAGTCTTATAGTCAACATGCTTTTACTGGTGTTTCAAAATTGATAAGCTTCAACCACTGTAGAACAACCTCCAAGACTGAAAGATGAACTCCAATGTCACTTTGAAAATGAAAATTACTCTACTATGTGACATGCAAAAAATAAGTCCCTCTCTACTTGAACTCCTTAGAACTCCTCAACCAAGCTCGAGTCTTGCATATAAAAATTTAATATTTAATTAAGTGACTTATAGAATTGTCACCTTAATAAATATTAATCACAATAGAAATCATGCAAATTGCCCCTTCATTAATGTCGTTAATATCACCTAGTAATCAATATCTTAATACTAAATATTTACACAAAAAGTTTTAAATTATAATACCCAAATTTTATTTAACATTTTTAATATCTAATAAATAATAAAATTTATAAGATCAATAGGGAAAGCAATGTGATTAAGTTTGGTGGCCACTTATCACTTTTGGGATCAAATCAAATATATCATTTCAATTGTTTCCCCTACCATGAGAGTGATTTACTATGATGAAATACCCTATTCTAAATTTGTAGATATTTATGAGACCTTCAACAACATCCTTGGTGAGATTATAGCAACAACTCATGGTAATAACCCTCAAATTTTATCATGACAATCTTCTAAATTTGTACCTATGTAAAAAATGGAGTTTGTACAAATGAAAATTCTAAATTTGGCACAAATGACACTACTACATCATGAGGTATTTTAAGACAATTTTAAAGATGAAATTAAAAAAATTTCTTAAATATTTAAATTATTATAACTATTATAAATTAAGAAAATCATTATTACTGTCTTAAATTAAAACTTAAGATAAAACACCCATGTATTTTCCTTTACACAGTAATAGGCACAATTCAGTGGGCGAAAAATGCAGAGCAAGGCAAGAAGTAAATTTGGGAAGAAAAATTTACACAACACAATTCGTTGGGAGAAAAAGGTAGAGCAAGGCGGGAAGTAAATTTGGGAAGAAAAACAAGAGATTTTAGAATAAAATTTCATGGCTCTTTCAAAAACCTGTTCCACTAGGTCTTGCACATCATAGGAAACCCGACTTGCTTATTTCCTTTAAGCGGCTTCCATCGACATGGCCTACATAGGGTATCTAACTAGTTTACCCTCCTGCAATCCTATTTCTCCCTTCATCATTATTTTTTATTCTTTTTATCTATATATTTGTTTCTTGTTTATATCTCTATTTTTTTGTAATACTTATAGTTGGTTTTTTTTGCTCTTATGGCAAGAACAGAACGAAGGACCTCTAGCATTCCTTTGCAAAAAGTGGAAGTGAAGATGATATGATTACCTCACCCCACTGAACACTGGTAGTAACCCATTGATTGGACTTCACCTGGTACTATGCTCACCTAGTTGCCCTACGTCTATTCTAATTGAGTTGTGGATAACAATAATGGTTACTCATGTATTTGAAGTATGTACAACCCTCATGTAATAGAGATTATGGAAGACACCCATGAGATCATTTTTTTCTACTTATCAAGCAGAATTTGTATGTCTTTAATGAAGTGAAGTAGAATTTATAAGTATCGAAAAAATAAGCTTGCACGACAACAATACCAACCTTCTGCAATGCACTGTGTACCAGATTATATGGTCATAAATGGAGATACCTCAAAATGAATCTCTATAATAGACAATCACATCTGTAAAATGATTGAATAGAAATAAAATATGGCAAAATGGGCCTATTAATAGGCAACCACATCTGAAAAGATTGAATAGAAAGGAAAATTGGTAAAGCATGTAGTAGATTGTAGCATGAAATTGGTAAAGGAAAAGATGGGAAGCCTCCAAGTGAATGGTTTCCCCTTAATCTTAAATATGGTTTGAATTTCTTACTTCGTGACCAAGTTTAGTGTTAAACAAAAACTTGTCGATCGACTAAACAACTTGATTTCTTGGCATGATAGACCTTTCTTGTGCGCTTGGAAATTTTTATAAGGAAAGCAAAAGAGAAAAACAATAGTTGGTTTACAGTTTACACTCATAGGATAAGCCTAATTTTAGTCCAAGACCCGACAAGATAGTGTAAAATGGAGTTGAGAGTATTAGGAAATTATTATGTACACTACTTTGGGTGATTTATATCTGCAATTATATGTTATCCCTAGTTTATTGGTATTTCCTACCACTAGCAACTAGCATGTATATCTTGTTGCAGAAATTATAATTTTCCACAATTGATCTTGAGCTTGGGCATCTTAATAAGCATGCGCTAGTGTTTGAGCCCAACACCTTCCCCATTCAAAATGAAAATGAGAAATAAAATCTGGATAGGGCCATTATATTTTACAACTCTTCATACACAATGACTGTCACAACATTCACAATTAAGGGGCATCCTAGTGCATCCACCCTCTCACCACTGCTCCATTGCTGTCCCCCTACTGTCTCCTTGTCATCCCAAAATTTAGGCCCTTTGTCCCCCCATCTCCAAAACCTTTCCCCATGTCCCCCTATCAGGAAACTTCATGGAACATTTCTAAGGATTTTAAGTCATGGCATCTATATGCACCCAAAATCACATTTTCAGATGTGTTGTCATACAAAAATGATTCACCTTGAGTGAACTTTTGAGCAAAAAGCTACCTTTAAACAACCTTGAATGGCTAGCAAAAGGTTGGCATCATTGACTATTATTTGTTGTTCCTTGGTCATTTTACCGTTCAAATTCCTTGCACCTAATCGAATCACTTCCACCACACTTGTTGCCCATGGTACTTATGCAGGAACTCAGTTTGGCACCCCATACATTTAATCCATCCTAAATGTTAAGGTTTCTTGATGAGTGGTTAGAATATATTGATAACTAAAAAGTTTGCAACTTGCATTTAAAAAATAAGAAATGAGTCCCACCTTTGACTCTTGAGCTTTGACTGCACTGTCCTTACCTTTACCCATATGGAATGGTCTTAAACAAGAGGAACTTCTGAATAATTACATTGCTTTTTTGAAGTATATTCATCATATCATCACAATCTTGTCTTGGCCATCTCCATGCTGACCTTCAGAAAATAACATCACTCCACTAGCCTGAGGCTAGGCTATCATTCTTAAAAACTACCTTGTGCTAGCCACTATCCTTAGCTGCTCTAGAACATGTAAGAAGTTCAAGGAAGCTGAGGATGTCATGAACATTTCACCAACTATTCATCTTTAATCTTAGATGCACACCTTTAGTATCAGATTTTGAGATTTTGTTTTGTACTTGCTCTGATCTTAGTGCCAATTTCAATTCTTGCATTTGATTGGCTCCGTTGGAAATCAGATTTGGCTTGTTCGTTTTGGTTTACATTTAGATGGCTCATTCAAATCATTGATTGGAAATTTTTTATCAGTCTTGTCGTATTTTCATCTACTTTGTGGATCTTGGTTACATCCTGGTTTATTGGGAATTGAACATTCAGGTTTTATGAATAAGGATGGTAACTAGAAGATATTGTGTTAGTTTTTTCTTTGTATTGCTTCTTGAGTTTCATCCTTCTTTCTTGGTTTGTCTCTATAGGTACATCCCATATGGGGAGAGGCTTTTCTTTTATTGCTTGGGCTGGAGGGCTTGCTGCTTTGCTGTGATTCTTTCCATATTTTTCTCTTGAGAATTTCATAAGCATGGATTGTTGATTTATTTTTCAATTTCTTTGACATCTATTTGTTTATTGGATGTCTTTAATTATAGCATAATCAATCATAAATTGCCAAGCCATAAAACTACAAGCAATCAACTTTAAAAGTTTTCTAGCATGTTGCCACTATGTTGTCAAAACTCTAAAAGCAAGTTGTTATTTTCTTATAGATAGTTATAGTAGATTTCATTGCTTGCAATCAAGTTGCAAATGTTAGATATTTATTGTTGGGGGTTCTTAATGAATGCTTATAAAGATACATTACACATTCTCAACTGTCTTCTTAGCCTCCACAACCAAGGCTTTGAATGTTTCTCTTCTACAATGTTTATCCTTGTCCAGCAATTTGGCATTCCCAATCTTCCTTTATCTTGCCCTTGCTTATCTATCAGGCCTATCACATGCTTTTCTCATACACCATAAGTCATCCATGCTTTATTCCATGGTCACTTTCAGGCTATTGTGAAGAATCAGGGGAAGCAACTAAACATTCAAAACTTTTTGCAGCTGCATACTCTTTTTTAGTAGGCCCCTTTCTATAACAACCCTTCTTATATTCAGTGAAAGTTTCTCCATAGTAGAGACTATGGTCTCTTCTTATACCCTTTCCTCCTCTGTGAGAAAATGGGCATGTTGTCCAATCATGTTTTCTCTCCTTAGTGCATATTAGTATCTTGAATTTGTACATTTTACATTCATTTGAACTTTCATCACATAATCCATTATCATTTTCATTCCAAAATTAAATGCTTAAATTTTTACATCAGTTAATTGATTTTCCCATGCGATTGAAAAGTGTTATAGCATCATGAATTATACTTTAGGTAAGGTTCTAAACTACCAGATGGGATATGAACACAAAATATACCAAGGATTTAACAGACAATAATCCAAAAGTAACCTACAGTCTAATGGAAAAGATAGATAAATAGTGTCCTTAACCTTAAATAGATTGCAAAGACTTTGTGATTTTCTTCCATATGCATTACAAAATAAATATAAAAATATTCCTCCATGCATTATGCTTTTATATATAAATGTTCATGCCCGATTCCAATGCTCCCATACTGGCACAACCAGCAAAGTTGTTGGAAAAGGTTGTGAAATATTGTATCACTCCTGCCTATGGATTTTCTTCAAAGTTTCTAAAGAATTTTCAATGATCTAATGCTATGAACATCCTGGAAGTTTAAAGTTTGTGATCAAATGTTTCTTTGTAAAGATACTTAAATTGTCAAAGAATTTTTTATTTATTTTAATACTATATCGATATCTTGATTACTTCTTACAGGAAAAATTACTTCCTGCAAAAGAAAAGGATGAATATAAACAAAATTTACAATTCAAATGCGACTTCCTTGGTAGATATGTATGCTAAATGTGGAAGCAGAGATAAGGTATGTGAAATGTTTAACAAAATGCCTCAAAGAGTTGTCTCATAGAATGAAATGATTGCACAATTTGCACAAAACATATTTGTTGATAAGGCTTTACAAAATTTTAATCCAGTGTGATTGGCAGGAATAAAAATGAACTCCAAAACATTTTCAAGCATCCTCCTTGCCTGAACCAAAATTGAATCTTTCAACCAGGGTATGGATATCCCTACTCTTTGGCACTCATCAAATACACATGGAATCAATCTAGGTGAGTTGATTTTTCTTTTATGTTAATAAAGATTAAATATCTCAATATTTGTGGATTTGTTTTCTTCTTATTTTAGTACATATTTTGAACTTGAATTTTAGAAATCCCATTGAATATTGAATTTGACACTAGTACTTTTAAAGAGAATAAATCATTGGTAATATTCTATGTCTATAAATGTTGAATATTCATTTAAATTTTTGTTTCTCACCAAAAAATGTATTTGGTGCATTTATTTTTGGTTGTTCTTGTTGTATCATCTTAAAATGGAAGAACTTCCATTTTGATAGGTTTAGCACCCTCTTTTAGTACATTTATCATGATAGACTTGCATTTAGGATGCATTCTGCACTTATCTTCTTTGTTCTAGGTGAAATTAGGGTTAGGATCCTGAGGATTCTCCTTAATTTCCCTTTTCTCATGGCTCTATTTTCTAGGTAGGACTTAGAAATAGGTCCTCCTGGCCTTCATCATAGTCATCATAGGATTTTATGCCTATCCTTGGCATTTTGTCCCTATCTGGTATCATTTCTAGTTCTCCGGGCATCCCCGGGACCTCCTATCTTGTTTCTGGTTGGATCTGGGCCCACAGGGTCAAAATTGAGATTGTTCCTGACTAGGTCAAGATCGACCTTGATCCTGACTAGGTTATGATTGAACTTGATCCTGACTAGGTCAGTTACAACCTCGATTCTGATCTCCTCCAAAATTTGTGCCCCTCTTTCAAAATTTGGTCCCGACGGGCCCCAAAATCAATGTCGGGCTCTCGGATCCGAGTGTGAAATGGTTTTAATTCAAAATTCATTTAATTATTTTCCCTCCTTAGTTGGTTATTGTGATTGGACCTTAATTCGAGGTGAAATTTGAATTATGGGTCCTCACATTTCTCTAGGAGCCTCACCTTGAAACCTCTATATAAAGACTCTCATTTGCATTCATTTTCACCTAGTACAACCAAGAATTCTCATGATCAAGAGCTCTCAAGGAATCAATTTCATGAGCAAGAAGATTTCAAGCAAGCAAGGAATGGTGAAGATGCAAGATAGCAAGAGGATGATATAGAAGATCAAGCCATTGTTGACATCAAGCATCTTCATGAACACATATTTGGAGCAAGAGAGATCCTTTCTTCCTTGATCCACCATTATCAACTTTCAAGCATTCAAAGATACAATCATGGAGTAGAAATTATGGATTATGAGTTTGGTAGAAGTACTTTAGCCTTGGGGGCTTGGTATGCTTTTCTATCTCATTCAAATCTATGCATTATTGTTTCATACATATTCATGCTAGGGTTTTGATCTAGAGGATTAGATCTTGGCATTACACTTTCAATACATACACACACACATTCTATTTCAATCAGCTATTCATGGAGGTGGAGATCACCAAAATGAGGGTTTGACTAATGCAAAACCCTATATAGCCACCCCAAAACCCCCCTTTTTCAAATATCTACAATCGTTGTTTTAGGAATTAGAGGACAGATTTGAGTACCTTTTTCGCCGAACTTCTGAGATCTATGAACAAAATCAGAATCGACCTTTAGAATAAAAATGTAGTCTTTGACCTTTTATAAGGGTCAAAGTCGACCTACTACTGGAAAGATAAAACTTTTCTAGGTTTTCTTCGTCTCGGCTTTCTGATCATAGATCTGGTTGCAGAACCTTACGAAACCTCACACAAATTTTGGAAAATAGGTATTTCTAAATCAATTTCATGATGAGGTATGAATCTTGACCTAATTAATTTCCAACTATTTCCAGATTTACTTATACAATTCCAAATCAAAAAAATATAATTCAAATGAATAGTGTTGAATGTTAGGTACATTACTAGGCTTCCATTTTACACCTATTCATTTTGGTGAACCCGTTTATGACAACTCTTTTCTTTTATGGTCTTAGATTTAAATCTTGTATGCTTATAAGATTAGATTTCTTGCATTTTCTTGCATTTATATCTCAAAATACAAAAACATTGCAAAATTCCTTTAAAAATACAAAAATATTTACATTTTCATGGTTTTAGTATTTTCTTTGTATTCAACATGTATGATTCTTGTTTTGAGTACTTTGATTCCCTAATGAGGTACATGGTAGTGAGGATGAAAATGGTTCAAATATGACCTCCATGGATCCTATTCCTATTTCACTCTCCTCCAAAACCTCTCCAATTGACCTTTACCATAGGGTGTGTGCATGGTTACCTTCATGTCCCACTATTTGTAACATTAATAAACCTAAAATGATATATCCTACACCTTTGATGATGGTAAAAGAATGTCCTCATATAAAAATTCAGGGTAAACCTAGAGATCCTTTGGATTTCTTTGATATCACCAATTCTATTTCACATACTTATCACACACGAAATAACCCTCAGCCTATTGTTCCAGTTTCTTTACCTCCTTCTCAACCTATGCTTCCTCGAGAACTGAGGTATCCATCTACCTTTACGGAGTACAACTTAGTTGACCAATTACGTGCTACTCCTGCAAAGATATCTTTATGGGAATTACTTCAAACCTCCCCGACATATCATGAGGCATTTCAAAAAGCTTTATCTACTCTTCCTGCTTCACCTCCTAATCAAGAGAACATTCATTCTATTTTGGATTATAAGCATACTATGCCTTATGTACCTCCTATTGTGTTTTCTGATAATGATTTACCTTCCTTAGAGGTGCAGAATCAATATGATGCTCTTATGGTGGCTGTCTCTATTAATCAAAGTATCATTCGAAGAACCTTAATTGATAATAGATCTGGACTTAATGTTTGTAGCATGGATATGCTCAAGGCAATTAAGGCTGATCTCTCTACTATTCAACCTAATAATGTTCCTATATGTAGATTTGACAATATTGCAAAAAGAACTTTGGGCATTATTACCTTACCTATTAAAGTTGGTCCAGTTATTCTAAATAATCCTATTCATGTTATGCCTGGACCTCTCAATTATAACCTTTTTTTAGGAAGACCATGGTTACATACTATGCATGTAGTTCCTTCTACTCTTTATTGCAAGGTTAGGTTCATCTATAATAACTTAATGTATACATTACATGTAGATGATGCCCCGAACCCTTGCTCAAATGCAGAATATGCTAAAAACTCTGAACCTATTCAACCTAGAAAAGAGATTGACAGACAATCGGAGATACAACAAGCTGAGTTAAAACAATAAGAAGCTCCATCTTCTTCATCTTTGACTGAGGATGATTGGGGGATGTTGGATTTTAATCCTATGTTTATTGGAGAATACAAGGTCTCTAATTTGGAATTCATGAAGCAACAAAATGAATTTGAGAAAAAAGTTTTTATTTCTTCTCCGTTGTCTGAGGAACTAAAAAGTAATTTTTTTGCCGCTTTGATTAATGAAACGATTGAAACTATAAAGCCTGATTGTTATGACATTGTGACATATGCCGCTCCTTGGACTCCTTCTAACATGACTGATCGATATGGTCCTGGTTATCATTTTCTTAAGAAATAGGATTTAATGGGAAGGGATGTGGTAAATATGAACAAGGTATACAAGTACCTTTGGATAATGAAGTTTATGATCATACATATGGATTAGGATTCAATCCTTATAGACAACCATCTACTTTTCCTCTTGATGTTAATCATATTTGTAGTGGACAATTAAAGTTGGTTAACCCATTGCTTATTGATCTTAATCAACAATCCTCTTTAGATATTTTTCCTAAAGATGAAGCCTTAATGGAATTTTTAGGGGTTTATGAGGATTTACCTAAGTTTCATCACAAACGAGGAAAGCCTTATTGTTTAAAAATTGATGCTTATTTTGGAGAACATGAAGAATAGGATACTCTTCCTTTACCAATGGATTCTCTGATAAGAAATGATCTATTAATTACTGAAACTATCGATATTCAAATGGATGAAAACAACTCTAAAAGGATGATAAAAATCAAAAAATGTTTGAATCGGGATGAGCGTGATCAGATCATTTCCCTTTTTCTTGAATTTAAGGATATCTTTGCTTGGACATATTCAGATATGCTGGGAATGGATTCTAATATTGTTACTCATAACATTGTTTTAAAGCCGAATATGAAGCCTGTGAAATAAAAAATTTGAAAGATGAATCCACAAATTGCTTTGTTAGTCAAAGGTGAAATTGAAAAATTATTGGATTTTGGATTTATCCGTTCTATTGATTACTTAGATTGGATTTCAAATATTGTGCCTATGTCAAAAGGAGAAAATAAGATAAGAATGTGTACTAATTTTAGAGATTTAAATAAGGCATCCTTGAAAGATGATTTCCCATTACCTAACATTGATATGATTGTGGATTCAATAGCGGGTCATGCCTTATTATCTTTTATGGATGTTTTTTTGAGATATAATCAAATCTTTATCCCTCCTGAAGATTAATTTAAGACTGCATTTATAACACCTTGGGGAACCTTTTGTTGAGTCATGATGCCTTTTGGATTAAAAAATGCAGGAGCAACTTATCAATGGGCTATGACCCTGATATTTCATGATTACATTCATAAGATTCTTGAGGATTATGTGGATGATATCTTGGCAAAGTCTATACAAAGAGAAGACCATGTTACTATCTTACGACAAATATTTGAAAGAATTAGAAGTTATAATATGAGATTGAATCCTAAGAAATGTGTCTTTGGAGTTGATTCTGGTAAATTGTTAGGATTTATAATCTCTAAGCGAGGTATCGAAGTAGATACTGAAAAGATTGAAGCTTTTTTTAATATGCCTCCTAATAATATTTCTCAGTTACGAAGTTTACAAGGAAAAATTCAAGCTATTCATTGCTTTATTTCTAATTTAGTAGACTGAACTATCCCTTTTACTTCCTTTCTTAGAAAGGATACCACTTTCTCTTGGAATGATGAGTGTAAACAAACTTTTGAGCAATTTAAGGAGTATCTTGCAAATCCTCCTATCTTGCAGCCTGCTAATTTCAATAAACCATTTCATTTATACACTTCAACGACTCCATGGTCTCTGAGTGCGTTGTTAGCTCAAATTGATGATAATGGTAAAGAAAGACTTGTGTATTACATTAGTTGGACTTTACTTGATTATGAAACAAGATATACAAATTTAGAAAGACAATGTCTAGCAATAGTTTATGTAGGTCAAAAACTTAGGCATTATCCCATAAATGCTAAAGTTAATGTGATTGTTAAATTTGATCCTTTGAAACATCTTTTCTCACAAATTGATCTCTTTGGCTGGTTGGAAAAATGGGTGATGTTGCTTACAGAATTTGATCTTAATTTTATTTCTCAGAAGTCTATTAAAGGACAAGCATTGACAGATTATCTAGTCGAAGCTCCTTGTCCTCACTCCGATGAATGTTCTACTTCCATAGAATTTCCTAATGATAATATCCTAGCTATTCAACAGGATGATATTTGGGAATTGTATTTTGATGGGTCTCAGTGTAAGACAAGTTCTGGTGTGGGTATCATATTGATTCCCCCTACAAAAAAACCCATCCCTCTATGATATAAATTAACCTTTCCTTGTACTAATAACATTGCGAAGTATGAATCTCTTATAGCTGGACTACGAGAAGCTTCATCCCTTAATATCAAACATTTACAAATATATGGAGATTCGCAACTAATAGTTGAATAGATAAAAGGAGGATATTAGACTAAAAATGCTAAAATGACACAATATAGAGATTTAGCTCTTGATGTGCTTTCACAATTCTCCTTTTATACGATCCAAACTTTACCTAGGAAGGATAATCGACATGCAAATGCCATGGCAAGTGTGGCTTCCTTGGTTTGTCTTGAGAACAATGTTGAAAACTTTCAATTTATTATACAAACTCTTAAATGCCCTACAATTTTTGACAAGATTACCTCTGACTGTTTCAATTTTCATTTGGATGAATGGTATTCACATATTTTTCATTTTTTGAAGGATGGTACTTTTCCTAAATTAGTAACAAGGAACATGTGTAATCGTATTAGGAAACTTGCAGCACGTTACATTATTTGAGGAGATACACTTTACAAATGCTCTTATGAAGGATTATTATTAAGATGTCTCAATAGAACTAAAATTCTTGTAGCTTTAGCAGAAGCTCATTCTGGTTCTTGTGGGGGATATTTTGGTGGAAAATCCCTGGTTAATAAATTTCTTCGAATGGGATATTTTTGGCAAACAATGGAACAAGATTCTTTCATATTTGTTAAGAAATGTCCTCAATGTCAACAACATAGTAATTTGATTCATGCTCCTATTCATGAGCTTCGTAATCAAGTTTCTCCATGGCCTTTTAGTGTTTGGGGTTTTGATCTTATTGGAAAAATCTCACCGGCCTCTTCTCAAGGATATACTTACATTATTATTGCTACTGATTATTTCACAAAGTGGGTTGAAGCTATTCCTCTTTGTTCAACAATGGTAGATGTTATTTATGATTTCATCCTTAATAATATTATAACAAGATTTGGTATTCCTTCGACGATAATTTCAGATAGTGGAACCTCTTTTAAAAACAAAGAAGTCACGAAATTCTTGGAGAAATATAGGATTCAACATAGATTTTCAACTCCTTACTATCCACAATCTAATGGACAAGCTAAAGCATCAAATAAAATTATTGAACAAATTTTGAGAAAAAATAGTTAATAAGCATGCAAAAGATTGGCATACTCAATTGACTTATGCTTTATGGGCCTATAGGACTAGTGTTCGTACTGCCATAGGTACTTCTCCTTACAACCTTGTTTATGGTACTAATGCTATTATGCCTTTGGAACTAGAAATACTTTTCATGAGCAACGCTTACAAGAATTAGAAATGTTGGATGAACAACGAATACATGCATTAGAACATATCAAAGCTTATCATAAATCTCTTCAGAAATAATACAATCATAAGGTAACTGAATGAACATTTGCAGCTGGTGATTTAGTCCTTTATGAGAATCAATGAAATGTGAATTCTTTACCGGGTGAAAAAGGAAAATTTAGCCCTAATTGGCTTGGACCTTTTGTTGTTATTGAAGACTTTGGTTTGGGGGCTTATAAACTTGCCGATATGGATGGTGTTTCTTTTAAATAGCCCATTAATATTAAGCATCTAAAACTTTATTATCCTTAATTTCATTTGTTTCATGTGCATTTATGTATTCCTTATAAAGATTCATTTTATAGGTTATGTAGTTTTAGTAAAAATTACATATTGAATATGTTTATGCACTTTCTTTCTTCCTTTCTTTCTATTAAGTTTTATATTGATGAAAGCATAAGTAATCAAATATAGAACTAATCAGTAGAGAAATTTTTTCATTCATCAAAAAGATTTTTTCAAGTTTTGATACATATGTGGTCAATGGCCCTATCTATCACTACATCTATCACTATGTCTCTCTAATGGCCGATGACTCCTGGATCTCTTTGCTCTGTGATGGGAAGATGAAGATTTGTGTGTCCGTGTATGGCTCCTGGATATGCTCATACCCTGTACACATCCTTGGAGACCCTGTACCTCTGCCATCAATATCTCCTCTCTTTCTTTGCACAATCTCATCTCTTGCTAGATACATACAAAGATCTTGGCATGCCTGTCAGGATCTCTGTGACCGATAGAAGACTCTCACTCGTCAGCTGGTAGTCGGTAGGATATAATTATATCCTTAAGAACCTTGAATAAAAATCTCCTCCACTCTACTACGCTAGCTATAAAAAGAAAAACTTTTTATCAGTCTAGTATCCTATCTATCTCAAATCAAATCACATATTCAATCAAATTTCATACCTGGGTGTCCTTCCTGGACATCGATGAAGTGTCTAGATGGTGGGGGCATGGAGTGACTACTCTCTCCACGCTTGCTATATCTAGGT
The DNA here is from genome assembly GCA_027943335.1 of Chamaecyparis obtusa. Classification (NCBI taxonomy): domain Eukaryota; kingdom Viridiplantae; phylum Streptophyta; class Pinopsida; order Cupressales; family Cupressaceae; genus Chamaecyparis; species Chamaecyparis obtusa. Next base: position 273,535 of record BSBK01011230.1, read on the forward strand.
CTCAATGGTGGTGTCTTTGTATGGGGCCATGGGGGTCATTGTGATCTTAGTGGTGATGTGTGAGTAATAGGTATATCTGCACCAGTATCACTAGCTGGGAACATGTCCTCCACTCTCTCATCCACTCTCTCATCTACTCTCTCCTCCTCCTCCATGGGATCGCCCTCAAGGATGTGCTCCTCCTCATCTCTGATGTCCTCATCCTCCTCTATGGCTCCACTATCCCAGTGTATCCCCTCTATAAAGCCTAGATCACCTGTGGGATAATCCTCAGGAAAGATAGGATAGATCCCCTCCAAACTCCAATACCTGATGTAATCTTGGCTCACACCTAAATAGGCTACATCTAATGGTACCTCTATATCCTCTATCTCCTTTGTATCACTATCCTCTATGTCTACTATCGATGGTTGACATATGACGCTGGGTCTTTGATAGTATCTCATCAGATGTACATAGTGAGGTACTGCCTTAGGGACTCCCTGTAACAGGCTGAACTACCTCATCACCTGATCATAATAGTAGGGCATCACTATATGACTCTGATGACCCTCTAGAAGCTTACACTACTGTAAATATCTCATCTAGAATTATGTATCAGGCCACTCTGTCATCTGACAGTAGGGTCTCCATATCACATCGGTGTTGGCAATGCGGTCTAGATGTACTCTCCAGTAGAGCATATCCCTAAACTACCAAAGATCTCTCAAAGTATATGCAAAGGCTCTCACTTTTCTTGCATCTACCATCATGGGAACTCCCTATGGATGTGTACATGTGAAATGCTCAAATATCCAAACCTACAGAAGTGTGCATGTCGACAGACTCTCCCACTGATACCTCACTAGTTGACCCAGCTCATGGTATAGCTGAACTAGCATGCTGCGACCCCATGAGAACATGGTTCTATCTCTCTCCATCCTTTTTATGAGATGTGTTAGAGGTGAACAAAATATGGTACCTTTTGATTTGGGTAACACAACCAAGGCTACTATACATAGCATCACCTTCCGTACTAAAGGTGTAGGGCTTGACAGTACGGAAGATAGTAGGATCTGATCTGACTGGGTCCGCATCTATGGAAGCACTCCTGTACAATACTCTATGTCTACACGGATCTCCTCACAACCACACTATGCTCTGAGTCTGACAGTCTCCCCTTGGACTAGAAGCCGCATGATCCTATAGACATCCTCTAAGTTCACTGTAATCTCACCACAGGGAAGATGGAAGGAGCATGTATCCTCATCCCACCTCTCTATCAAAGCCGATAGCATGGCTCAGTGTAGTCTAATCTATGGAAGGACTGGTATAGCCCCACATCCCTTAGTAACTGCATCCCCTCATCATCAAGCTCAGACAGTCTCTCTTTGACCTTGACTAGCAATTCCCCAAAGGGATGCTCTCAGAAATAGACTAAGTCCTGCAAGCATAAACAAACATCATATCAGTCATCTATATCATCAAATATGCAAATATAACTAAACTAGGTCAAATTTGGCCTCAGTTAGGTCAATGTCAACTTTACTAGGATAGGGTCGACCTTTTTGGGTCAAGGTCAACCTCATCTCAAAAACTGACAAAAAACCCTCTGGTCAATGTCGACTTTCATGGGTCAAATTTGACCTAGATGGGTCAGTGTTGACCTAAACAGGTCAGGGTCAACCTAAAAGGGGTAAAATTGACCTTGCCTATAAAAAATAGGAATTTGGAAAGTACAAAGGTGGATAACAGTAAACTCACCTCAGGTAGTGACCGTCTGATAACCAGGTTGTGTCTCAGAATCTCCAGGTGTGTCGCTCAAAGTTCCTTTCTTCTCAGCATCTTGCTTCCTCGTTTCAAATTTGAGAATGGTAAGAATGAGTAAGTATTTCTCTCTTTTCCTTATTTATAATTTCAAATTAGGGTTTCTTTTAGGGTTTTCTTAGGGTAAACTCGAATTTCCCTTCTTATGCATTTAGACAAACATCCACTCTTTTCATCATAACTTGAGTTCGGTAACTCTATTTTCAGTGTTGTCAGTGGTGTTGGAATCATGATTCAAATACCTAATTCCTTGAACTATTTTAGGAAGGTTAGGAATTCTTCTAATTGGTTTAGGAAAGGACTTTTCAACACTCTGCATCTCTAGTATATAGAGTTTTTCTTATCACCCTGTTTCACCCTTCCGAAGTAGAAAGCCGAAATAGGGGGGCCATAAGGGGCTCTATATACTTCTAAAATTATCATATAGTAAGATTTAGGTGATTTATGGATTTTCATTAACCTTGTGTGTTGCAGGTTCTAATAGTTTTCTACAGGATCTTTACACCGAGGACTTGGCTATATCCTTTTTATTTACTATGAGGTTTTCTTACTTTAGCTTGCATATTCACGTAGTGTCATATCTAAGCTAAAGTGGGGGCTAAATGTATTGTCTTAAAATGGAATTAATTACATTTTGATAGGTTTAGCACCCTCTTTTGGTACATTTATCATGATAGACTTGTATTTAGGATGCATTCTGCACTTATCTTCTTTGTTCTAGGTGAAATTAGGGTTAGGATCCTGAGGATTATCCTTAATTTCCCTTTTCCCATGGCTCTATTTTCTAGGTAGGACTTAGAAATAGGTACTCTTGGCCTTCATCATAGTCATCATAGGATTTTATGCCTATCCCTGGCATTTTGTCCCTGTCTAGTATCATTTCTAGGTCTCCGAGCATCACCGGGACCTCATGTCTTGATTTTGGCTGGATGTGGGCCCATAGGGTCAAAATTGAGATTGTTCGTATCTAGGTCAGGATTGACCTTGATCCTGACTAGCTCAAGATCAAACTCAATCCTGACTAGGTCAGTTACAACCTTGATTCTGACCTCCTCTGAAATTTGTGCCCCTCTTTCAAAATTTGGTCCCGACGGGCCCCAAAATCAATGTCGGGCTCTCGGATCCGAGTGTGAAATGGTTTTAATTCAAAATTAATTTAATTATTTTCCCTCCTTAGTTGGTTATTGTGATTGGACCTTAATTCAAGGTGAAATTTGAATTATGGGTCCTCACATTGCTCTAGGAGCCTCACCTTGAAACCTCTATATAAAGACTCTCATTTGCATTCATTTTCACCAAGTACAACCAAGCATTCTCATGATCAAGTGCTCTCAAGGATTCAACTTCATGAGTAAGAAGATTTCAAGCAAGCAAGGAATGGTGAAGATGCAAGATAGAAAGATGATGATAGAGAAGATCAAGCCATTGTTGACATCAAGCATCTTTGTGAACACATATTTGGAGCAAGAGAGATCCTTTCTTCCTTGATCCACCATTATCAACTTTCAAGCATTCAAAGAAACAATCATGGAGTAGCAATTACAGATTGTGATTTTGGTAGAAGTACTTTAGCCTTGGGGGCTTGGTATGCTTTTCTATCTCATTCAAATCTATGCATTGTTGTTTCATACATATTCATGCTAGGGTTTTGATCTAGAGGATTAGATCTTGGCATTACACTTTCAATACATACACACACACATTTTGTTTCAATCGGCTATTCGTGGAGGTGGAGATCACCAAAATGGGGGTTTGACTAAGGCAAAACCCTATATAGCCACCCCAAAACCCCCCTTTTTTAGATATCTACAGTCGTTGTTTCGGGAATCAAAGGACAAATTTGAGTACCCTTTTCATCAAACTTTCAAGATCTGCAAACAAAATCAGAATCGACCTTCAGAATAAAAATGTAGTCTTTGACCTTTTATAAGGGTCAAAGTCGACCTGCTACCGAAAACATGAAACTTTTCTGGGTTTTCTCCGTCTCAGCTTTCTGATCACAGATCTAGTTGCAGAACCTTACGAAACCTCACATAGACTTTGGAAAATAGGTATTTCTAAATCAATTTCATGATGAGGTATGTATCTTGGCCTAATTAATTTCCAAGTATTTCTAGATTTACTTATACTATTCCAAATCAAAAAAATATAATTCAAATGAATAGTGTTAAATGTTAGGTACATAACTAGGCTTCCATTTTACACCTATTCACTTGTAAATTATTAAATTGGTTCCTTTATGTTTTTCAAGTTACATAAACTCTTAAGGTAGAGTTGCATTATTAATTTAAACAATATAAATAATAAATCCTTAGTTGTACAATTACTACATCATAATGTGTAATACCCCTCTAACCCTAATATAAGTTTTGTGTTTTTGAAACAATTAAGATCTTTCGATATTTTCTTACAGCTTAAGTTGTACATGATACTTGTTCGATCTATTCCTATAGTTTGTTTATAATAATTTCACAAGCTAGTACTCAATGATTCTAATATTAGACATACTATCTAAAGGTATCATTTTTGTATGTATTTATCTCTGTGTATGTATTGAGTACCTTCAAGACCTTTATGAACATAGTTAGGATGTTATATGATATGTACTTGATAGATATATATAAGTGGTTATTTATATTTTCTTCTATTAAGGTTACTTTGGATGAATCTTGTATCTCACTTGATCATTTGATTATGTTGATTTATTATTAGTATTGATAAGAGACTAACACAATGCTTGAGATTCTAACCTTCATTATGATGATGCTACATGCTTTGAGTGTATATATATACATGATGTGTTTTCATGATTCAGGATGAAGTCGTAGTTACTCACATCGCTGAGGTCCACACGATGTATCGATCCCGGTCATCTGTTTGCAATGTTTTCTTTTATATGTATATCCATGCATATGTATTTCTTCTTTGTGATGCAAGCTTGCAGGTACCGGGCATCGACTTCACCTGGCTTCAAAAGTCTGAGCATGCCCTCAAATCCTCGATGGTTGTTGTTATGGAGATAGTACTAAGGCCCCTACATGAGTCTTCCTTTGTCATTATTCCAATTTGGGAATATTAGGGTTCCTTCTTTGTCAATCAACCTTTGGGTCAAAAACCCAGATCCAACGCACCCGGTTGGGCATGGTGGTAGTTAGTGCCTTGTGGCCACTTGAATTCATTTGGTTGTATGATTTGTTTACTCATTTTATTTATTTCTCCTTCTTGGTATGATTCTTAGTTAATCTTTCTATGTTGTGTTTCAGGAGTTTGGCTTGACTTTCCTTGTTGACTTTGGTTGACCTTGTTTGATCTTATGGTTTTCTCAATATGTTTCATAGATGATTTGTATGGCCTCTTTGGATGATTAGATTTATTTTGAGGCATGTGATTTTATTCTACTGTGATCTATTACTTCATAATCTTATAGATTATAGTGTTTGGTATTTGGCATGTATCTATATAAATATAAATATATATATAGAAATATATATATGGGTGCACACATATTGTAAGATTTCACAAATGTGCAAATCCACAAAAAACCAAGATCACCTGCAAGCAAAATACCAGAAGCTGGAGCGAAAACCTAAGAGAGAGAGAGAGCAAGGGTTTTGAGAATCTCAGCGGAGTGAGAGCAAAATTGTATTTCCCAAAAGTATGAACAATAATTACAAAAAGCGGCTTATAAGGTGAGAAACCCTAAAGCCGGAGAAAGCTAGGTTTGTGCATTTAATAATTAATAAACATATTAATTATTATGCACCTAAATGACAAGCTTAAGTGAAAAAAGAATAATAGTGACCTTTAATAATTAAATCAGATAGACTTAATTATAAAGGTAAATATACTATTACTCTAACACATATATGTATTTATATATATATAATTTATATGTAATTATATGTTAATTATTGTAGATATTGTTGATGGTGTATATTTTGGGATTAATGTAAAGTATAATATTATTAATAATTAAATATTAAATAATGCGAGGTATATTATTCTCAATTGTTAATTATTAATAATGAGGATAGGTTATATATATAGATATTGATGTAATTAATGATGGCAATGCATATATGTTAGGATAATATTACATATGTGTATGAATGAATATAAATAATCTTTTATTGTATATTTGAGTAATATAGTTGAATGATATTAAGTTATTTTATAATACCCTTTAGTTAAGAGTTAGTTGGGAGTTGGTTACTTTTCCTCTCAACCTTTGGAAATCTATTTATATGCACTACTTTCTCATTTGAAAGGAGGAGATTTTGGGGCTGAAGCATTGAGGAGAGGATGGCCTTACTTTTCACAGAGATTTTGGAGAGAAAACTTGGAGATGTGAGGGAGAGTTTGTAAGCATATGTCTTTAAGAATTTTTGGTTATCTTTGCTTTTGGAAGAGAGACATTTTTGTGAGAATTTCAGTAGTTGAGAGAGGGATTCTTTGCTATGGAATTATTTATTTCTTTCATGGATATTTCTGAAAGTGGATAGGGTTTGAAGGATGCATCTCAAGTTTGGATTTGTCTTCTCTTTTGTTCACTTCCTCTTCGATTCAACCTTCGTAGGACATGAGGTATGGATTGAATATTTTAGTTACTTTATGTCTCTGATAGATTATGGATCTATTTATATATTATCATTATTTATTATATCTATACTTTTCATTTCTATGGTTATTTTAAAGTTTTAAGTTTTTGTTTGTAAGAATTGGCATGTGTTTTCCTAGGGTTTTTAGCAACCCATTTTTGGAGATCTATTATTATAATAATTTAAATTGCATCTAGGGTTTTACTAAATTTATTTTCTAGAAGTAAAATTCACATATCTCAAATGGGTATCTCTCTGATTTTATTTTTAGGGTCTAATTAATGCCTTATTTTTGACATTTTGGCAGACTATTCCTGACCATTCTTGATTCCAAATTTTCTGTCAAATGTATTTGTATGCTACAGGCTGATATGATCATATAAAAGTCTAAATTTGATATCATAGATTCTAATAAGTCTTATATTTAATTTCCAATTGGTTTGGTAAATTTTAATTATGTTTTGTGAAAATTACAATAGTTTTAGTGAAGGGAGGTCTGAACCCTAACCAGAATTTTCTGTTTTAAACCAGAAGTCATATCTTTCTTTCCCACCGTTGGATCTTCCTAAAAATCAAATTGAGAGTCCATAATTATGTTATCTAAATCTCCACTGAAGATATTGCCTTTATTATTTTTTTTGTGGAAGATATGGATGATTTTTCTATGATGACTATTCTTTGCATTTAATCCTTGCTTGAAATAATTCAGTTTAAGAACATCATTAAGTTTTAAGGTTTCGTATGGTTACCAGAGGCTATTAGAATTTTTTTTTGGTTAATTGGATCTATGTATACTCTGAATATGTTTATAATATCACTTGGATGTCTTCTTGTATGTTTGGAACATTCTGAATGCCATATTGGGTTTAGGGTTGTCAAGTGGACTAGGGACAACATATGTTTTCCTAAACTCAATCAAAAGTTGTTATGGAATTGATATGAATTCTTGATGATGAATCTATTATGTTCTTATGATTTTTATATGTATGTTAGGGAACCTAAGTACACTAGGTGAGTGGCTCATAGTGAGGGGCCGGGGCCCTAAGTGGCTAGTACCAGGATAACCTACTATGAGTTATTTAATCAAGTGATAACCTAAATAAATGAATTGAGAATGGGAGATTATTGGAATGGGAAATTACACACTAATCAAGATTAATTGTTCCTCGCCCATGCCTTTAGTTCTAGTAAAGACTAAGGATGGGAGTGGGAGAAGGTACCTATGCGTAGGTACGACTGAATGACCTTGTTTGTACGAGAGGCATTCGGTTCCGCATGTGCCTACTTGGGGCCCGGGGCCAAGAGTGGCTAGTACCAGGACAACCCAAGGGGTGAGGGCTATGCGATGACACTCACCTAGCTTGTAGCTTAGAGTCTCTACCAAATTTGATCATGGCTCTGGTAGTCCTTGTGGTCTTCTTGTCTTTTCTTTTGTGTTGTGACTTTGGGGAAATTTTATCACCACCTTAGGAATTTCTTAGTTGTTACCTCTTGTATGGGCCTTTGGTTCTATCTCCTAGCTCGAGGGAGTGGGCCTATTGGTTCCATGTGGTTGGGTGGTTAATATTTATATCGAGGTATTGATCGTGATTCTTTGGATGATCCTAGCACATATTCCTTTCCAGATCTACAGTTGAAGATTTCTTATTGGATATTTTAACATGTTGAGATGTACTTATGTATTTGTATTCATGTAATTTTTAATCTCCTAAAAGGAGTCTTGTAGTATTGATGTAATCTCAATTCAAAGCAATGCATAAGGGAATGGGTAGTTCTAGGTAAAAGAAAGGGAAAAGAATGTGGAATATTGGACATGTTACTAGCATTAAAGAAAGTGTTTATGTTATTTCTCCTATCCTCTTATGTTGTCCATGTGTAAAGGAAACAATCTTAAATATAGTTATATATAATGATGTATCACAACAATAATGTATTCTCTCTTGATGAAAGAATCCAAGGAAATTGAGAAATGATAGATTAGTGATTGGAATTATTAACAATGAATGGTTATGAAACAATGCAATAAAATAGTAATTTGATTTTAATGTTAATACTTGGTTCATGTTAATGAAGTACCTAGGATGATGCCTACCTTAATGCATATTAATCTCTTACCTAAATTATTAGAGAAAAGTGATATAAAGGATAGTAGATGTAGATGAAATCAATATGAATTTATAGAATGAGTTGATAAAAGGAATAATGATGTTGGATGATTAACTTATGTTTAATAAAAGAAATAAGTTAGGGATATTTAACTTGGTGCATTAAAATGAACGTAGATCTTTTAAGCTCATGATTCCATGAATATCTTATGCATGTAAATGGTTTATATGATGTTGCTTCAGTAGCGACGTTAGGGAACCCACGAGGACTTAAGTTGTATAAATCTTACCTTCAAGTAGTAGAAAATTATTTCTTCTTTTAGAAATATGAAGTGTAGTGATGAATGTTATTCTAGTTAAAATAAAAAAAAGAAATTTACTACTTGCACTTTATAGAGGTTTTATGTCTTGTCCTCTTGGGTTGCCTGGCGGGGCGTTACATCTGGTATCAAAGCCCTAGGTTTCTACACTGGGAACTCTGGGACTCATAGCTCACCTATGCATAACCTTGAGTATCTTAACTTTGTCTCTTTTTGGATTATGTTGTTATGCTAAAACTTGAATCTTAGGAAACGAAGGCTACATTTCGTGTTCTTATGTTGTATTGTCTTACAAGGGTACACCTATTCCTCTATGATTGAGTTATATTCTAAAAATTACTTATGTTTTTGCATAATGAGATCAATGATGTGTTAAGTGGATGTTTCCTATAATATTAATGGAATGGCGAAGAATTCTTGAGACTTGTGTTTGTTTTCTTGAAAGGTACTGGTATCTCTAGAAGGGTCAAAAGTTAAAGGATACTAAATGTTTTGAATCTTAATTATGGTAGTAGATAATATTACCCCTTGATCCTACCTATAATATAATGTTGTGCACTCTATCTTCTTACAAATACCTAGTTGAATTTTATCCTAGTCAAGGTATCTTAGAAATAGATTTTTTTTGGATCTTTAAAGAATTAAATGATTGTGGTAGTACTTGATAGGACTGATAGGGAAATAATTAGATTACATGGCTAATAATATGTACCTAGGAAAGAAGTGAAAAAAATAATAATAAATAAATAAATAAATTAGGAACAAATAATTTACTGTCATATGCATTTCTCTCTCTCTTTCTCTCTCCCCTCTTAAGAAATAAGTTTTGCATGACTAAAATTATTTAGACAAGGCAATAATATATCAGGAAAATTTGTAAATACTCAATTAAGAAACCCTTGGGTGAAGGACCTATGTCCCCAAGATTTTATCATAGGCTATAATTCACATTTTCATTTAGGAAGAGGAATTTTTATCCCTATCTTGGTAAGAAGTTATATCCTTTCTGCATATCTTATTAAATTGCACAAAAAGGATTTAAGATAACATAATCAAGAAATTCTAGGGAAGAGTATGTGCGATGATGGATTATCTGTACTAATGATGGAAGTTGTTTTTATTAAATATATGTCTTGCAAAATGCCTAGTGAATAGTTAGGATCCTACATGGGTATTTTGGAAACAAATTCATGTTTTGTATACATTGTGATCAACACCATAGTAGTAAGAAATTAACAACATTAAGTGATTGAAAAACTATGAATAAGGAGTTGTTGTGGTAAATAAATGTTATAGAAATGTACCTTACTCAATTTCTACTTAGAACTGATGTTATCTCAAAATTTTAAAGTGTATGAGGGTAATGTTTCAAATAGGTAAAGGGTAGAAATTAAAGTTATGTACAGTAGTTAATGTTATTAATTTAGATGTTGTGGTTATGAAGATAGTAGTAGGACTCATATACTTCTTTCTCTCTTGATGGATCTATGATCGTTATGAAATAAAGAATTTGAAATAACTCTTAAGTAAATTCTATATGGAAATCTCCTGACATGCAAATTAGGAAAAAGTGCATATATAAATAGTAAGCTTTAAGAAGGGATCCCAACTTAATGAATAATGGTGCAATAAATTGTAAATTGTTTAGATCTCCTCTAGGGTGTGAATGTGTTTTTGGAAATCAAGCACTACAACTATTATGAAAGATGACTTAGAATATGTATATTGTAAAATTTGCGTGTCCTATGTCATTGGAATTCTACTTAAAGCTTTGATGGAAAGGAATATTTCTTATAAAACTATGTGTTAATGAAAATGGTAAGTTTCAAGTATCTAGATTGTTTTATTTTCATGATTACAAAAGAAAATAAAAAATTATTTGATGTATTCCCTTCATGATCATAACAAATATAAATGTTACATACCTCTCTATGTTTGGTATTCATAGCTTGTAAGGAACATGAATTTTGAACCTTATTTGTAATAAGGTCTCACAGGTTGTATTATGTAGGGTTAGATTATGTCTCAAAAGGGAAAATATATGATTCTTTCTTTCTTTTTATACTAGTTACCATAGATAGGAACTTTGATATTGTGAAAGGAAGTGATACTCTCAGTTGGTAAAACATGCAATTTCATAATATATTGATATTAGTGAGTAAACATGAATACCTTAGAATTTCGACTTGATAACAATAATTTTTATGTAATTTCAAGTATCTTGTTAACAAACTTACTGCATAAAGTGATAGAGTCACATAGTTAATTCTTTTTAAAAGTCATTACTAATTGAACTGAGTTAATCTACACTAAAGTTGTAATAAGATAGGATTTACCAAAACTCTTGATAGGAGAAGTATGTGTGCAGTCATTAAATGAGGTTCTAGAATAGTAATATTACAATTATGTTAGTTGATGTGCGATATATAGTTCACCTTCCCGACTTCCAGGAGTAAGTCGAATCTTAGTGGGGGAGGATGTAATACCCCTCTAACCCTAATATAAGTTTTGTGTTTTTGAAAGAATTAAGATCTTTCGATGTTTTCTTACAGCTTAAGTTGTACATGATACTTGTTCGATCTATTCCTATAGTTTGTTTATAATAATTTCACAAGCTAGTACTCAATGATTCTAATATTAGACATACTATCTAAAGGTATCATTTTTGTATGTATTTATCTCTGTGTATGTATTGAGTACCTTCAAGACCTTTATGAACATAGTTAGGATGTTATATGATATGTACTTGATAGATATATATAAGTGGTTATTTATATTTTCTTCTATTAAGGTTACTTTGGATGAATCTTGTATCTCACTTGATCATTTGATTATGTTGATTTATTATTAGTATTGATAAGAGACTAACACAATGCTTGAGATTCTAACCTTCATTATGATGATGCTACATGCTTTGAGTGTATATATATACATGATGTGTTTTCATGATTCAGGATGAAGTCGTAGTTACTCACATCACTGAGGTCCGCACGATGTATCGATCTCGGTCATCTGTTTGCAATGTTTTCTTTTATATGTAGATCCATGCATATGTATTTCTTCTTTGTGATGCAGGCTTGCAGGTACCGGGCATCGACTTCACCTGGCTTCACAAGTCTGAGCATGCCCTCAAATCTTTGATGGTTGTTGTTATGGAGATAGTACTAAGGCCCCTACATGAGTCTTCCTTTGTCATTATTCCAATTTGAGAATATTAGGGTTCCTTCTTTGTCAATCAACCTTTGGGTCAAAAACCCAGATCCAACGCACCCGGTTGGGCATGGTGGTAGTTAGTGCCTTGTGGCCACTTGAATTCATTTGGTTGTATGATTTGTTTACTCATTTTATTTATTTCTCCTTCTTGGTATGATTCTTAGTTAATCTTTCTATGTTGTGTTTCAGGAGTTTGGCTTGACTTTCCTTGTTGACTTTGGTTGACCTTGTTTGATCTTATGGTTTTCTCGATATGTTTCATAGATGATTTGTATGGCCTCTTTGGATGATTAGATTTATTTTGAGGCATGTGATTTTATTCTACCTCAGTGATTATATCCTATAGTAATTATAAATAGGTAATAATATTGTGATCTATTACTTCATAATCTTATAGATTATAGTGTTTGGTATTTGGCATGTATCTATATAAATATAAATATATATATAGAAATATATATATGGGTGCACACATATATGTATTTATATATATATAATTTATATGTGATTATATGTTAATTATTGTAGATATTGTTGATGGTGTATATTTTGGGATTAATGTAAAGTATAATATTATTAATAATTAAATATTAAATAATGCAAGGTATATTATTCTCAATTGTTAATTATTAATAATGAGGATAGGTTATATATATAGATATTGATGTAATTAATGATGGCATATGCATATATGTTAAGATAATATTACATATGTGTATGAATGAATATAAATAATCTTTTATTGTATATTTGAGTAATATAGTTGTATGATATTAAGTTATTTTATAATACCCTTTAGTTAAGAGTTAGTTGGGAGTGGGCCTATTGGTTCCACGTGGTTGGGTGGTTAATATTTATATCAAGGTATTGATCATGATTCTTTGGATGATCCTAGCACATATTCCTTTCCAGATCTACAGTTGAAGATTTTTTATTGGATATTTTAACATGTTGAGATGTACTTATGTATTTGTATTCATGTAATTTTTAATCTCCTAAAAGGAGTCTTGTAGTATTGATGTAATCTCAATTCAAAGCAATGCATAAGGGAATGGGTAGTTCTAGGTAAAAGAAAGGGAAAAGAATGTGGAATATTGGACATGTTACTAGCATTAAAGAAAGTGTTTATGTTATTTCTCCTATCCTCTTATGTTGTCCACGTGTAAAGGAAACAATCTTAAATATAGTTATATATAATGATGTATCACAACAATAATGTATTCTCTCTTGATGAAAGAATCCAAGGAAATTATTGAGAAATGATAGATTAGTGATTGGAATTATTAACAATGAATGGTTATGAAACAATGCAATAAAATAGTAATTTGATTTTAATGTTAATACTTGGTTCATGTTAATGAAGTACCTAGGATGATGCCTACCTTAATGTATATTAATCTCTTACCTAAATTATTAGAGAAAAGTGATATAAAGGATAGTAGATGTAGATGAAATCAATATGAATTTATGGAATGAGTTGATAAAAGGAATAATGATGTTGGATGATTAACTTATGTTTAATAAAAGAAATAAGTTAGGGATATTTAACTTGGTGCATTAAAATGAACGTAGATTTTTTAAGCTCATGATTCCATGAATATCTTATGCATGTAAATGGTTTATATGATGTTGCTTCAGTAGCGACGTTAGGGAACCCACGAGGACTTAAGTTGTATAAATCTTACCTTCAAGTAGTAGAAAATTATTTCTTCTTTTAGAAATATGAAGTGTAGTGATGAATGTTATTCTAGTTAAAATAAAAAAAAGAAATTTACTACTTGCACTTTATAGAGGTTTTATGTCTTGTCCTCTTGGGTTGCCTGGCGGGGCGTTACATAATGTGGCATTGCATTGAGAAGGTAGTTAAAGGGATAACTGACCAAAATGATGGTTGAGAAGGTAGTTAAAGGAGTTCATGTTGGTTTCTATGAAGGGAACAAGTCTATATACATTTTTAATACCGGAAAATGAGCAGCATTGGTGGTTGCAACAAGTTTGTTCCTGTAATAGATAAAATAGTGTATGGGGTCCTAGAACAATGGTTTGCACATAAAAGAGACCCCAAAGCCAATATTTTATACTTACATGAAATTGTATTGATATAGAATGTGAATGTAGAAGATTAATATTGAAATTAAGAAATAAAGGTACTTACCTCTGAAAAAGAATTGGCTGAAAACCCTGTCAAACGATCTCAAAAACTGTTGATTCTCGTGAGCCTGAACCCAAACTGTGAGATCTACAAAACCCATAAATATTTTCTCAAGAAGGCTCAGCTCAGGTTTGACCCTCATAAAAGGTCAAATACCACATTCTTTATATGAAGTCCAATTCAAATTATGTTTGCAGATCCTGAAAGTTTATCGAAAAGGGTATCCAAATTCGCTCTCAGATCTGAAGTTCTGCACCTATAGCTGCAAGAAAAATGGTTTTGTTGTTTTTTGGGGGGGTTTGCCTTGGTCAAACCCCAGTTTGGAATCAACCTTAATATTGAAATTGAAATTGGAATGCTAGCAAGTAGTAGAAAAGGATCTAACAATGAAGCTATGTAATTCAATAGATATGCAATTGTATTTGAAATGTAAACAAGTATATTGATATGAAAGCTTGAACATAACAATAAATGTAAATCAAACCTCCATGGTTGTATGCTTGGAATCCACCTTGAGAGAAGGATGAAATGAATCTTGAAGATGAACAAAGGATCTTGAAGGAAGATCACACCATCATAATGGCTAGATCTAGGGTTTGAATGATGAATCTTGAATACTTGAACCAAATCCCTTCAATAGCTTGAATTCTTAAATCCTTGATCTTCAATGGAGAACTTGGATGAAGAACAAGACTAGAATGCTTGATGATCTTGAGAGCTTGCACATGAAATTGTTTGAGTGTGGATGTGAAAATGAGAGAGGAAGGCCTCCTTTTATAGTGATCTAGGGAACACTCCTCTAGATGGGCCACCTTGGAGAATTAAATCACAATTAGGTCCTCACCTTTAGAAAATATACCTAGATTAAATTTAATTAAAGGATTTACCATCCTGAAACCTGAAATGGCCAACCCGGAGGCGGGAAAATAAATTTCCTGAAATCCTAAAGCCCAAAAATTAATGATCTTGAAAATTTGGAGAAAGGGGTCAATGTCAAGGTTGACCCTAACCTAGTCAGGGTTGACCTAAGACCTTGACCTAGTCAGGGTCAACCTAAGACCTTGACCTGGTCAGGGTTGACCTAAGACATTGACCTTTTTCCCAGGTTGACCCAGAACCAAGTCAAGAGGTCCCATGGATGCCCAAAAACCTAGAATTGATGCTAGAACAGGACAAAATGTCAGGAATAGACATAAAATCCTATGATTACTAAGATCAAGGCTAGGAGGATCCATTTCTAAATCCTACCTAGAAAATAGAGCTATGGAAGAGGGAAATTCAAGAGAATCCTTAAGAGCCTAACCCTAATTTCACCTAGAATGAAGCAGAAAAGAAGTGGAAAGCAGGGAGAAAGCCAGATCAAAGAAAAGATTGATTCAAGGCATCCAATATGACCCCAAACCACTTACTCAGAGGGCTAAATGCTCTTAACATGGAAGTTCTTCCATTTTAAGATGATACAGTTCCAATAAAGTTAAAGTTTTTTTTATTTTTTCTATGTTCTGCCATAACAAAACAGTCTGATTGCAAATGTGTTTTTCATGTCTCATTATTATTTTAAAGTATTGAAACCTATGGTATTCTAAGGAGGAATGAATCCTCTTTGTTTTGGATTTTGAATCATCCATTTTCATTAAAATTTGATAAAGTTATTAGCATTTTAGTAAAATTTGTCCAAACCCTTACTAGGTTAACCCATGAGTGGCAAAAATGTAATAACTTTTGTTTTTGCATTCATCAAGTCCCCAAACTTGGTGGCATGAAAGGATAGGATGTGTACAATATGTGTTTAAGCCTACAAGATATCATGTATAGGTTGGCATGTGTTGGATGACTAGAATTTTGTCCCAGACTGGAATGGATAGTGAGAAGACAGTTTGAGTGTGAAGTTTTATGTTGGCAAAGTATTTGATGGAAGGTGAAGTCTTAGGGGAGTACAAGGGTGATTATTTAATGTGGCCTAGTATATGGGAGTGAAAGTTTAACTTGTTTTTATTGGTTTGAGTGACTGTCCTAAAGTTGTAGCTGACTGTCACAGTGGACAACAAGTTTGTGTTTTGAGTTTGTTAACTTGGAATGTAAGGAAATTGTGAATGGTTGATTCCATATTGTGTTATGTTAAGGGTTTATGATGAGCTTCTAGATGAGTAATGCCTCTAGGATAAATTCTTGTTGTGATTATCTTTCTTTTATTATTGGTAGATAATAGACTACTACAATAAATTGTGATGCAAGGGCATCCAAGGTTAAGGCAGGGGCATTCTTGTCCTTGGTGAAACTGCATGGGGTGTTAGTATTTTGGCCAGTGTTACTTGGTTGTATCCTTGACCGATGGCCTCGGTCATTGAAGGAAGCTCGGTCACTGAAGGGACTTGATAGTCTCTGGAACTTGGTGAAGTGTTACTCGGTCATGCCTTCAGTGCTCGGTCGACACTGGTGCTCAGTGATGCATGGCTTGCTTGGTTAATTCACTATCACTCGGTAGTTCTAGATTACCGACTAGAGTTTTGTGTGATTTGTTGAGCCGACTTGATGAATTAATTGTTGGTAGCTATTGTTATGGGCTCACATGCTGAATTAAATGTTTGTATAGATTTGTAAACCAACTTGTATGGCATTTAATTATTTGTTTTGGGAGTTAAGGGTTTCATCCAGCTGACTTGTGGCTGATGATTAGTATTTATAGGATGTTTGGGTAGATTTTTAAAAGAGCATGAAGAGATCATGGGGGGAGAGCAGAGAAGTTCATGACTTGAAGACTTAGTGAGTCAGATCTGAGGTTTTGAAGCTAAAGTTGGTGAAGTTGTGGAAAAGTTCTTGCATGTTCTTGCAGATCAGATTGATATCTGATAGTTGTTTGTAGCAGAACTAGTGGTTTGCATACTTGGAGACAAGGAGATTTCTTGGAGGCTTGTGAGCTCAAGTTTAGATCTACCTTAGGGTTTCCATCTGGTTCTGATTGTCTTCAGAGTTGAACTAGTTGAGATTGTATTGGATCTGTTGTGGATCTTGCAGAATTGTTTCATTTTGTAATTGGCCCTAACTCGGAAGGCCTTACAGTCAAGCATGTTAATGCTAATTACTTGAAACATATGTGGTGCTATATGTTGTGTTGAGTATTCTACTGTGTAATTATATTGGCTGCAAGGTTTGGATTGTCCTTCATTGGATCAACCATCCTTGTCTACATCAGGTGGTATCAGAGCTGAAGTTTGTTCTTGTTGGAGCTGATCTTGAAGGTTAACCTAGCAAGGCTGATCTTGCAAAGTTGATCCTATTGAAGCAGAGATTGTGCACAATCTAGATTGCAGATCTGAAGCACTAAACTTTTGAAATTGTGCCCTAGCTGTTTACAAGATTGTAGGTTGCGATCTGACTTGTTTACAACTTAGAAATTGTCACAAGGTGGTCAGTGAGGGTTTGTTGTAGAGGGTTTATTGTGCATATCTTTAAGGATTCCTCTGAGAAAATTGGACCCTAGAGTTATTTATGATCTTTGTGATACTGTTGAATCCTTAATCATAGAGAAAGTGAAATTAGATTTCAGATCTGAGATGGAATTAATGAAGAATGACATGGTCACCGAGATCATGAGAGTTGTTACTGGTATACCTCAGAATGTTGGTACTGAGGATGGCTATGAAGAATCTGTTGAAGAATTTGAAACTACTGGATCTAGTGGTGATGACTGGAGGCACAGATCTGGTGAAGACAAAACTACTCAGTTGCATAGATCTGCTACTCGGTTTAGTAATTACCAAATGGAAGTTTCTACTTTCTCTAGTACTTTGAAGCCTGATAATCTGATTGATTGGATTGGTGAACTTGAAGATTTTTTTGAACTGAAAGAAATTGAAGATCCTCTTTGGGTGAGATTAGCAGAGACAAAGTTGAAAGGACATGTTGCTCTTTGGTGGAAGGAACTACAAAGAGACTGAGAAGATGAAGGTGAAACAAAGATCAATCAGTGGGGGTTGATGGTGAGTAAGTTGAAAGCTAAGTTCATACCTTCTAACTATGAGCTTGAATTGTTTAAGAAGTTGCAGAATCTGAAATAGAAGGATCTGTCTATTGAAGATTATACCAAGGAGTTCTACAAACTTACTATTAGGTCTGGGCACTGAGAGCTCGGTAAGGAAAAGGTAGCTCGGTATGTGAATGGTCTGAGATTCAATATTCAGGATGAGCTTGGTATGCTGAAGATTGATTTTGTTGAAGACGCTTATCAGTATGCTCTAAAGGAAGAAGATAATTGAAGAGGAAATAGCCTAGTAACTCCTGAGGGAAGGAAAAGGTTGATCACTCGGTGAAGGATAAGCTGACTGATGCAGAAGATGAATAGAAACTTGTGGAGCCAAAGAAGAAGACATGTAGATTTATCTTTAAGGGTACTTGCTATAACTGTGGAGAGGAAGGACACCATTCTTTTGAGTGTGCACAGAAGAAGGTTGATCGATGAACTGTTGTGATAAATGAGAACATTCAGAATGAACTTGAATTAGAGAACTTGCTACTTCGAAAAACACTGCTCAATACAAAGGATGAACCTTGTCAGAGGAATAACTTGTTTAGGACCTGATGCAAGACTGAAGGTAAACTTTGTGATGTTATTGTTGATAGTGGTAGTACTAATAACCTTGTTGCTAAGGACCTAGTTCGGAAACTTGGTTTGAATAGAATGAAGCATCCTTGTCCTTATAGGATTGGTTGGTTACAAGATGTTCATGCTTTGGAAGTAAGAGAACAATGCTTCATTGATGTTTAGATTGGCTAGTAGAAGGATCTTATGTTATGTGACATTGTGAAGATAAATAGTTGTGATATATTACTCAGTAGACCTTGGCAATATGCTTGTAGAGCTATTTATGACTGTGTCTAGAATGTGTTTACTATTAAGAAGGATGACAGGAAGTTTTCACTGATGCCTTTGATGGATACAACACTCGGTAGGAGAAGCCTAAGTATTGGTTCCCGAGTGGAGATTGTGGATCCAGAGAAAATGAATAATCAGTATGGAGAACTAACCTATACATTGCAAAGAAAAGACTTGAAGAGACAGAGGAAAATGAAGTGGAAGAATTTACAAGAAGAAAAGGTGAGGACTTGTATGAGAAGAACCAGTTCGAGATTTATGTGTTGAATCCTGAAAGATGTTCTTCTCACATATGAACATCTTTTGGAACCCAGGGTGTCTGATGCAGGGGCAACCAAGGTTAAGTGATGCAGGAGCATCCTAGGTGTAAGAGCAATCTTGCATCACCCAAAAATATTTATGTTTTTGTATTCAATAAGGGCTATTTTGTGCAGAGCTGCTATTTATGGAAACTTGCTATTTTTAGTAAGTTGGTCATAAATCTCAGAATGTTTTAATTTTATATGTGGAGGTTCATCTCAGTCATATCAGCCTGCAAGTAAAGTTTCATGGCTAGATCAAGTCTACTTTTAAAGATATTGAAGATTTTTGGTATTGGCAGCAGGGTATAGAAACTTTGAACTTAGTTTTGAAGGCTTTAGAGGCTCCGGATGAGGTCAAAAACTTGGCTGACAAGTGCTTGCATGAGTCAAGCTTGTAGAGTTCTTCGTGGCCTTTTCGAAATGGGGTTATAATAGTCAATCGGGTCAATTGGTGATGACTTATAGTCTCTGGAAGTTGGGTCACCTGAAATGGTAGAAAATAATTTTCCTTCAAAATTTTTGTTCAAGTTTCAAAAGTTATTTTGAGCCGACTCTGATGTAATAAATTGAAAAATTAAAATAATTCTAAGTTTGGTCGGCCCTAAGGGCTATATTTCTGGAACCTTCTCAGGCGGTGGAAAATGCCTATATAAAGAAGGCTCGTAGTGTTGTTTAGGGCAGTTATGGGTAGTAGATTTGGGTATTGATTCGAGGCTTTGTCCTACAGAATATTGTAAGGGAATGCCCATGTGGCTTTGCATATTGTAATTCTGAAAGTTTGTAATTCCACATTTGTGGAGATAATAAGAAGCCAATTTTTTGTTCTTGCATATTGTTGTTGTTTCTCTATTTCTGTTATGTGTTTTTTGTATTAAAGAGAGCACCCTTCATCAAGTGGTATCAGAGCTAGAGTTCCTGAGTGTGTAAATAGATCGCTGACTATGAGGTAGTTTGCACCAAGACCGTGGTTAGGGTTTCAGCGTGCATCACAAAAATGCCTCCACGAAGGGAACGTGGTGGAAGAGCTGGTGTTGTAACACTTAAGGTTAGAGAACTCTAGAGACAAGTGCGAGCATTGCAAGAAGATATTCGTAGAGGAATGAACCTTAATTTTAGAGATGAAAGTGAGGATGAAGCCGAAGAAGGAAATGATGATCAAGAAGAAGAAGAAGGCAAAATTTTGAATCGAGAAGAAGAAAGGATTTTCTGGGCCATTTCCAAGATCGGAAAAAGACATAAGATCAAGGTTCCTACATTTTCAAAAAATCTTAACCCAAAAGAATTGATCAACTGGATCAATGAATGTGAAGAATATTTTGAGTATGAAGATATTGAGGATCCTGATAGGGTCAAATTCGTGAAGGCCAGACTGAAAGGTCATGCAAAGATCTGGTGGCAAGAGATTCAATTGGAGTGAAATAGAAGAGGGAAAGATAAAATCACAAGATGGGATCGAATGGTGGATAAATTGAAGCAACAGTTCATTCCTATTGATTATGAGCTTGATCTACTGAAGAAGATGCAAAGTTTGAAGCAAGTAGGAAGATTTGTTCAGGAGTATACAAAGGAGTTCTATCGAATCCTCATCAGAACAGGCCATGCAGAAGCTAATAAGGAGAAAGTTTCTCATTACCTTAATGGGTTGAGGCCAAACATTCAAGAGGAGCTGAATCTAGTTTGAATGAATAGTATTGAAGAGGCATACCAATTTTCCCTAAAAGTGGAGGAAAAACTGAACAAGAAGTTCAAGAGCAAACAAAATGGAAGAGGTTGTGGTGGATGATCTGGTAGACGGTCATATGGAGGCCGAAATGAAGATTCAAAAAAGAAGGATGAGGCTAGTAGTAGTCAAAATCAAAGAGGAAACAATTCCAATCATTTCCAAGATTAGAATAATAGAGATCAGAGAGGAAGAGGAAGAGGAAGAGGACAAGGTTCAAGAAGAGGAGGCTTCCGTGGAACATGTTTTCACTATGCAGAAGAAGGTCATAGGGCATTTGAATGTCCTCAATGCCAAGGAAGGATAGATGGGAGGAATGAAGGCTAGGCCAGAGTTGCACATGTAGATGAAGATGCTAGATCATCAAATTTAGAAGATGCTGAAAGAGGAGAAATGCTGATTAACAGAAGAGTCATGCTGACTGGTGAGAATGAACCTGGACAAAGGAGGAGCCTGTTTCACACTAGATGCAAGTGTGAGGGCAAATGCTGTGATGTGATTATTGATAGTGGAATCACTAAAAATTTGGTGTCAGAAGAGATGGTGAAAAAGTTGAAGCTCAAGAGACAAAAACACCCACATCCATATCGGATTGCTTGGGTGCAGGATGACCACAAGGTCATGGTCAGTGAACAGTGCCTGGTAAAGTTCAAGATCAGTGGGTACCAAGATGAGGTACTATGTGATATCATATCTATGGATGCATGTCATATGTTGTTGGGTAGACCGTGGCAGTTTGATAGATGTGTTGTACATGATGGTCGTGCGAATACCTATTCCCTGACAAAGGATGGAGTGCAACATAAGCTAAATCCATTGAAGGAGACTGAAGAAAAGATATGTGGTAATGCAAGAATAACATTTGTTAATGGAAGAAAATTCCTAGATGGTATGAGGCATGAGCATGTGTGTTTTGGTTTAATTCCAAAAGCTGGTAAAGAAGAAGTAGAGGATGTACCTATAGAGGTTGCAGATTTGTTGAATGAGTTTCAAGATATTGTATTTGATAATGTACCTGATGGATTACCACTGGTAAGGAAGATCAGTCATCAGATGAATTTGATTCCAGGAGCCAGTTTTCCAAACAAGGCAGCACATAGAATGACACCAACAGAAAGTGAAGAGTTGAATAGACAAGTACATGAGTTGTTACAAAAGGGATTGATTCAGGAGAGCCTGAGTCCATGTGTTGTACCAGCAGTATTAGCACCAAAGAAGAATGGAGAATGGAGGATGTGTACAGATTCTAGAGCAATAAACAAGATCACAATCAAGTATAGGTTTCCATTGCCATGAATGGATGATATTATGGATTGTTTGAGTGGAGTTGTGTATTTCTCAAAGATAGATCTAAAGAGTGGATATCACCAGATTCAGATCAGAGAAGGAGATGAATGGAAGACTACTTTCAAGACAAGGGAAGGACTGTATGAGTGGTTAGTCATGCCTTTTGGGCTAACCAATGCACCGAGCACTTTCATGTGGCTCATGAACAAGGTTCTAAAAGAATTTATGGGTAAGTTTGTCATTGTGTACCTAAATGATATTTTGATCTTTAGTAAGACATTAGAAGAGCATATGATGCATATTCGTATGGTATTTGAGAAGCTGAGAGATGAGAAATTGTTGATTAATTTGAAGAAGTGCAGTTTTGTGAAGAAGGAATTAGTGTATTTGAGATTTGTAGTTTTAGAAGAAGGTCTGAAAAATGGATCTAGAGAAAGTACAAGCTATCCTTGAATGGCCTACTCCAAGGAGTGCTACTGAGGTAAGATCTTTTTATGGTTTGGCTAGCTCTTACAAAAAGTTTATCAGAAATTTTAGTAGTATTTGTGGACCCTTGATTGAAACAATGAGAGGGGATAGAAAAGAGTTCAAGTGGACTAATGGGGTAGATAAGAGTTTTAAAATGTTGAAATAGAAAGTTATAGAACAACCTATTTTAGCACTTCTAGATTTTAATAAGGTGTTTCAAGTAGATTGTGATGCTAGTGGTACTACAATAGGAGCTGTTATGAGCCAAGCAGGTAAACCTATTGCTTATTTTAGTGAGAAGTTAAATGATGCCAAGAGAAAGTATTCTGTTTATGATCAAAAATTTTATGCTATAGTTCAGGCATTAAAGAAGTGGAAACACTATCTACTTCTTAAGGAGTTTGTTTTGTATACTGATCATCAAGCTTTGTAATATTTGAATAGTCAAGGAAAGTTGAATCAAAGAAATTTGAAATGGGTTGAGTTTTTGTAGAGTTACACATTTGTTTTGAAACACAAGAGTGGAAAGTCTAATAGGGTTGCAGATGCTCTTAGCAGAAGGAAACTATTGTTGACAGAAATGCAAATTGAAGTGGTTGGGTTCAAGGAACTCAAGAATTTGTATCTAGAGGATCCTGATTTTGGTGAAGCTTGGAAAGCTTGTAAAGAACCTATTACTGTAGATAAAATGAAGTGGCTGGATTTTATCATCCAGGATGATATGCTATTCAGAGGGAGTCAGTTGTGCATTCCATTAAGTTCTATGAGGGAGAATATCATCAAGGAGAAGCATAGCGGAGGATTGGCTGGATATTTTGGTCGTGATAAAATCCTTGCTTTGGTCAGTGAGAATTATTATTGGCCATAGTTGCAGCAAGATGTCAAGAAGTTTGTACAGAGTTGCAGAGTATGTCAGATGATGAAAGGAGTGAAGTAGAATACAGGGTTGTATCAGCCATTACCTATACCAGAGAAGCCTTGGGAGGATATCATTATGGACTTTGTTCTTGGTTTACCAAGGACACAGCAAGGGCATGATTCAATTTTTGTGGCAGTTGACAGATTTTCCAAGATGGCACATTTTATTCCCTGCAAGAAGACTAATGATGTTGTTCACATAGCGGAATTATTTTTTAGAGAAGTGGTGAGACTACATGGTTTTCCAAAGAGTATAATTTCAAATAGGGACACTAAGTTTGTTGGATATTTCTGGCATATGTTGTGGAAGAAGTTGAAGACAGATTTGAAGTTCAGTTCATCACATCATCCACAGACTAATGGATAGATAGAGGTGGTGAATAGGAGTTTGAGAAATTTGTTGAGATGTTTGGTTGGAGATAAGCCAACAGGATGGGATTTGATTTTACCACAGGCAAAATTTGCATATAA
Organism: Chamaecyparis obtusa; assembly: GCA_027943335.1. Classification (NCBI taxonomy): domain Eukaryota; kingdom Viridiplantae; phylum Streptophyta; class Pinopsida; order Cupressales; family Cupressaceae; genus Chamaecyparis; species Chamaecyparis obtusa. The sequence goes on from BSBK01011230.1 coordinate 297,768, forward strand.
TAATTCTGTCAATAGGAGCACTGGTAAATCGCCATTCCAGATTGTATATGGAAGTAGTCCTAGAAATGCATCTAAGTTGAGAAGGATAGATCAAGAAGAAATAAGTAGTGTTGAAGCTGAGGATTTTGTAGAACATTTGAAGAACATCCATGAGGAGGTGAGGAAGCATACTACCAAGATGAATGCACAGTATAAGGCTAAGGCAGATGAGAAAAGGAGGTGTAAGGAATTTCAGGTTGGAGATGAAGTCATGGTTCATTTGTGGAAGGAAAGATTTCCAGTTGGTACATATAACAAGCTGAAAATGAAGAAGTTTGGGCCATGTAAGATACTGAAGAAGCATGATTCAGGAAATGCATATGAGGTCGAGTTGCCTACTGAGCTAAATATTTCACCAATGTTTAACATTTCAGATCTGACAGAGTATCATGAGGGAGGTGTTGAAGATGAGATCACAATAGCACAATGGATTATTCCAGCAACTAGTTCAGATACCAAAGAGATTGAGGATATACTGGATAGTCATGTTGGCAGAAGCGCAAGGAACAGGACATATGAAGAATATCTAGTCAAGTGGAAAGGATGACATGTTGAAGATTCATCATGGCTGACAAAGGAGGAGGTTAAACATCTTGGTTTTCCTCTACACACCTAAGACGTGACGGGGTCACTTCTCAAATTACCCCGGGTGTCTGATGCAGGAGCATCCTAGGTGTAAGAGCAATCTTGCATCACCCAAAAATATTTATGTTTTTGTATTCAATAAGGGCTATCTTGTGCAGAGCTGCTATTTATGAAAACTTGTTGTTTTTAGTAAGTTGGTCATAAATCTTGGAATGTTCTAATTTTACATGTGGAGGTTCATCTTAGTCATATCAGCCTACCAATAAAGTTTCATGGCTAGATCAGGTCTACTTTTGAAGATATTGAAGATTTTCGGTATTGGTAGTAGGGTACAGAAACTTTGAACTCAGTTTTGAAGGCTTTAGAGGCTCCGGATGAGGTCAAAAACTTGGGTGACAATCGCTTGAGTGAGTCAAGCCTGTAGAGTGCTTCGTGGCCTTTCCGAAATGGGGTTATAATAGTCAATCGGGTCAACTGGTGATGACTTATAGTCTCTAGAAGTCGAGTCACCTAAAATGGTGGAAAATAATTTTCCTTCAAAATTTATGTTCAGGTTTCAAAAGTTATTTTGAGTCAACTCTGATGTAATAAATTGAAAAATAAAATAATTCTAAGTTTGGTCGGCCCTAAGGGCTAAATTTCTAGAACCTTCTCGGGCGGTGGAAAATGCTTATATAAAGAAGGCTCATAGTGTTGTCTAGGGCAGCTCTAGGTAGTAGATCTGGGTATTGATTCGAGGCTTTGTCCTATAGAATATTGTAAGGGAATGCCCATGTGGCTTTGCATATTGTAATTCTGAAAGTTTGTAATTCCACATTTGTGGAGATAATAAGAAGCCAATTTTCTGTTCTTGCATATTGTTGTTGTTTCTCTATTTCTGTTATGTGTTTGTGGTATTAAGGGGAGCACCCTTCATCATTAAGGTAGGGGCATTCTTGTCCTCGGTGAAACTACATGGGGTATTAGTATTTTGGCCGGTATTACTTAGTTGCAACCTTGACCAATGGCATCAGTCATTGAAGGAAGCTCGGTCACTGAAGGGAATCAATAGTCTCTGGCACTCGGTGAAGTGTTACTCGGTCATGCCTATGGTGCTCGGTCAATACTGGTGCTCGACAATGCTTGGCTTACTCAATTAATTCACTATCACTCAGTAGTTTTGGATTACCGACTGGAGTTTTGTGTGATTTTTTGAGCCGACTTGGTGAATTTATTGTTGGTAGCTATTGTTATGGGCCGACACGCTGAATTAAATGTTTGTATACATTTTTAAGCCGACTTGTATGGCATTTAATTATTTATTTTGTTAGTTAAGGGTTTCATCTAGCTGACTTGTGGCTGATGATTAGTATTTATAGGATGTTTGGGTAGATGTTTAAGAGAGCATGAAGAGATCATGAGGGGAGAGTAGAGAAGTTCATGACTTGAAGACTTAGTGAGTCAGATCTGAGGTTCTGAAGTTGAAGTTGGCAAAGTTGTGGAAAAGTTCTTGCATGTTCTTGCAGATCAGATTGATATTTGATAGTTGTTTGTAGCAGAGCTAGTGGTTTTCATACCTAGAGACAAGGAGATTGTTTGGAGGCTTGTGAGCTCAATTTTAGATCTTCCTTAGGGTTTCTATCAGCTTCTTATTATCTTTAGAGCTAAACTAGTTGAGATTGTATTGGATCTATTGTGGATCTTGCAGAATTGTTTCATTTTGTAATTAGCCCTAACCCGGAAGGCCTTATAGTCAGGCATGTTAATGCAAATTAATTGAAACATATGTGGTGTTATCTGTTGTGTTGAGTATTTTTCTGTGTAATTCTGGTGGCTGCAAGGTTTGGATTGTCCTTCATTGGATCCACCATCCTTGACTGTATCAAATTGTGAGTTCTTTAATGTCTTCTTACGAGTATATAACTTCTATAAAAGAACAATGGTTATTTTGATGTTCACAAATGACAATAGTAGGTGAGTAAAACTTAAAATACATAACCAATTCATAATGCACTAAATTGAGTGCTAGGATTGGTTGCTACTTGGCATCTCTATCTTATACTTTCATTTCCTTCCTATCAACTAAATCTTATCTGCATAAATAAAATATTTACATAATAGAACATTATCATTTAGCCCTTATTTCTCATATCTTATTCCATCATAATGATTCACCTCCATCGCCAATTAGACTAAGGCATCAATTTAGTTCCTAGTTGCTACATCATAGCACTTTTTCAAATAAATCAAAGAATATATCAACATTAGTTTTAGGTAGTTGTTATTTTCACTTTATATATCTCATTGCTTTACCAATAATATTTCTCTTAGGATTCCTCAATTAGCATCTCAAGTTAGATAAGTAATGTTGCATCTAGACATTCATGTGTGAATTTGAATTATGAGGTTGGATATCATTAGGGGTTTGAGAAGGATACATCTAAGTCTTTCACATGTCTCTATATCTAGTTGATAGAGTTGTGAAATCCTTTTTAGTGACAAACCTGTTGTAGGTGCTTAGTGACAATGGAATTGGAGTTTCTTATGCATTGGGTATGGTTTTCCTTAAGGCATATTTCTTATCATTTCTATTCATTTTTTCTCAAAACACACCTCAGGGAATGCATGTAGGCATAATAGAACTTGAAGCAAGAGTTGTTATCCATCCTTATTACTTGGCCCATTATTTTTCTTGCCATTCATAAGATACAAGCTACTCTATGGTACTTAGGAGTTCATCTTTGGGGATTTGGGATCAGATATTTTGGGAGCCAACTTCTACTATCATTCTATTATTTCTTCTTGCTAGGAAGCTATGAATTTAGTTCCACTTATAATGCATGATAATTACTGATCACACCTAGATGGATATTCATGTTCAAGTGGAAATTCTTCTTGTTAAGTTTTCATAAATGGAAAGATACAAAATGGATCTGGCAATAGGCTAATAGTTTGATTAAGATGAATTTTATTTGTTTGAAATTATCCATGTTGTTATACCACCACTACCATCATAGTTAAAGATTATATCTTCCATCTAACTTTTAAGTGCCCATTCTCTTGTAGTGACCTTGTAAACCTTCATATGACAGTGGACAACTTTTGTTTTTATTTTGAGAGATTTCAAATTGTTTTTCTTATTTTGGAATGCCTCTAGAAAAGATAGCACTAGCATACATACAACTGGAAAACTCGCTCCAAATTACTAGAAAAATTCTTAAGATCACAAATAATGTCTTTCTTGTATATTTTGTACAGGCAGTATTAAAAGGAAAAATACCTAGATGTGGATGACTTATGTTGAGATGCCCATGTTTAGAAATACCTACAACAAATTCAAGGGAATGCAAGGGAATATGTAAGCTTGAAGATTGCTGACTACTAAGGTTTGTGAGGATGTTGAGGATAAGGAAAGCATATAACAAAGAGTACTCCATTTGTTTTCCAAAAAAACTGATTAACCACACCCCTCCTTTTGTCAATTATCATCAATGTAGTCATTAAAATTTTTTGCTTACTATTGAATTCTTGAGGATAAATATATTTAATAAATTTTGCTTAATATTTTGGGCTTCTGGAAAATTGAAGCCTCAGCCAAGGAAGTTCCTTGTGGCAAAGAGGATTGAAAAGCCTAATCAGCAGGAGGGCACTGTGTGCAAGTGCTACCAGAAGAAGTCAAAATCTAGGTCTGCTAATATATCTGGAGTTAGGAAATGTGTATGTACTGCCTCTCAAAAATTGAGGGCTTCACAAGAGGAGTTTATGAAGGATAAATTTTCAAAGACAGAAAAACCTTCAACAGAAATTGGAGAAACCAGTATAGAAACCCAAATTGAAGTTCAAGAGACAATTCCCTAGGAACGTATGTGTGGTGTGTCTTCTATTGAAGATAGGAAAGATGGGTTCTTTGAAATGTGTGGGAATAGTGAGGAAGTGGGGGTTGCTAAGCTTTTAGGAATGAATGAGAAGGAAGTTGGGGTTGCTGAGGTTTCAAGAATGAATGAGAAGATTGGGGTTTCAGAATTTTTTGAATTGTATAATGGAAACACATTTTCCAATGATAATATGCATGCTTGTGCTACTTTATCTCCTCAGAGAGGGGTTTCCCCCGCACCTAGAAGGCCTAAGAATGGGCTGCTTGTAGAAGCAATTAGTTCCATTCCAGAGCAAGGTGGGCGAAGAGTAAAGTATTTGGTCAAGGCATTTGAAATTTTGATGTCATTCCAGACTATGAAACTATAGAGAGTCCTCAAACTAGGCCATTGGATAAATCTATCTACAATATATCTAATATGGATCAAGGGAAGGGCAAGCCTAGCATTGGAAAGAGATTGAAGTGGGTGCTTCCTGACATGCAACCAAAGGGCTCTGAGAAGAGGACAAGTGGTAATAGCAGCCCATCTCATGAAAGCTATGGTCATAAGTCTTACTATGATGATTCTTATGTTGATCATGGAAGGCAAATGGAATTTGGAATGGACAAGGGTCTGAATTGGGCACTTCCTGGCTTGCAGGCCACAGGCTCTGAGGAGAGATCAAATGGCAGAAACAACCCAGTTCATGAATACCATAATGGCTAGAACAGGGAAAGTAAGGGTACATTTTCTGAGACAAGCTTGTTGAAGAGCTCAAATGGTCAACCTAAAAGCATTTTCCTAAAAAGGCCATATTGTAGTAGTCAATCTAATGAAAGCTCTGATGACTTCAAATTCTTCCCTATTTGTGAAGAAATAGCCTCAGTTAGCAATAATATTACTCGAAGTGTTAATTCAATCAGGAGAAGTCAAAGTTGTTCTGGGAGCAAAAGAAGAGGCTACAAAGAGAGCTTGGATTCAACAGGACAAAGATCTCTGGGTAGAAGTGGAATTCAAAAATGGAAGAAGAAACTCAAGGTCACTTGTACACAACCATTTAAGCTTCGTATAGAGAAAAGAGGGTACATGAAAGAGAAGGAATTGAGGAAGAAGGTCCAAGTGATGTTTTTCAAGGATGAAAAAAGTTGAATTCCAATGGCACAGGGTTTGCCATGGACAATAGATGAACCGGAGCATTTGGTTAAGCCCCCTGTAAAAGAATGCATAAAACCATTAGATGTAAAACTTTACACTGAAATAAGAGCAATTGACCATGCTAAATTTGATCAGATAATAGCAGACAAGATAAATGCTTTGGAGGAGCAAAGAGGAAAGAATACATAAGTTGGCTGAAGAAGAGGAGATTAAGAGGCTAAGAAAGGAAATGATTCCATGTGCTCAACCCATGTCATTTTTTGATCGCCCTTTTATTCCCAGAAGATCTTCTAAAATTCCAACCATTCCAAATGATCTATTCAAGCCATTTGCACCTAGAGGCCTTTAAAATATTCAAGCCATTGTAATTGGTAGGTGCAAAGCTAAATTCTAGAACTTTTGCCAGCATCCTGCAAACTGATATTATGTTTGTGTCATAGGAAGGTGACCCTTTTGAAGAACTTTAATGATTTTATTGTTCTCTTTTCTTTCACTAGTAAAAATGATTCTTAACACTGTTATTAATCTTGTCTTGATGATTTGAATATATCATTATCCTTATTCTCTTGTTTCTTTCATCCTTTTGACCATTTTTATTTTTTGTTCTTGTGTGGCCCTACTGTGATAGTCTTCATGGAAAGTCACCTCTTACTACTATTATTTAAATATATTACAAACCTTGTCATATTTTTGAGATCATGTCACTATATCATCCTTGATGCAAAATCTCTATGACTTAGATCTTACAATCTTTATTATTACTCCACTTCTTCTAGGATTCTATTGCTTGACTGCTACAACTCTTAGAATTCAAATATGTTATTGAAGCTCACTTGGAGACAAATATTTCTTAAGTAGAAATGGCTACATGTGGACCGATTCACACTAATGAAACTTGAGTCAATTATTGAAATTGATTCAATTTATATTACTCTTGAGTTGCACATTTGAAGAAGTTTCCTTTTGCAGATTGTTTGCTATCAAAAGTCAATTGTAGACATTATTTTGATTCCATGCACAGACATCTAAAAGTGTGAGATTAACATTTTCCAGGAGTAGTCAATTCTTTACAGTTTTCTTGCATGGTTTTGATTCAATGCTTCATTATGACATTCAATTTGTACAAACCATTTCAATTTCCTTGTACATTTTGATCATTAATTAGAAATTATGTCAAATATTGAAAAGAAAAGCAAGAATAAACAAGAATGCTACATATACAAGCTCCACTTCTTATTTTTCTAAATTGTTAATTTTTTTTCCATATTTTTTTGTTCTTTTTTCTATATTAATGCGGATTTTACAATATGCATTCAATGCAAATTTTTTGTTTTTCTGTCAAAACCTTGGGAAAATTTTTGGGAGTAAAAAGCATGCTTCCACATATGTTTTTGATAGCAATATGAATTTGTTACAGGTTTCTATTGAAGATGATGCTTTTGGTATTTATGATTTTATCAATGGTGTCTACAATGAGGTAAGCTCAATCATCAATTCAACAATAACTTAATATTTCTCCAACTTATCTTTTTATTTGAAAATCTAATACTCATGCTTTATCTTGCAAACTAGTAGTGTTTCAATCAAAAATTTTGTAGCTTTCTCCAAATTAGTATTTTAATGGTCAGACTATGCAAATATTTTTCTTCTTTTTTCTTCTCATATTCCTACTTAATTCCAGCATTGTATAAAGTAAAGATTTTGCGATGAAGGCATGCATTCGCCAATCAATTTTCTTTGCTTATTATTTTTTGCAAATGTTATGCAATTTAGAGTGGCATGGCCTCTCAAGAAAGCTAATGAATATCAAGTTTACAGTATCTTCCTAATGTATGTAGCTTGCTTCTTGCTTAGCTTTATTCTTATTGACTTATTTATTTATATTGTAGCTTATGTAAGCCTCAACATGGATGTTCTATGTGATATATCTGATCTTCGGTGTATATCTTGCATATGCTTTGCTCCATCATTATAATTGGCTTGTAGGGAGGGTCCTTTGACCTAGAATCAGGGGTGTTTTTGTCAGGATTAGTGGACAGATCATCATATTTTTGTATTTTACTCTTTAATGTTCAAGCCTTTCTATAGAAGATCTTTTTATAACATACTGCCTATTAAAATACTCATGTTTGTAAATATTGAAAACATGAATCTTCTGTATATTCAACGAATAGATCTGAGCAATGATCATGGGAGAGGCAATTGGTATTGCTTGCTTATTGGCTTACGCATTCCTTGAACAAGGTGATAGTATTGTTGGATCCAATTTGACTAGATAGACTAGATCTTGGAACCCAAAGCTATTTCTGGAAGATTATTTTTGCAAAAGTAGAACCATCCAATCAACATATGTCCCTCTAAAGTAAAACAATCCAATCAACATAATTCCCCAACAATGAAAATAATAGAACTCTCAGTGCAATTGTTTTTATACTATACCATCAAGCTTTCTTTTAGCTTAGATTTTGCATTTTAGTAAACTACCTAAAATGTTGGGGATTAGGAAAAGTTGAAGTTCAGCTCGAGGGAATTATGTTGTTATTGTTCTTATTCTATTATTTTCTACTTCAGTCATGCAAAGAAAAATAATAAAATATTTTGTTATTGTTCTTATTAGATCTACACATAAGTTCAGACAAAGGAATGATATACAAATGCCACATATAAAATATGCTTCAAATTAGACACATTATCAACATCTTGATACAAGAAATTAGGATTTTATTCTCTATTCTAAACAAATTTGTAAACCTGGCATTGTTTCAATATTAGAAAACAAAAATCTGTAAACCTAAAACCTTTGAAAAAAAATCCATGTATCCCACTTCAAATATTAAAGAAAATGAATAAATCCAACAAACCTACCAAATCTCCCAAAACATAGAATCCAACAGATATCTAAAACCCTATAAACAATGCAATGCTACACCAAGAAATTACAGAGCACAATATGTAGGGACATACCAAATGCCCAATATGGCATTAGAACTAGACATCCTATGAGGTAAGTGAACTGTTGAACCACCTCTAGTGGAGTCGAACCTGTAAAGAAGTACAAGTCCGAAAAACTATCATTATCAAGTAGAAGAAAAAGCATCACTTAAATAATTTTTTTACAGGAATATCCCAACTCTAAAGAACAAAAGGAAAAAGGTGGAAATGAGGTAACGCGAAAAAGATTACAAGAATCCAATGTTAACTCTTGTAGTGTAGCCAAGCTACAATTTAATGGGTGCACTAAATTACTCTGACTTGTGTGCTCCAATTTAATGGATGCACTAAATTAGCCTGACTTTATGCATTTGAAGACTTGAACTCACTTCCTGCATTCATTCAAAGATTAATTTTTTTAGAAATATCAATCAACTACTGCAAACTGTGAAAGATTTGAAAACAAGCATAAAGATTTTAAATTAATCAAATGATTTGTGACAGACCATAACAGTAGTTGAAAAATAGAGATAACATAGCATGAAATGGCATTGGATATTCATAAAGACAGTGAGCTAAAGAACAAAGATAAACAAATCCAATTCATAAGCAGTAAAACAACATGGTTAGATCAATGGTTACAAGAGACACAAAGGACATTGTTGGTCTATATTAGTTTTCTGGTTTGTTCAGTGGTCTCAATGTGATTGCAACCAATATCTATAACAATATGTATGCATGTACAAAGACTTGAGTTTGACATGTTTTTTAGTTTTCACTAATGATCACGGCAGATCTAATTCTCTGGCACCGAAAAAATAGTATGGGATATAGGAATGGTACAATACATACAAGTATGGCGTGCATTCCTATTATTGTTTTGTTTAGAGTTGTTGGATTGTACATTAAATATTTGAAGGTTGGTATTCTCATTCATCATGAATCACTTTCTATTTGTAGGGGCCAATCCAAACTCTAAGTGGTGGTTAGAAGCAAAGAATTGATATGGTGGGTGCATTGGTAGAAGAAAGTAGGGTGCTAATTTTGGACAAGTTAACACCATTATTAGATGAAAGTGATCAAGTACATTTGAAATCAATCTTCTCATTTATGAAAAATACTCTCTTGAATTACAAGTCATAGAAAATTCAACTCTTAACTGAAATAGGGAAGTTGATAAAATGGCTCTTGAATTTGATCCTGATGGTCTGTATGCCTCATTTGTACTTTAAGTTGAAATGGAAGATGCAGTAGTATGCAATGTTTGCACGGTATTATTATTTCCTTACTTTTGTCTTAATCATTTGAATTTCTATGTACATGAACCATTGGTGTTATTAGTAAGATAGATCAAGCAGCCTCTGACAAAAAATCCTTGTTGTTGTTCAAGCACTATTCAAAGTCAATTACATAATATTTGAAATAAACTTGACAAATGTGATCATAAATTGTGTAAGTTGGAGGGTAGATCACAAGTTGTTGAAGACAAGTTAGTAAGGCTTGGCAAGAATTTGAAGATAAATTTCTTCAACACATTGCCACAAGAGAGGTACATAAATGTTCAAATTAGAAAGATTAACTCTTAGAATTTGCTTTCCCTTTATAATTATTATTGTAGATGTGAATTTAATCTTGTACCATTAGCAAGTGTACTCCTAATGCTGCACAACACTCTCAGCTGTTGATATGGTTCACTCTATGCTAGTATGACAAACCATAGTCACCTCCAAACTCATACAATTTAGTTCTGATGTGTTTTATGACAATTAATTTTAAGACTGTTACAATAAGTTTTTAGATAGTTAGTGGGTTACAATCAAATTTTTGGGGAGTTAGAAGTCTATATTAGTGAAGATCCACAAGTTTTTATGGATGTGGAGTTGGATGTGTAATGAATTAGTAATGTACCAATTCCAATCAATAAACAATATTTTCTCTACACACTATGAATCTTTGTCTTATGGATACAGTCCTCATAACGGGGAATTCATATGCTTGGATAAAATGTGATTTTGTTTGGATGATAATGTAAGATCATTTTCTTGGGTGAATTTTACCTTTCCATGCATTTATTTCAATGTTTTGACCACTAATAAGACCAGGGAATTAATTGGTGTCCTTGACTGTTCCTGATGTGGAGTCACAGTCAGCATTTAGGAGTTGAAACCTTCACAATGAAGTCACTCTCCCACCCCTGTGGCTATTTTGATTGGTGGGAGAGGTATAATGGTGTATTATATCATTGTACATAATGGTTTTAATGCAGCGATAGGTGAAATGAGTTTGGGAAAACCACATAATGGTGGTAGGTTGATGATTGAAGGGTGCCTGATTTGACACCAGTCATTAATGTGAATGAATACTCTTAAGGATGGATATTTTTTGTGATGGATCTAGTGTTTTAAGGTCCATAGGGATGTGTTAGATCCATTGGGGGGATCTAGAGAGATTTGCAAGTGTCCTTGTGAACAAGCCCTAGCCTAGGGACCCTAGAAGGGAGGGTTTGATGCCTAGAAGAATAGTTGAGTGATGGTGCCTTAAAAACTTTATAATCCTTATTTTTTTTCCATTTACTAAGACTTTTTCAAGGTTAGGAGTCAAGGGAGAAAGTCCTTGTATAGGTTTCTTTGTAAATGGGTGCAAATTAGGCCTATTTGGTTGTTGCAAAGGTAGTGGATCTAGTAGTTGGTCCAAAGTAACATACCTTGGGTTTGGGATATGTTTAGTAGAATTGTAAAGGGTGTATGGAACTATCAAGGGTTTCCCTAGTTGTTTGGAAATTTTGTGAGTTAAAGACAGATTACTGATTGGACAGGGCTATAAGGAGATTATGCTCTTGGAGTGAGTTGCATTGCAGATCTCTCAACCAGACTTGGAGGGCTGGTGGAACATGGTACATTGGCCATGTTATGATGTTCTAAGATGCTAGAACAAGGGTGGAATCTTTTCTTGAAGATTGGACAAGTTGGAGGCTCTAGGTGCATGGCAATGGTCTAGAAAGTGAATTTTTGGATTAAGGATTGGATTAGTCTAAAGCTGGGTACTTAGTCTAGTTATAGTCATTAGGAAGAGTTCTATGGTACTTAGTCTAGTTACAGTCATTAGGAAGATTTTTAATCTCTGAATTTTTCTCCTTTATTCATGAAATTGCATGGAGATTGCTACTCTATGTTTTTGCCATTTTGTTGCCCCTTAGATCAAGAAATTTACATTTTCTTTCATTTATAGAATGTGCTTCTCATTGTGATGGAACGTATGATTCATCCTCTTTACATGACAATCACAAACTTTGCCTCATAACAGTCTTTGACATACTTTGTTTTCAATGATTCTCATAACCATTTACTATCATAACCCTTGAACTATAGATGGAAAAACTTGAAATCATGTTTAATGGAAAGTACTAGTATACATGGTATGATTATTCTTTAAAGGGTACTAGCTCAATGGAAGAGCACCTACTTTACAAGTAGGAGGATGGTGGTTCGATTCCATCATGCCCTAATATGACTAAATATATGACTAAATAAATGATTAAATATATGACTACATAAATGACTAAATAAATGACTAAATATATGACTAAATAAACGACTAAATAAATGACTAAATAAATGACTAAATCAATGACCAAATCAATGACCAAATAAATGACCAAATAAATGACTAAATCAATGACCAAATCAATGACCAAATCAATGACCAAATAAATGACTAAATAAATGACCAAATTAATGACTAAAATAGTTTAGTCATAAATTTGGTCATGAGATAAATGACTGGCAATAAACTACTACTGGTCACGTGACCAAAATTAGTCATTTATCTACAATTTTTAGTAGTTCATTTAGTCATATATTGTTGTTTTTGTACTAGTGAATTATAAAGACCATTATAGAAAATATTCCATATTTCTTTAGTTAAAAAAATTCAAAGAAAATGTGCCTAATTGACCTAGGCTTTCTACAAGTGAAGCCAACTTCAAATTAAAAATGCTACAACTTATAAAGAAGTCTTTGTAATAAAAGAAGCCACTTGAACTAAGTCTTTTTAGGCTCAATACATTTCGACTACAAATTCTTGAAATGTAGAGAGTCCTTAGTGGAGGGTGCAAGAAGGCCTCTACATACTATAGCCATCGTGCATGATCTATATGGAAGATTCTTGTTGGCTAGTTTTCTCCTCCACAACGTGCTAAACTAAAGGGGAAGATGGTGGAGGAAATATGGGAATCTTCTCTCATCTCTTAGTGGGGAGCCTCCTATGTTTTTTCCTCCACTCTACTTTTTTCCTTGTTATATATAAATTTCCTCTATTTAGTCAGATGTCCATGTAAATATCAAATTGTATTGATGGATTTATCTAGTTTATGCCTCTTTCCAATTATCTCTATTCCTAGCTATTTTCTAGTTTTTCAAATGTCTACCAAAAATTTAACTATTTGACTGTAGGGGGATAAATTATATATATATGTAATACTTAATTTATTTTAATATAAATTTAGGCTTTCTCCTTTTATCATTACACAAACATTCATATTAATATCTAATATTATATTAATACAAATTTATTAAAAAATAATATATAACTTATATTAATAATATATGAATATTATATATAAGTCCTGGTTAAAACATCAACTTTAATTAAAAATCAGGTTTTGGGTAACATTTATTTGATCTTGGATCCTATATCTGATCCAATATTAGATATATGTTACATGTAGATTATAAAACTAGAAAAAGGGTCTATCGTCGATCATTTTCACCCATGGAAGGCTCGATAGCGACTATAGAGTAATGAATATTAGAAAAGGGATCTAATATCCATTTTCTGAAAGTATTTTTCAACAAGAATTAGGCAAAGGTATGTTTTTGTATTTTTTTGGTTTATTTGCATTTTCATTTTATTTTTTATTTTTTTAGTTGGAAATCAGGTTTTTTAATTTGAAATAGACTATGCAGATTAAACTTTGTTAACTTTTTAAACTTTGAACTTTGATCAAGTAACATGGTTGATAATCCAAACAAACAACCACTAGATTCTCTATCACGAAATCTTCCCTTAATTTATGATTTGATTGTTTAGAATTTGAATGATTCAAGGAATATTTCTAAGGTGTATGATAGGAACCCACGTCTATCCTCAATGACACCAAAATTAGAGTTAATAATCTCTAATGTTGAAACCCTCACCAACCAACTTCACTCTATTGTGGCCATGCAATAAGACATGAGGGTACACTATGTGGATGGGTTGTCATACGATGAGGTGAAGAATGTTGAAATCATCAGAGCTGAATTAGCCACCTTATTTGTTAATCCCCAAACTAGACAAACTATTTGTTGGTTTCCAAAACCACTGATTGCTTAAACCTGAAAGAACTACCAATTCTTATGACAAGGTCAAGCAAGGTCTTTGGCCAATGAACATGAATGATCAATGTGATCGAATTTCTCTGCTCTTCTGGCTCTTCCACACTAGGGAAAGTGTACCTATTTCTCAATATATTTCCTTCAAGATCATTTCTTCAATAATATTCTAGCAGATTTAACTTGTATCTTTAAATGATTGTCCTAGCTTGGCATATGAATTGAGAAAGATCAGAAATGTTGCTTCTTCTCCTAACAACTAAATCAACTCCTACTTGCTAAAACAAATTAAAAAAACTTTAAATAAATGTATAAAGTTTTCCCACTTAATGAAATAATACAAGACCAATCCCTTATCTAAATTGGGCTATAGAGTCTCCTTTCATCAAACCTTCACATGCAACCCTATGAGACAATTTGTATCTTTTTTGAAAAAATAATCAATTGTTTAATCCTATCAATGTGAATCTATCAAGTACACCACATACAACTAGTTTAATTGAATTTAATTCCTCATGGGGAAACCAATTAAATAGAAAGAAATAAGACAACAAATTCATTATAACTTTCTGATGATCGAGTGCATATGCAAGACAAATAACAATTCCACACAAGTCTTGAAAACAACAATTGAATTCATAAATTCAATAATCACAAAGGACTCAGTCTAGTAAAAGATAACACATATTTAACACCATTTTTAAGGAAAAGGGTCTGCTCATTTGTATTAATTTCAAAAATAGTAAAATTGAGTTTTATGTTTCACTCGTGCCAAATTCTTCTACTCTATATAATATAGTCTTGGTTTCCCCTTTATAGAAAAATAGGAGAAGCAACAAGCTTCAGACCATTCACATTCATGTCCTTTCAATTTCTAAACTAATCTAATGACCAAAACATATCATTACAATATACAATTATTAAGCTCAATGCTTTAATATTGTATTAATTAACTATAGTGTTTAGCCTTCAAATATTTTCTCCATATTGAACATCCGCAAAATAATTCTCCAATAATAATGTTTCCACCACAGAGCATTATTTGCAAATTATTCACCTCTTTGAGTGAAAAATACTCCATGTGAAAGAATTATTTTCCAAGTAGAAATTCATTCTTTAATAGTATTGCTCATCATTATGGCCCCAATCTTTCTTTGATATACTCGTTATTCTTCAAAACATTTCTCTTTCAAGAAAATCTACAAATTCACACTTTCTCCTTTACTTGAAAATAAATTAATGTTGCTTTTGAATATTTTAATTACCTCATATTCACATGATATTTCACATCCTCTCATAGCTTATGAAAAATTCTTATTTATATGGTTATAATTTACCCACCAAATAAATTCTTATTATTTCATTGAGCTCTCTTTATTGGTAAAATATTATTTATATTTCCTCAACCTGATATTTCACTCAAAAGAATAAATCTATTATTTATCAAAGTTAGGGAAAATCAATAATTAAGCTACTTCCTAAATAAGGTGAAAATGGAAGCATAGTAACATAAATTACATTCATCACCTATTTATTTAGAAAGAATGTTTAGAAGCATAGATAGATCTGAAAATGCTTGGAAATTAATTAGATCAAAGTACATACCTCATCATGATATTAATCTAGAAATACCTATTTTCTGAAGTCTGTATGAAGTTTTGGAAAATTCCATCATGTGTTCTGGACTGGAAATGTCAAGGTGAACAAAACCCAGAAATCTTTTCTCTAGATTCACACAGGTCGACTTTGACCTTTCAAAAGGTCAAAGACCACATTTTTATTCTGAAGTCTGATTCTTATTCTGTTCATAGATCCTAAAAGTTTAGCGAAAAGGGTACCCCGATCTGGCCTCTAATTCTCAAAAGAGCACCTACAGATATCTGAAAAGGGGGGTTTTTGGGGTGGCTATATAGGGTTTTGCCAAGCCCCCAAGGCTAAAGTACTTCTACCATTCTCACAATTCATAGTTGTTACTCCATGATTGAATGCTTGAAATGTTGATGATGATGGATCAAGGAAGAATGATTCTCTCTTGCTCCAAATATGAATGCTTGAAGATGCTTGAAGACTTGAAATGCTTGCTTGAAAACCTTGAGAACTTGAGAGCTTGATTGCTTGAGATGAGATATGAAAATGAGAGAGGAAGGCCTCCTTTTATAGTGAATTAGGTCACACTCCTCTAGAAGGGCCACCTTGAAGAATTAAATCCCAATTAGGTCCTAACCTTTAGAGAATGGATCTAAATTAAATGTAATTAAAGGATTTACCATTTCCAAGCCCGAAATAGCTGACCCGGAGGCAGGAAGTTAATAATCCCGAAAGCCAAATTAGCGGGAATTGAAAATTTGAAATCCCAACAAGATGAGGTCAAGATCGAGGTTGACCCTGACCTAGGGTTGAGGTCAACCTTGACCAGAAACCCTAACTTTTGCTAGAATGCAGTTTAAAGGACCCGAGGGTGCCCAGAAACTTAGAAATGAAGCTGGATAAGAATAGAATGTCTGTGATAGATAAAATATCATGTGATTGACATGATGAAGGCTAGGAGGACCCATTTCTTTATCCTACCTAGAAATTAGAGTCATAGAAGAGAGGAATTAAGGAGAATCCTTAGGATCCTAACCCTATTTTCACCCAGGACATACAAATGCATCCTAAATGCAGGTTTATCATGACAAATGCACTGAAAGAGGGTGCTAAACTTATCCAAATGGAAGTGCTTCCATTTTAAGATGATACATTTATCCCCCACTTTAGCTTAGATATGACACTATGTGAATATGCAAGCTAAAGTAAGAAAATATCATAAAGATGAAAAAGGATATAGCCAAGTCCTCGATGTAAAGATCCTGCAAAAAAATTGTTAGAACCTACAATACACCAAGTTAATGAAAATCTATAATCACCTAGAGCTTACTATATGATAGTTTGAGAAGTATATAGAGCCCCTTATGCCCCCCCTATTTCGGCTTTCTACTTTGGAAGGGTGAAATAGGGTGATAAGAAAACTCTAGATACTGGATATGCAGAGTGTTGAAAAGTTCATTCCTAAACCTATTAGAAGGATTCCTACCCTTCCCAAATTGGTTCAGGGAATTAGATATCTGAATCATGATTCCAATGCCACTAACAACACAGAAAATGAAGTTATCTAACTCAAGTTATGATGAAAAGAATGAATGTCTATCGTAATGCATAAAAGGAAATTCTTACCCTAACCCTTATTTTAAACCTATAAAAGAGATGAAAAAGGTAATACTTACTCATTCTTACCATTTACAGATTTTAAATTAGAAGCAAGATGCCGAGAAGAGAGGAGCTACGAGTGACATGCCTGGAGACTATGAGACATCGTCTAGCTACCAGATGAGCACTTCTTGAGGTAAGATTCTTTCCAAATTCATGTTTTTGCTGAGCAAGGTCGATTTTACCCCCTTGAGGTCGACCCTAACCCAATTAGGTTGACCTTGACCCAAAAATTTTGACCCTAACCTAGAAAAGTTGACCCTAACCCAGAAAAGTTGACCCTGACCCAGTAAGGTCGACCTTGACCTAATTGAGGTCGACTTTGACCTAGATCAATTGTATTTTTAGATCTGATGATGTAGATGATTGATATGATGTTGTTTTGTGATTGTAGGACCTTGTCTGCTTCTGAGAGCATCCCTTTGGGGAACTACTAGTGCAGGTCAAGGAGAGACTGTCTGATTTGGATGATGAGGGTTTACAACTACTGAGGGATGTAGGACTATATTGAGTATCAGTCCTTCCATAGATTAGGCTGCACCGGGAGATGTTATCCGCACTGATAGAGAGATGGGATGAGGATGTATGCTCCTTCCATCTTCCTGCTAGCGAGATTATAGTGACATTAGAAGATGTATACAGAATTATGAGACTTTCAGTCTGAGGAGAGACTGTCAAACCCAGGACACAAAGAAGTTGGGAAGAGGTTCATGTAGATGTAGAGTACTGTATAGGAGGGTGTCTAGTGATGCAAACTCATTCAAATCACATCTCACTGTCAGCCATAGTATCATGTCATAATCCCTTAGTACGAAAGGTGATGCTATGTATAGTAGCCTTGGTTGTGTTACCCAACTCAAAGGGTACTATATTTTGTTCACCTATGACTCATTTGATTCAGAGGATGGAGAGAGAGAGAGGACTGTGTTCTCATGGGGTTGTAGCATGCTTTGTCAGCTATACCATGAGTTGAGTCAGCTGGTGAGGTATTAGCGAGAGAGTTTATCAACATGCACCATTCTATAGATTTGGATTTTTTAGCACTTCGCATGTACACATCCACATGGAGTTCCAGTGATGGTAGATGCGAGTACGGCGAGAGCCTTTGCATAGCCTATGAGAGATATCTAGTAACTTGGAGATATGCTCTACTAGAGAGTACATCTAGACCGTATTGCCAGTGTTGATGTGATATGGAGACCCTACTACCAGATGACAAAGTGGCCAGACACCCGATTCTAAATGAGACACTCTCAGTAGCGTAAGTTGCTAGAAGGTCACCAGAGCCATATAGTGATGCCATATTATTATGATTGAGTGATGAGATAGTTCAGCCTGCCACAGGGAGTCCCTAAAGTAGTACCTTGCTATGCACATCCGACTAGATACCATCAAAGACCCAGTGCCATGCACCAACCTTCAGCGGCAGACATAGAGGATAGTGAGACAAAGGAGACAGAGGATATTATGGTACCATCAGATGTATCCTATGCAGGGGTTAGCCGAGATTACATCCAGTACTGGAGCTTAGAGGGGACCCGCCCTATCTTCCCCAAGGATTATCCTATAGGTGATCCAAACTATAGACAGAGGACACACCAGGATAGTGCAAACAATAGGGAAGAGGAGGATATTAGAAATGAGGAGGAACACATCTCTAAGGGGGAACCGATGGAGGAGGAGGAGAGAGAAAATGATAGAGATGAGGACATGCCCCCAGCCGGTGATACTGGTGCAGATATACCTATCACTCCTACATCACCACTAAGATCGTGATGGCCCCCACAGCCCCACATAGAGACACCACCTCCATGGCCTGGACATAGCGAGCATGGAGAGAGTAGTCGCTCCATGCCCCCACCATCTAGACACTTTAGTGATGTCCAAGAGGGAGACCCAGGTATGGACTATGAATTTTTTTATTACAAATATGATATGAGCATGATAAAAGTATGTTTCCTCTATACCTAGCGTAGCGGAATGGAGTTTTGTATCTGAGGTTCTCAAGGATAACATTATTTCCTACCAACTTCTAGTTGATGAGCGAGAGTCTTCCATTGGGCACAGAGATCCAGGCAAACATGCTAATATCTTCGTATGCATCTAGCGGGAGTTGAGGATGTGCAGAGAGAGGGAGGAGAAGATGATGATAGAGATACAGAGTCTCTGAGAATGTGTTCAGGCCATGAGCATATCTAGGAGCCATACACGGACACACAAATCTTCATCTTCCTATCACAGAGGAGAGAGATATGGGAGTCATCGACCATCAGAGCGTCATGGTGATAGGTGTAGTGATAGATAGGGCCATTGGCATCATATGTATCAGAACTTTGAAAAAACTTATGGATTGCTGATAAATGAAAAACTTTCTTTACTAATTATTTCTATACTTGAATATTATGTTTTCATCAATATAAAAGTTAATAGAAAGAAAGAAATAAAGAAAGTGCATAAACATATTCAATATGTAATTTTTACTAAAACTACATAACCTATAAAAGAAATCATTATAAGGAACACATAAATGCACATAGAACAAATGAGATTAAGGGTAATAATGTTTAAGATGCATAATATTAATGGGTTCCTTAAAAGAAACACCATCCATATCAGCAAGTTTGTAAGCACCTGAACCAAAGTTTTCAATAATAACAAAAGGTCCAAGCCAATTAGGGCTAAATTTTCCTTTTTCGCCCGATAAAGCATTCACATTTCGTTGATTCTCATAAAGAACTAAATCACCAACTGCAAATGTTCATTCAATTACCTTATGATTTTATTGTTTCTGGAGAGATTTATGATAAGCTTTTATACGATCTAAGGCATGTATTCGTTGTTCATCCAACATTTCCAATTCTTGTAAACATAGTTCACAAAAAGTATCTTTATCAATTATCCCATGAAACAAGACACGTAAGGATGGTATTTCTAGTTCCAAAGGCATAATAGCATCAATACCATAAACAAGATTATAAGGAGAAGTACCTATAGCAGTACGAACACTAGTCCTATAGGCCCATAAAGTGTAAGTCAGTTGAGTATGCCAGTCTTTGGCATGCTTACTAACTATTTTTCGCAGAATTTGTTCAATAATTTTATTCAATGCTTTAGCTTGCCCATTAGATTGAGGATAATAAGGAGTTGAAAATCTATGTTGAATCCTATATTTCTCCAAGAATTTCGCAACGTCTTTATTCTTAAAAGAAGTTCCATTATCTGAAACTATTGTCGAGGGAATACCAAATCTTGCTATAATATTATTAAGGATGAAATCACAAATAACATCTGTTGTTGTAGAATGAAGAGGAATAGCTTCAACCCATTTTGTGAAATAATCCGTAGTGGTGAGAATGTAAGTATGCCCTTGAGAAGAAGTTGGTGAGATTTTTCTGATAAGATCAAAACCCAAAATACTAAAAGGCCATGGAGAAACTTGATTATGAAGCTCATGAGCAGGAGCATGAATCAAATTACTATGTTGTTGACATTGAGGGCATTTTTTAACAAAATAAAAGAATCTTGTTCCATAGTTTGCCAATAATACCCCATTTGAAGTAACTTATGAACTAAAGATTTGCCACCAAAGTGTCCCCCACAAGAACTAGAATGAGCTTCTGCTAAAGCTACAGGAATCTCGGTTCTATTGAGACACCGTCATAATAAACCTTCGTAAGAGTGTTTGTATAGCACATATCCTAAAATGATATAGCGTATTGCAAGTTTTTGAATGCGATTACACATGTTCCTTGTTGCTGATTCAGGAAAGGTACCATGCTTCAAAAAATGAAAAATGTGTGAATACCATTCATCCAAATGCAAGTTGAAACAATCAGAGGTAATCTTATCAGAAATTGCAGGTCTTTTAAGAGTTTGTATTGTAAATTGGAAATTTTCAGCATTGTTCTCGAGACAAACCAAGGATGCCGCACTTGCCATAGCATCTGCATGTCGATTATCTTTCCTTGGTAATGTTTGGATTGTGTAAGAGGAAAATTGTGAAAGGACATCAAGAGCTAAATCTCTATACTGTGTCATTCTATTCTTTTTAATCTGATATCCACCTTTAATTTTTTTAGCTATCAATTGCAAATCTCCATATATATGTAAATGTTTGATATTGAGAGATGAAGTGGCTCGTAAGCCAGCTATAAGAGCTTCATATTCCGCAATGTTATTAGTGCAAGGAAAGGTCAATTTATATGATAAAGGGATGGGTTTCTTTGTAGGGGGAATCAAGATGATACCCACACCAGATCCTATCTTACCCTTAGACCCAACAAAATAAAATTCCCAAATATCATCCTATTGAATAGCTAAAATATTGTCATCGAGAAATTCAAGAGGAGTAGAACCTTCAACAGAGTGAGGACAAGGAGCTTCAGCTAAATGATCAGTCAACACTTGTCCCTTAATTGATTTTTGAAGAATAAAATTAAGATCAAATTCAGTAAGTAACATTACCCATTTTGCCAGGCGGCCAGAGAGATCAGTTTGTGAGAAAAGATGTTTTAAGGAATCAAATTTGACAATCACATTAACTTCAGCATTTATGAGATAATGCCTAAGTTTTTGACATGCATAAACCACCGCTAAGCATTGTCTTTCTAGAGGTGTGTATCTTGTTTCATAATCCAATAAAGTTCGACTGATGTAATAGACAGGCCTTTCATACCATTGTCATCAAGTTGAGCTAATAATGCACTCACAGCTTGTGGGGTAGCTGAAGTGTATAATTGAAATGGTTTATCAAACTTAGTAGGCTGCAAGATAGGAGGATTTGCAAGATACTCCTTAAATTGCTCAAAAGTCTGTTTACAGTCCTCATTCCAAGAGAAAGTGGCATCCTTTCTAAGCAAGGAAGTAAAAGGGATGGTTCAGTCTGCCAAGTTAGAAACAAAGCGACAGATAGCTTGTATTTTTCCTTGCAAAATTCGTAATTGAGAAATATTTTTAGGAGGAGGCATATTAACAATAGCATCGATCTTTTCAGTATCTACCTCGATGCCTCACTTAGAGATTATAAATCCTAATAGTTTACCAAAATCAACTCGAAAGACACACTTCTTAGGATTCAATCTCATATTATAACTTTGAATTCTTTCTAACTTCGAATTCTTTCAAATATCTATCGTAAAATAGTAACATGATCTTCTCTTTGTATGGATTTTGCCAAGATGTCATCCACATAATCTTCAAGAATCTTATGGATGTAATCATGAAAAATTAAAGTCATAGCCCATTGATAAGTTGCTCCTACATTTTTTAATCCAAAGGGCATCATGACCCAACAAAAGGTTCCCCAAGGTGTTATAAATGTAGTTTTAAATTGATCTTCAGGAGGGATAAAAATTTGATTATGTCTTGAAAAGCCATCCATAAAAGATAACAAAGCATGGCCTGTTGTGGAATCCACAATCATATTGATATTAGGTAGCGGGAAATCATCTTTCAAGGATGCCTTATTTAAATTGCGAAAATCAGTGCACATCCTTATCTTATTTTCTCCTTTTGACACAGGCACAATGTTTGAAATCCAATCGAAATAATCAATAGGATGGATAAATCCAGAATCCAATAGTTTTTCAATTTCACCTTTGACTAACAAAGAAATTTGTGGATTCATCTTTCAAATTTTCTATTTTACAGGTTTCATATTAGGCTTTAAAATAATGTTATGAGTAACAATCTTAGAATCAATACCTGGCATATCAGAATATTTCCAAGCAAAGATATCCTTGAATTCAAGCAAAAGGGAAGCCAACTGATCACGTTCATCATGAGTCAAACATTTCCCAAGTTTTATCACCCTTTCAGAATTAGTTTCATCCATTTGAATATCAATAGCCTCAGTGATTAATAAATCACTTCTTATTGAAGAATCCATCGGTAAAGGAGCAATATCTTGTTCTTCATGTTCCCCAAAATAAGCATCATTTTTTAAGCAATAAGGCTTTCCTCACTTATTATGAAACTTAGGTAAGTCCTCATAAGCCCCTAAATATTCCATTAAAGCCTCTTCTTTAGGGAAGATATCCAAAGAAGGTTGTTGATTAAGATCAATAAGCAATGGGTTAACCAACTTCAACTGTCCACTACAAATATGATTAACATTGAGAGGAAAAGAAGATGGTTGTCAGTAAGGATTAAATCCTAATCCATACGTATGGTCATAAATGTCATTATCCAAGGGTATTGGTATACCTTGTTCATATTTACCACATCCTTTCCCATTGAATCCTGATTTATTAAGCAAATGATAACCAGGACCATATCGATCAGTCATATCAGAAGGAGTCCAAGGAGCGGCATATGTCACAATATCATAACAATTAGGTTTTATAGTGTCAAGTGTTTCATTTCTTGAAGTGGCAACAAAATTAATTTTTAATTCTTTAGATAATGTAGAAGCAATAAAAACTTTTTTCTCAAATTCATTATGTTGCTTCATAAAGTCTAAATCAGAGACCTTATATTCGCCAATAAATGTGGGATTAAAATCCAATGTTCCCCAATCATCTTCAGTCAAGGAAGAGGAAGAAGATGGATCTTCTTTTTGTTGAATTCCAGGTTGTTTCATCTCAGATTGTTGTATTGGCAATTGTTTCCCAATCTCTTTACTAGGTTGAATAGGTTCAGAGATTTTAGCATATTCTGCATTTAGGCAAGGATTCAGAGCATCATCCACATGTAATGTATACATTAGATTGTTATAGATGAATTGAACCTTGCGATGGAGAGTAGAAGGAACTGCATGCATAGTATGTAACCACGGTCTTCCTAAAAGAAGGTTATAGTTAAGTGGTCCAAGCATAACATGAATAGGAGTATGTAGAATAACTGGACCCACCTTAACATGTAAGGTAATAATACCCAAAGTTTTCTTCACAATATTATCAAATCCACGTATAGGAACATTACCAGGTTGAATGGTAGATAAATCAGCCTTAATTGCTTTGAGCATGTCCATGCTACAAACATTAAGTCTAGATCCATTATCAATTAAGGTTCTTCGAATGATTCTTTTATTAATAGAGAGCCACCATAAGAGCATCATATTGATTCTACACCTCTAATGAAGGTAAATCATCATCAGAAAACACAATAGGAGGTATAGAAGGCATATCATGCATACAATCCAAAATCGAATGAATGTTTTCTTGGTTAGGAGGTGTAGCAGGAAGAGTAGATAAAGCCTTTTGCAAAGCCTCATAATATGTCGGGGAGGTTTGAAGTAATTCCCATAGAGATATTTTGGCAGGAGTAGCACGTAATTGATCAACTAAGTTGTACTCCTTAAAGGTAGAAGGGTACCTAGGTGCTTGGGGAAGCATAGGTTGAGGAGGTAAAGAAACTAGAATAGTAGGCTGAGGATTATTCCGTGTGCGATAAGCATGTGAAATGGAATCAGTGTTATCAAAGAAATCCAAGGGATCTCTAGGTTTACCCTTAACTGTTATAGGAGGACATCCTTTTACTGTCATCAAAGGTTTAGGAAATATCATTTTTGGTTTATCAATGTTGCAAACAGAGGGACATGAAGGTAACCATGCACACACCCTATGGTAAAGGTTAATTGGAGAGGTTGTGGAGGAGAATGAAATAGGAATAGGATCCATGGAGACCATATTCGAACCATTTTCATCCTCACTACCATGTTCCTCATTAGGGATTCTATCCTCTTGTATAATAAAAGCATCATCAAAGTACTCAAAACAAGAATCATACATGTTGAATACAAAGAAAGTACTAAAAGCATGAAAAATATTTTTGTATTTTTAAAGGAATTTTGCAATTTTTTTGTATTTTTGAAATAGAAATGCAAGAAAGAAATCTACAAGATGTAAATCTAACACCATAAAAGAAAGAGTTGTCGTAAATGGGTTCACCAAAATGAATAAGGTGAAAATGGAAGCATAGTAACATACATAACATTCATCACCTATTCATTTAGAAAGAATGTTTAGAAGCATAGATAGATCTGAAAATGCTTGGAAATTAATTAGATCAAAGTACATACCTCATCATGATATTAATCTAGAAATACCTATTTTCTGAAGTCTGTATGAAGTTTCAAAAAATTTTGTCACTTGCTCTAGACTGGAAATGTTAAGGCGGACAGAACCCAGAAATCTTTTCTCCAGATTCACATAGGTCGACTTTGACCTTTTAAAAGGTCAAAGACCACATTTTTATTCTGAAGTCTGATTCCAATTCTGTTCACAGATCCTAAAAGTTTAGCGAAAAGGGTACCCCGATCTGGCCTCTGATTCTTGAAATAGCACCTACAGATATTTGAAAAAGGGGGTTTTTGGGGTGGCTATATAGGGTTTTGCCAAGCCCCCAAGGCTAAAGTACTTCTACCATTCTCACAATCCGTAGTTGTTACTCCATGATTGAATGCTTGAAATTTTGATGATGATGGATCAAGGAAGAATGATTCTCTCTTGCTCCAAATATGAATGCTTGAAGATGCTTGAAGCCTTGAAATGCTTGCTTGAACACCTTGAGAACTTGAGAGCTTGATTGCTTGAGATGAGATATGAAAATGAGAGAGGAAGGCCTCCTTTTATAGTGAATTAGGTCACACTCCTCTAAAAGGGCCACCTTGAAGAATTAAATCCCAATTAGGTCCTAACCTTTAGAGAATGGATCTAAATTAAATGTAATTAAAGGATTTACCATTTCGGAGCCTGAAACAGCTTACCTGGAGGCGGGAAGTTAATAATCCTGAAAGCCAAATTAGCGGGAATTGAAAATTTGAAATCCTGGCAAGATGAGGTCGAGGTCGAGGTTGACCTTGACCAGAAACCCTAACTTTTGCCAGAATGCAGTTTAAAGGCCCCGAGGATGCCCAAAAACTTAGAAATGAAGTTGGATAAGAATAGAATGTCTGTGATAGATAAAAGATCTTGTGATTGACATGATGAAGGCTAGGAGGACCCATTTCTGTATCCTACCTAGAAATTAGAGTCATAGAAGAGGGGAATTAAGGAGAATCCTTAGGATCCTAACCCTAATTTCACCCAGGACATACAAATGCATCCTAAATGCAGGTTTATCATGATAAATGCACTAAAAGAGGGTGCTAAACTTATCCAAATGGAAGTGCTTCCATTTTAAGATGATACACTTCCATTTTGCAAATCTCTAAATTTTCCTTCTACGAAATAATAAAAGCTAAGATTGTCATTGCTCAAAATTTATTATGTGCTCGTAGATTTCCATGATCACAGTATGAAGGATGTCTATCTTATTTCAAAAGAATATTTTCAAATATTTTCTCTAATCAAATCTGTTTATTCTTTTCAATATTTTGCATTCCCATCAATACTCATTTTGCTGAAAAATAATTTGATGACCATCACTTATGAATTTGGGCCTTTTTCCAACTCCTAGACACTCCAAAAATATTAAATACTTTGTAAAAATGATGTCCATGAGAGGACATATTATCTCGGCAGCAATTTAGAGATGAAAAATCATCATTTATTACTCATATTCAGCCCCTAAACACTGCCAAAAATTCTTATACGAGAATTAACTTATGCTCTTTTCCTTTGCTTGGAATTTGCTAAAATCTTTTCAATCGATCCATTTAGTGCTTTGTCATGAGTACTCATGGAATTTATGAGACCATATCATAGGCCCTTTTTATTGTCTAAAAAATACTTCTCAATGTCTAGTGCTCATATCTCTCTCATTGCTATTTTGCAATTTCAATATTAGCCCCTTTGCAAAATAGCAATAGATTCTCTACTTTGCAGCTTTCCTTTAGTTTCAGTATAACAAGACTTTCCATGTTTGCAATATCTATCTTTTTATATTTTGCAAAGGAATGTTCCAAACTATAGAGAAAATTTTAATTTTTCCTATAGCCATTTTGAAGTAATTTCATTGTCGACTAACCAAACATTCTAGAGCTATGAAATTTGGGAAAATTTAATGATTATTTAGATAAAATATGGGTTTTGTCTCAGATCATATGTAGCTCTCATTATTCCAGTACTTGCTTTGTAAAATAGCCTACCTGAGCTAGTTGCTAGAAATGTAAATTTTAAAATAATACATCAAACGAGCTCTGATCTCTACAAAAATGAAATTTGAATCATTTAAAGTCAAAATATTTGGTGGGTTGTCCTCTAATTTTGCAAATTTGTAACTTTTTTGTGACGCATTTTACACCTAGGATTAGTCAAAAAAAAAAAATATATGCCATAACTTCTTTGATTTTCATAAAATCACACATGAACATAGTTTCATATACCAATAAACGTTTCCCCAAATGGTTATCCAAAATCCTTTCCGAGTACAAAGATTTTAATTGTCAAAGTTGACAACTTTTCATTTCTGAAAATTGCACTGATAAATGATTCAAAACTACATTTATTAAATCCCTTTCAAAACCATGTCAAGCCAGTTGATAAAGATCTACAATCTAGAACATAAGTTCACTTTCATGAAAATAATCATAAAACCAAACTTATCTAATAAGATATATGTTCTACCAAGAAATATTAATTTTCAAAGTAGGCTCCTGACTGATGTTGCCATCCTACAAACAACAAATCCGAAGAAACTACATTTGGTTTTAGCCAATTAACAATACCAAATAAACTCCTGGGACTTTGAAGTTGTACATGTGACAACATTGTGATATGAAAAATTATAGGGAATAGTTATATTGGAAAATTGAACCATAGGTATTGAGATATTGAGTTTCAAAGATGGCTACTGGAGAAAGTGGAAATATGCAAATTGCACACCTAAGGAATTTGCTTATTTGACAAAGGCATCAAATTTGATTTTGGGAGGTAGGAAATGGATGAACACGCTTGTTTATAGATGAAAAATATGATCTCAAGAGAAATTCATATGTTGAGTATCGACATCAAGAGGTCAGTTTTTAGGGTTTTTTTACATTATATGGGGCTTTTTAATTTTGCAAAAATCTACAGTCCAAACACTAGTGATGTAAAAAAGAACCAAAATATTATATCAAAATGTGCATGCATCAAGGTATGGTAGATATATTCTAGGATGATTGGTGGATGGTGTTGCATGTATTATAAAACAACCCCTTTTTTAAAATTTTGAGTCTAGGCCAACTTAAGTTAAGAGCCTTTGCAATCTTGAACTGTGAACTTGAACTTTAGTTTTTGTTGGTTCAAAGTTTAAAGTCCTCCCAGTCCAAAAGCATAAGATGTCAGTGTTTTGTCTTCCCATTGCAATGAGCATCTCACATGTTGAGCCACGAACCTTGAACCTCAACTTTCAATTCAAAGTTCAACATTTGTTTTGTCTTTCTCGAATCACCATGAACTTGCATTAATCTTTTCCCCGCATCACAAAGGCTGTCATATTGAACTTTGAACTTGAACTTTGGTTTTTCTCAGTTCAAAGTTCAATCTTTTTCATTTGTCATGTTGATAATGGGTCCCAGTTATGTTAGTCTCTTATGAGTTCTTTGGCTTCATGAATTTTGAACTTTGAACCTTTTTGTTTCATGGTTCAGAGTTCAAAGTTCAAGCATGCGATATGACAGATTGGATTGACACGTGCGAAATATTTTTCTCACTTTAAGGGAAATGATTGAAAGGATAGGAAATAAATATCGATTGATCAAATGACATGTAATAAAAATAAGTACATGTGAATAATTATTTGCATTAAAAATTGATGGGCATTATTATTACAAAAGCAAGTTTCCATAAATAAGTGTCTAGTGGTTGAAGAAAACATGCATTAGTCCTCTCTTTTTTTCATTACGTATGTGCAAGCGTCTATTTTCTGCAACAAGAGCCAAGTAGAAGCAAGGTAAATTGCTCCTTTTGGAAGCTATGTGCACAAGCAACGGTAAGTCCCAAGAAAGCCTCTTCCAATATTTTCTTAAATCAAAGCTTGCCTGTTATAAGCGATTAAGTTTTTCAGTGAATTTTCTCTTGTTTTCTTCTCTGTAGAAGTTTTCTTGTTTCCAGTCATGTCTTCTTCCAAACTGAAAATTTCCAGAGAGACTAAACCTACCCCTATAGTTAGTTGTCTTCCCATTATGGGAGATATGACTCTGGTAGGAGAAAGCATAGAAGAAATCATGGGTAGGTTTAAATCAGTAGAAATAGGAACTATGGTAGCCAAGATCGTAAAAAGTGGTTTACTAAAAGCCGCAGGTTTTCCAGAAGTCACTCCTTGTCCAAAGTTGGTGATGGAATGTATAAATAGATACAATAAGGTGGATTCTCTAGTGATTGGAACAACATTACTATACTTTGAATTGTTTTAGTTTCAGTATCTTTCTTTAAATAATGTTAAGACTTTATAGTGTGGAATATAATATCAGTCAATTTATATCAGGATTTTGAGAATTCTCTGATCAGTTGGTTAGATTAGACATATGTGTTTGGTTTTAGTTGGAATTAGATTGTATGTAACATGATCTATATATGCACTATTGAATTCTTACAATAATTTTTATATGATGTTAAAATCTGACAGTCAATCATAGTAATAATTCTATCAATTTTTCAATCAGTTGGCTTATTATTGAATATGTTATTATCAATCTATGATATTCCTTTATAAGCTTGTAATGGAATATTGTTTGTCCTTATCTCATGCAATCATTCTTTTGAAATAAAAGAGCTAAAAGATTAATCATTTTAGAAGGTGGTTGCACCTTTGATGTAGAGAGGATAGTCATGAGTGAATAACTCAAATTGATAGTGATAGATTTTTCTTTCAATTGGGTAAGGAGTTAAACAATTTTAAGATCTTAGAGAAAGGGAAAATTTGTTCACTAATAGATGGTATTTGACAAACCATCCAACAACAGTCTTGATGTGTCACTATATTTCCTTAATAAATTATATTCCAATTTTCTCCTAGGTAAGCATGTCAACTACTTTGACATGTCCTTGGGGTAGGGGTGAACCCACAATAGTGGGTTACACTTTTTCAGAGGAACGAGTTCATCCTGAAAAGCGTAATCCATGAAATCTAGCCACCCTACTTTCGATCGGAAGTACCCTAAAATTTTGATCAAAATTAGGGAAGTACCTTAGTTTCGGTCAAAAGTTACTTTCGATCGAAAGTACTTCCCTACTTTCGATCAAAAGTTTGGAAGTAAAGTCTTTCATGGAGTTTTTAATCCCACCGAAACTGTCACTTTCATAGTTTCGGCGGGGTTGAAAATTTTGGGCTTCCGATTGTCAAACGTCATTTTTTGAGGTATTTTATTTTTTATTTGTATTATTTATTTTTTTAATATATATTCTGTATATATGCATGTATATATGTGTATATATGTATGTATATGTGTATAAATGCATGTGTATATATGTATATATGCATGTATATGTGTGTATATATGAATACATATATGTATATACACATATATATGTATATACACACATATATGTATATATACATATATATATATACATGTATATATGTATATATACATATATAGACACATGTATATATGTATATATACATATATATATATATATATACATGTATATATATATACACATGTATATGTATATATAAATGTATATACACATGTATATATATATATATGTGTGTGTGTGTATGTGTATATATATGTGAATAGTTGTGATTTGGAATCACCACTATTTGTGTAAGTGTGTGGGGAAAATGTAAGATTCACTCCTAAATCCAAATTCCCAAAGGAGAGATCCAATTTGATCAACTAAGAGGTTAATACACAATCAAATCAATTTATGAAGAATATGAAAGAATGAATAAATCCTATACTTCTCTATAGTTGGATTAAGCTTGAAATTTGAAATAATTGAAGTGCAAATACTAACCTTCAATTAGGGTAGATCTGGAAAATGCTGAATTCTGGCTTTTGTATGAACTTTCTAAAGATTTCGTCACTTGCTCTGGACTAGAAATGCCGAGGCAGACAAAACCTAGAAATCTTTTCTCCAAATTCACACAGGTTGACTTTGACCTTTTAAAAGGTCAAAGACCACATTATTTATTTGAAGTCCAATTTCGATTCTGTTCGCAGATCCTGAAAGATTGTCAAAAAGAGTATCTAAATTCGCTCTCAAATCTAAGATTTCACACCTGTACCTACAAGAAAATGGGGGTTTTTGGTTGTATGGGGGGTTCACCTTGGTCAAACCCCAATTTAGGAATTAACCTTGAAATTGAATTGAAATTGAATTGTGCATAAACAAAGTAATTGAAACAAATCACCTCGCTTATGTTGAAGTCCTTGTAGAGGATTCAAATCCTCAAATCCACAAGTAAGAATGCTTCAATGAAAGTAGGATGTCTCCAATCAATGGTATTTTGATCTTCAACACCAATCTTGATTTGATCTTTGCATATGAGAAGGCTTGAATGAATGAAGAAGGATGGATCTTCAAGGGGGCTCCAAGGAGATTGAATCCTTCAATAGCTAACAATGGAACTCCTTAATGGATTAATGCTTGAACACTTGAATGCTTGAAGACTTGCTTGCACTTAAAAGCTTGCTCATGAAATTGCTTGAGTGTGGATGTGATGTGAAAATGAGAGAGGAAGGCCTCCTTTTATAGTGATCTAGGGCACACTCCTCTAGATGGGCCACCTTGAAAAATTAAATCCCAATTAGGTCCTCACCTTAAGAAAATATACCTTTATTAAATACCATTAAAGGATTTACCGTTTCGGAGCCTAAAACAGCCGACCCGGAAGCGGAGAAATAACTTTCCAGAAAGCCAAATTAGCGGGAAATGAAAATTTGAAATTCTTGTTGGAAGAGGTCAAGGTCGAGGTTGACCCTGACCTGGTCAGGATTGAGGTCGACCCTGACCTAGTCAGGGTCAAGGTCAACTTTGACCTCAAACCCTAACTTTGTCAAGATTTGTAGAAAAGGTTCCCAGAGATGCTAGAAATGCAGAATTTGATGTCAGATCAGGACCCAATGTCTAGAATAGACAAAAAATCCTTTGAATGATGTGATGAAGGACTAGGAGGTCTCATTTCTGAATCCTACCTAGAAAATGGACTCATGGAAGAGGAAAAATCAGGAAAGTCCTTAAGACCTTAACCCTAATTTCACCTAGAATGAAGAAATCAAGTGCAGAGAAGAAGTGGAAAGCAGGGAGAAAGACAAATACATGCAAAGACCCAATCAAGGCACTTAACATGACCCCAAACCACTTACTCGAAAGGCTAAATGCTCTTATCATGGAAGTGCTTCCATTTTAAGATGATACATTAAGCCCCCACTTTAGCAAGAGTATGGACTTGATGCAAACTCTTGGTAAAGGAGATAAAAATAACAAGATAATCTTATCATAATCTAAGGGACAAAGAGAAATCCCAAGCCCCCAGGGACTCAAGTCTTCATCAACTCTTAAATCACAGATAAGAGAGACATCTCTAAAGAGAGAAAGAAAAAGTGTGATTACCTCGCCCAATGAGAACTTATGCCCCATTGTGAACCACACAGGAAAAAGGTGCAACCGGAAAGATGGAATCAAACTGCCTAGTGAATGTGGCTACTCACTAGTCAACCCATCGAGGATTTATCCTTAGGAATATTCTATTCCATAAGAATAAAAAAAAGAGATCCAGTCTTAAGGACACTTATGACCTTAAGGGATCACAATATATGTGTATTTGAAACTGGAGGGATCAAGAGATCCTAACATAAATCCATACTTTAAGGATTAGCTTTTAATCCAAAAAGAAAGATTGAAAAGTAAATTTAAAGTGTGTGTCTTCCTCAGGATTTAGCAACTTATGTGCGTTACCTTTAGAAGATTTAGCATGTTTTGAATTTTTCATAAGTGCGTGTGTGTAATAAGTGAGTAGAGCATATGCCCCCATGTTAAAGTCATTGCTGACACTTTAACAGGAGCAATGGCTTTCACGGAAACATAAACAACTCCACCAATTATGTTTCCACGTCGAGATGCCCCTAGATGAAGACAAATTAAGGGAAATATCATAGAAACATACAGAGAACATGGAAGGGATCTACCTACCATGGGGTTAGTATGATCATAAGATAATATATATATATATATATATAAATATATGATATTATTGCAAATGAACTGACATCATTCCCCAAAGAAAGTAGAACTACAATCACAAAGGAGGAAAGATTATGTAAGTTCTATGAAGGAGAATCTTTTCAGACCATGACACGGAGACCAAAAAGATTTAGTGTTACCATATCTCGAATCCAAGCAGATTACATAAGGAAACATTTACGAACAATAGCACAGTTACAACATAACATTGAACAACACATAGAAGAATAGATACATATAGAGGAATTTGAACAACAGTTTTGATTCCTTCATCACCTTGTACCAACTGAGTAACAAGGATCGTATAAAAGAATCTAACAACATTTAGCAAACACGTTTAGGGAGAAACACAGTACAGCAGGAAAACATAGAACAAAGCTACCACGAAGGACAAGCCACTCAAGCGTGTCGCCTACTTTCCCCATCTCATTGTATATCATTTAGGGTAGGTGGGTAACTCATAAGAGGGACTATATCGAATATAGTAGGAATGATAGCCAGTTCCAAACAAGGATCCTCTTGAGAATCACTATGTTCGATACTAGGTATAAGAGTTAATTGAGATGAAAGCATATTTGGCAAATCAATGTCAATGTCAATAGTCTCATATTCATCATTAACATCATCAGTATCATCAAGAGTATCTTCGTCATCCAAATTAATCAAAATAGGATCTAAGATATGAATAGAATCATCATAATCATGCATGTGAACATCATTATTAGTAACAACATTATGCATAGGTGTATCCGTAGAAAGTAGAGATCTTTTAGCTTTAGCATGAGCACGACGCTTTTTACGACGTTCATTAGCAGATTGGTTACGTTTTGATTTATTTGAAATAGGTTGAGAACTAGGAGGAACAATCGTAGGATCCTTCACAGGTTCTTTAGGAAGATCAATAGGATTATCAACCATAGGAGGAGCAATTACAGGATCTTTGATAGATTTAGTAGGAGGAACTTGATTAACAAAACAAGAAGCCATAGTTGAAGGAGGTATCGAAGGTGTAGGTAAAAGACCACAATTAAGATCTGTAGGAGGTATGCTTAATTGAAGAATCTTACGATGCTTATAGGCTTGATATGATTGAAAAATATTATCAGGATGAGGAAGACATGAATTAGGTAAGGAAGGCCAAAAGAAATCCAAAGTAGCAGAATATCTAGGCCTAGAAGGTCGATATAGACTATGATTGATCATCTTCACTTTGCCATCATGAATGAACTTAAGACACTTATGTATAGGTGAAGCAATAGCATGCATGGCAGTCAACCAAGGAAAACATAGCTTAACTTGAAATTGATCAGAAGTAGGAACCACAACAAAGGTAGTGTTCACAAGTTTTCCAAAAAGTTCAATCGGTAAAGTAATAGAACCAAATGAGGGATAAAGAAAACCATTACAAGTTTGAATCCAAACATCTGATGTATCATAGAAGTCACGTTGTAAGATTTTTGTAAAAAGATTTTCTTTAGTGATAACATTGACTAAGGAGGTAGGATCAACAAGACAACCACGAGTAGGTATCTGAGCAACCCTAGCAGCAATATAAAGGGGACCATCAGGAGCCTTAAAAATCTCAGAGTCATCAAAGGTAATCAAAATTTCCTGAGGTCTTTTATCCTTAAATTGTTGTTGAGGTTTAGGTTAAGGTTTCATTTTAGGTTTGGGTTTATCTTGAGGTTGAGATTGAACTTGAGGTGAAGGATGAGGTGGAGATATAGGCTTGGCAACATGCTCCACTTGATTAATGACATGATTAAGATCATCCATTTTGGAATCATATATAATTTCCATAGCAGATGATTGAGCAATAGTAGTAGTATCATGTGTAGGTAAAGGATTCATATAGATTTGAAGGTTCTGATTAGGAGGAGAGACAGATTGATTCCCACTACTATCCAGATTATCAATAGATAAAGCTTTAGCATCAATGAGATCTTGGACCTTATGTTTTAAAGAATAACATCTCTCAGTATCATGACCATTCTGATGATGATATTGGCAAAAAGCATTTTGATCAAAAGATTTAGATGCAATCATAGTAGGTAAAAGAGGTCAAATAGGAGGTAAAGTACTCATGTTAGCAACTAACAACCTATTCATAATAGCATGTAAAGTTTCAGAAAGAGGAGTAAACGTATGATTTAATCGAAAAGTAGTGGAAGCAGAAGTAGCATTATGAGATGCAACAGCAACCTGATCAACAACTGCATTCGCTTGTTTGTTTATCTTTACATAATTATTGAATTTTTGAAACTTATTTGGATTAGGAGCAACATCACTCTTATCAACTGGAATAGGAGCCATTGGAGTGTTGCTCTCAAAATGGCTCACTTGTAATTGATAATGATGAAGCACTGCACAAAGTTGTTGAAAAGAGGTAAATTCAGTAAGCAAAATCTTATCTCTAATATCCTTTTGCAAATTTGAAATAAACATACGTTGAATATCAATATCAGGAACAAGATAGGAAATCTGAGCATGCAAATGCTTAAATCTACCAATAAATTTAGTCAATTTTTCTTTAGCACTTTTTTTACAATGCATTAAATCAGTCAAAGACACTTGTGGGCCAATATTGTTTTGAAATTGTTGAATAAAGGCATTAGCAAGTTGTGGAAAGGAATCAATTAAATAAGGAGGCAAGGAACAATACCATTGTAAGGCCTTGTCACGAAAGGTTCGAGAAAATAGTTTGGCTAAAATCCTATGATCATGAGCATAATCACTACAAAGGATTTGGAATGTTTTAACATCATGAATAGGATCTCCCTTTCCATTATAATTCTCAAGATGAGGCATATCAACTTGCTGAGGAACAAGAGTTCAGATAATATCCTGGGACAAAGGACTTCCCATGTCACATGTAGGAATACTAAACTTGTTTTGAGTTAAGGAAGCAAGTTGTTGTTGTAAGGATGATATAGTTTTTGCCAAACTGATGATGGTGGAATCATTGGAGGAAATAGGAGTAGTAGCAACATTAGACACGCTAGGTAAAGTGTAAGAAGCTACAGGAATAGAAGACACAATTGGAGGAACACTAGAAACTACAGTTGGAAGCGGAGTGGAATAAGTGAAAGGAACACTATGATATGAAGGTTGTGATGTAGGAAGGGACATGGGAGGAACACTCATAGGAATAGAGGGAATCGTCACAGTCACCAAAGGAGGATTATAGATAGGAATACTAGGTAAAAGATTAGAAAAAGGTTCAACACTAGTGATAGGAGCAGTGAAACCTAAATCTTGAGCCTCTTGAGTTAAAGGTTTAACATTGGAATGCACAAGATGAGTAATACCATGCAAGAGGTTAACACCTTGATCACTATCATGGAGAACTTTCTTAAGAGCCTCTATAGCTTGAATAGAATCTTGACCATGGTTTTCTTGAAAAAGCCAATTACCCATTTATCAAGTTTAGTGGAAAGTTTTTGGACTTGTTCAGGAGGAACCCTTAAAGCATCATCCTCATCATGAGATGAGGGAGAAGAGTTCTGCTCCATAGTAGGATTAGAATCATGAAGAATCAAGTTATCATCAGGGATCCTAAGGAAAGGAGAAGATTCAGGTTCAAAGGCACCAATGAGTCTACAACTTCTTCTAACTAAAATGTTATAAGTAGGACTAGTGGTAGTAAAGCTCATAAACCAATATAATGCAAATAAACTAAACTAAGAACACATAATGCATGAATAGGAAATCTAATTAGCATACAAGATCAATCACAAAGGACAAATCTAATACTAACAAGATAAAAGGGAATCTAACACCAAAAAGAAAGAGAGTAAGCTAGTTGGGTTCACCAAAATGAATAGTTGTGATTTGGAATCACCACTATTTGTGTAAGTGTGTGGGGAAAATGTAAGATTCACTCCTAAATCTAAATTTCCAAAGGAGAGATCCAAGTTGATCAACCAAGAGGTTAATACACAATCGAATCAATCTATGAAGAATATGAAAGAATGAATAAATCCTATACTTCCCTATAGTTGGATTAAGCTTGAAATCTGAAATAATTGAAGTGAAAATACTAACCTTGAATTAGGGCAGATCTGGAAAATGTTGAATTCTAGCTTCTATATGAACTTTCTAAATATTTCGTCACTTGTTCTGGACTGGAAATGCCAAGGCAGACAAAACCTAGAAATCTTTTCTCCAAATTCACACAGGTCGACTTTGACCTTTTAAAAGGTCAAAGACCACATTATTTATTTGAAGTCTGATTCTGATTCTGTTCGCAGATCCTAAAAGATTTCTGAAAAGGGTATCCAAATTTTCTCTCAGATTTAAGATTTTGCACCTTTACCTGCAAGAAAATGGGGGTTTTTGGTTGTATGAGGGGTTTGTCTTGGTCAAACCCCAATTTAGGAATTAACCTTGAAATTAAATTGAAATTGTATTGTGCATAAACAAAGTAATTGAAACAAATCACCTCGCTTATGTTGAAGTCCTTGTAGAGGATTTGAATCCTCAAATCCACAAGTAAGAATGCTTCAATGAAAGTAGGATGTCTCCAATCAATGGTATTTTGATCTTCAACACCAATCTTGATTTGATCTTTGCATATGAGAAGGCTTAAATGAATGAAGAAGGATGGATCTTCAAGGGGGGCTCCAAGGAGATTGAATCCTTCAATAGCTAACAATGGAACTCCTTCATGGATGAATGCTTGAACACTTGAATGCTTGAAGACTTGCTTGCACTTAAAAGCTTGCTCATGAAATTGCTTGAGTGTGGATGTGATGTGAAAATGAGAGAGGAAGGCCTCCTTTTATAGTGATCTAGGGAACACTCCTCTAGATGGGCCACCTTGAAGAATTAAATCCTAATTAGGTCCTCACCTTTAGAAAATATACCTTTATTAAATACCATTAAAAGATTTACCATTTTGGAGCACGAAATAGCCGACCCGAAAACGGAGAAATAACTTTCCTGAAAGCCAAATTAGCGAGAAATGAAAATTTGAAATTTTGGCAGGAAGAGGTCAAGGTCGAGGTCAACCCTGACCTGGTCAAGGTCGAGGTCGAACATAACCTCAAACCCTAACTTCATCAGGATTTGTAGAAAAGGTTCCCGAAGATGCTAGAAATGCAAAATTTGATGTCAGATCAGGACCCCATGTCTGGAATAGATAGAAAATCCTTTGAATGATGTGATGAAGGACTAGGAGGTCTCATTTCTGAATCCTACCTAGAAAATGGAGTCATGGAAGAGGAAAAATTAGGAAAGTCCTTAAGACGTTAACCCTAATTTCACCTAGAATGAAGAAATCAAGTGCAAAGAAGAAGTGGAAAGTGGGGAGAAAGCCAAATACATGCAAAGACCCAATCAAGGCACTTAACATGACCCCAAACCACTTACTCGGAGGGCTAAACACTCTTATCATGGAAGTGCTTCCATTTTAAGATGATACAATATGTATATGTATATATATGTATACATGCATGTATACATATATATATGCATGTATATACATGTATATATACATGTATATGTAACAATATGTGTATATTTATATATAGACATACATATATGTATATATGTATATACATGTATATGTGTGTGTGTGTGTGTACATGTATATATATATGCATGTACATATGTATATATATATGTATATATGTGTATATATATGTATATATGTATATATATGTATGTGTATTTATATATACATGTATGTGTATATATACATGTATACATGTCACATATGTACACATACATATGTAATATGACATGTATGTACACATACATATATAATATGACATGTATGTACACATGTATACATGTACATACACATACATACATACATACATACATATATATGTATATATATATATATATATATATACATATATATATATATATATATATATATATATATGTATATATATATATATATATATATGTATATATATATATATATATGTATATATATATGTATATATGTATATATATGTGTGTGTGTGTGTGTGTGTGTGTGTGTGTGTGTGTGTGTATGTATATATATCTGTATATATATGTATATATATCTATATATATATGTACATATGTATATATATGTATACATACATACATATATATATATATATATATATATATATATATATATATATATATATATATATATATATATATATATATATATATATATATATATATATATATATATATATATATATATATATATATATATATATTGTAATGTTGGAAAACATGGTCACCCAAAATGTAGATGACCAAATTGTGTTACATTACATTTGGAATGTTGATATATGATAATATGATGAAAATGGGAATATAAGATGTACTTCTTAACCTCAAATTCTCAAAGGAAGATCCAAATTGATTAACCACAAGAGGATGGTCAATACATAGAGGAATTAATTGATGGAGAATATGAAGAAAGTGGATAACCTTATATTATGTTATAGAAAGTGTGTATTGAAATCTTAATTGAATTGAAAACAAATACTAACCTCAAGTAGGACAAATCTGGAAAATGCTATTTTCTGATGCATGTGTACAATTTCGGAGAATTTTGCAATCAGATTCGGGCTGGAAATGCAGAAACAGAGAAAACCCAAAAACTTTTTACTTTTTTGAGTGAGGTCATCCTTGACCCAAGACAGGGGTATGATCTTATCCCAAGGTACAATCTTACCCTACAAGGTCATCCGTAACCTGCACTGTTCCGACAGAAATTCTGTTCATGAATCTCGGAAGTTCGCCGAAAAGGGTACTCAAATCTGCACTAATATTTGATGTCCCACACCTGGATCTTCAAGAAAAAGGGTTTTGTTTGTTGGATGAGGGGTTTTCCTTGGTCAAACCCTAGTTTGGAATCAACCTTTAAATTTAATTGAAAATGCAATATATAAACAAAGTAAATGGAACTATTCACCTTGCTTATGTTGAAATTCTTGTGGACGATTCAAATCCTCGAATCCAAAAGTATGGATGCTCCAAATGAATGTAGAATTGAAGGTAGGATGTCTCAAATCAATTGCATTAGATCTTCAACACCAATCTTGATTGGATCTTGGAATAGGAATAAGTTTGGATGAATGTGGATGGAGAAATCTTCAACAAGAGGGCTCCAAAGAGATTGAATCATTCAATGCCTATCAATGGATCTTCTTGATGAATTGGATCTTGAATGCTTGGATGCTTGGATGCTTGAGGATGAATGAATGCTTGAATGTTTTCCTTCTCCTTCTTGCTTTCTTGAAGATTTCTTGATCACTTGATTGCACTTGAGAGAGATAGATGGCTTAATCGTGGATTTATGAGATGTGTGGATGTGAAAATGAGAGAGGAAGGCTTCATTTTATAGTAGTATAGGGCACAAACTTCTAGAGAGGCTGACATAGGAGAATTAAATTCCAATTAAGCCTTAACCCCTAGAAATGGAGCTATATTACATACAATTTAAGAGTTTACTGTTCTGAAATCTGAAATAGCCGACCCGAAAGCGGGAAATAAAACTTTTTGAAGCCCAACATCCTGAAACCTTTGGAATCTAAAATTTGGACCTAGGGTCAAGATTGAGATCAAATTTGACCTAGGTTAAAGTCGATGTCATCCTTGACCTAGGTCAAAGTTGAGGTTGGCCTTGACCTAGAAGGTCATCCTTGACCGAGAAGGTCATCCTTGACCTTGAAGTCAAAGATCTCAGTTTCTCAGGATGGAGTGCCAAAAAGAGGATGGAAATAGGCTGAGAGAGAAGCAGAATAGGGGAAAAAGCCAGATCTAGTCAAAGACCCACTCAAAGGTGCTTGACATGACTCCAGACCACTTACTCGGAGGGCTAAACTTGTCCTAAATGGAAGTGCTTCCATTTTGTGAGGATACATTTAACCCCATCTTTAGCAAGAGAATGGACTCGATGCAAACTTTTGGTAAAGGAGATCATAATGAAAAGATAATCTTATTGAAATCAAAGGGACAAGGAATCCTCATGCCCCTAGGGACTCAAGGCTTCATCAACTCCGCAATCACAATGAGAGAGAGAGAGAGAGAGAGATGAGAACTTATGTCTCATTGTGAACCACACAAGGAAATAGCACAACTGGAAAGATGGAATTGAACCGCCTAGTGAATGTGGCTACTCACTAGTCAACCCATCAAAGATTCACCCCTAGGAATATTCTATTCCACAAGAGTAAAATCAAAAGAAAATGAGATCCAGTCTTAAGGACACATTTGACCTTAAGGGATCAAAAAATTTGAAACTGGAGGGATCAAGAGATCTTATAAAATAAAAATCCATGCTTTAAGGATTAGTCACTAATGCATAAAGGGAGAGACGAGCTTTGAAAAATATATGTATATTGAAAGTGCATGTGTGCAATAGGTGAGCAGAGCATATGCCCCCATGTTAAAGTCATTGCTAACACTTTAACAGGAGCAATGGCTTTAACAGAAACATAAACAACTCCACTGTTTACATTTCCACTATGAGATGCCCCCAAATGAAGACAAATCAAGGGAAATAAACACATAAACATACAAAGATCACAAAAGGGATCTACCTATCATGGGGTCACTATGATCATAAGATAATATATATATATATATGATATTATTACAAATGAATTGATATCATTCCCCAAAGAAAATAGAACTACAATCACAATGGAGGAAAGATAACATAAGAGATACAAAGAAGAATCTTTTCGGGCCATGACATGGAGACCAAAGATAATTAGTGCTACCACATCACGAATCCAAGAAGATTACACAAGGAAACATTTATGAACAATAGCACAGGTACAACATAACATGAACCAACATATAGAAGAATAAAGATACATATAGAGGAATAGTATAATAGGTTCAATTCCTTTATCACCTTGCACCAACAAAGTAACAAGGGTCATATAAAAGAATCTAACAACATTTAGCAAACACATTACCGGAGAGCACAGTACAATAGACAAACACATGAAAAGCTACTATGAAGGACTAGCCAATCAAGTGCGCCTCCTACTCTCCTCATCTTGTTCTATATCATTTAGGGAAGGTGGGTAACTCACAAGAGGGACTATATCCAACACCATAGGAATGATAGCCATTTCCAAACAAGGATCCTCTTGAGAATCATAATGTTCGATACTAGGTGTAAGTGTCAATTGTGATAAAATCATATTAGGTAAATCAATGTCAATGTCAATAGTCTGATATTCATCATTAACATCATTAGTATCATCAAGAGTATTTTCTTCATCCAAATTAATCAAAATAGGATCTAAGATACGAATGGAATCATCATAATCTTGCATCTTAACATCATTATTAACAGTAACTTCTTCTAACACATCATGCATAGATTGATTAAAAGAAGGTAAAGAACTTTGAATAACAGAAGTACGGGCTTTAGCTTGAGCACAATGCTTCTTATGACATTCATTAGCAGATCGATTATGTTTTGTCTTGTTTGAAATATGTTGAGAACTAGGATGAACAACTATCAGATCCTTCACAGGTTCTATGGGAGGATTAGTAGGATTCTCAGCAGATTGACAAGCAACACTAGGAGCTTGATTAATAGAACTAGAAGCCATAGATAAAGGATGTATGGAATGCATAGGAAAAAGACCACAATTAAGATCCATCAGTGGCATGCTTAACTCAAGAATCTTGTGCTGCTTATAGGCTTGATATGAGCGAAAAAGATTATCAGGTTGAGAAGGACATGAATTAGGTATTGAAGGCCAAAAGAAGTCAAGTGTAGCACAATCCCTAGGCCTAGAAGTTTGATATAAACTATGATTAATTTTCTTCACCTCTTCATCATGAACAAATTTAAGACACTTATGGATAGGAGAAGCAACATCATACATGGCATTCAACCAAGGAAAACCAAGCTTAACTTGAAATTGATCAGAAGTAGGAACAACGACAAATGTAGTGTTCACAATTTTACCACCAAGTTCAACTGGCAAGTTAATAGAACCAAATGATGGATAAAGAAATTCATTACAAGTTTGAATCCATACATCAGATGTATCATAAGAATCACGTTGCAAGTTTTTCATAAAAAGATTTTCTTTAGTAATAACATTGACTAAAGATGTAGGATCAACAAGACAACCACGCATAGGTATCTGAGAAATCCTAGCATAAATGTAAAGGGGACCATCAAGAGCTTTAATAGTCTCAAAATCATCAAAGGTAATCAATAGTTCCCAAGGAATTTTATTCTTATGTTGTTTTCAAGGTTTTGGTTGAGATTTCATTTTATGTTGTGGTTTTGGTTTAGGTTGAGGTGGAATTTGAGTTTGAGTTTGAGGTTGAGGTAGAGACACAGATTGAGGAACACTTGGAACCATAGTTGGAAGAGAATTAGAATAAGTAAAAGGAACATTATGGTAAGAAGGTTGTGATGTAGGAAGGGATATAGGAGGAACACTCATAGTAATAAAGGGAACCGTTGTAGTCACCA
This sequence comes from Chamaecyparis obtusa, assembly GCA_027943335.1. Taxonomy (NCBI): domain Eukaryota; kingdom Viridiplantae; phylum Streptophyta; class Pinopsida; order Cupressales; family Cupressaceae; genus Chamaecyparis; species Chamaecyparis obtusa. The sequence continues at coordinate 341,440 of BSBK01011230.1, forward strand.
AAGGAGGGGTATAAGTAGGAATACTAGGTGAGGGAATGAAAGAAGGTTCCATACTAGTAACAGGAGGAATCAATCCTAAATCTTGAGCTTCTTGAACTAAAGGTTTAACATTTGAATGCACAAGTTGAGTGATACCATGGAGGAGATTAAAACCTTGATTGTTATCATGAAGAACTTCCTTAAGAGCCTCTATAGCTTGAATAAAATCTTGATTATGGTTTTCTTGAATAAGCCAATTACCCATTTTATCAAGTTCAGTTGAAATTTTTTGGACTTGTTCAGGAGGAACTCTTAAAGCATCATCCTCATCATGAACTGAGTGAGAGGATTTTTTCGCCATGGTAGGGTTGGAATTATGAAGAATCAAATTGTCATATGGAATCCTAAGAAAAGGAGAAGAAGACTCGGGATCTAAGGAACCCATAAGTCTACGACTTTGTTTAACCAGAATATTATAGGTAGGACTAGAGGTAGTAAAGCTCATATACCAATGCAATGAAAATGAACTAAACTAAGAAAACTCAAAGGAACAAATGAATGTTTTTGTATTTTTATTTTCTATGAGATGCAAACACATAAAAGAAATCTAATACATGCAAGATCTAACACCATAAAAGAAAGAGTTGTCTATCGCGGGTTCACCAAAATGTAATGTTGGAAAAGTGGTCACCCAAAATGTAGATGACCAAATTGTGTTACATTACATTTTAAATGTTGATGTATGATAATATGATGAAAATGGGAATATAAAATGTACTTCTTAACCTCAAATTCTCAATTGAAGATCCAAATTGATTAACCACAAGAGGATGGTCAATACATGGAGGAATCAATCGATGGAGAATATGAAGAAAGTGGATAACCTTATATTCTGTTATAGAAAGTGTGTATTGAAATCTTAATTGAATTGAAAACAAATACTAACCTCAAGTAGGACAGATCTAGAAAATTCTATTTTCTGATGCCTGTGTACAGTTTCGGAGAATTCTGCAATGGGATCTGGACTGGAAATGCAAAAATAGAGAAAACTCAGAAACCTTTTTCTTTTCAGAGTGAGGTCTTCCTTGACCCAAGATAGGGGAAGATCTTACCTCGGGGTACAATCTTACCCCACAAGGTCGTCCTTGACCTACACTATTCCGATGTAAATTATATTCGCAGATCTTGAAAGTTTTCTAAAAAGGGTACTCAGATCTGCACTGATATTCATTGTCCCGCACCTGGATCTGCAAGAAAAAGGGTTTTGTTTGTGGGATGAGGGGTTTGCCTTGGTCAAACCCCGGTTTGGAATCAACCTTGAAATGTAATTGAAATTGTAATATATAAACAAAGTAAATGGAACTATTCACCTTGCTTATGTTGAAATCCTTGTGGAGGATTTGAATCCTTGAATCCACAAGTATGGATGCTCCAAATGAATGTCACTAGTACATTTCACCTTCAATTTTGACCTTAAAATTTGACCGTATTATAAAAATGTTTAACTTGGTCACATTATAAAAAAAAACTTTTGTTTTTTTTTACTTTTATGCCCGTGTTGGTCTCAATTTTGACCAACGATGTGTTGGTCGAAATTGAGACCAAAACGGGATTAAAAGTTAAAAAAAAATAAGTGACCTTCACTTTAGCGTGGGCAAGTGAGACCTTCTCTAAGGGGAGGCCGGGTTTGATGAAGAAAGCCCTTATCATATTTTCCGCAGCTCTTCCATTCATTTCTACTTTAGTTTAGCGTGGGCAAGTGACCTTCTGTAAGCAAGCGGAGGGGGGCAAGTAACTTCACTTTAGCACGGGTAGCACCAGGTATGTTATAAGAGATCTCAATAAGCCTTCTTTTGAACACCTCTACCTCTTCTCATTCATCTTCTTGCTTTTCGGATTCCATTTCTTTGCTACAATGTGCTTTATTTTTTGTTTCTTTTAAATTTCAAACTCATCTTTTCTTGTGCCTCTTCATCTTGTTATGCTAGATTTCCTCTACCCATCATGCTATTCCATTTAGTTGTCTCTTGTTTTCTAAAACTTAGTCGACTTGCCACTTAGAAGTTTAAAAGATGTTTTGGAATGTTCAATGCTTCTCAACTATGACATTTCTGCTACCTACGTTGGATACTCCTGCATCACAAAAACATCAGTATGGAATGGGTTTACATTAGATGGCATTGATATGGTGTAATAGTACGAAAGGACTTTGGTGGGGGTTTGGTGTTAGCATCCCTTATGGGGTCCGATGTTGAGGTTGGGGTTGAGATGTGGAGCCCCCACTCTAAAGCATAAATGAAGGAGACCACAGATTTTCATGGTTCATGCCATCTTTGTAATTTTTGAAAAGGTAAAAAACCATTTTTGAGTGAAAGCTGCATTTTTTCTGTGTAATAGGTGTAAAAACTCTTGGTTATAGGAGCCAATTGTGTTGCATAGACTAGTCGAGTACTAGGCTGCAACATGATGGAAAATTACCAAAAACTTGTTAATGGTAAGTCTTAAGTTTACTTTGTACTTTTTGAGTAGTAAAATTGAGTGTACCCTTTGGTTACCAATTTAGCCTCGTGATTCTTAATGATATCATTTGATTTGTACTTACTTTTTTATGTCCTCTTTGTACTAATAATTTTTTTACTCTAAGATAATATAACCAATTCCCATGTATTATTGTTCTCAATTGCTTCTATTTACTATATGTTGCTTCAACCCACTTGTAATGACCAGTCGTGTCTGGTACACATTCTTTGCAATTCAACTGAAACATTTTGTCAAACAGTTTGCTTGCAAATGTGCAGGTATATATGTTTCCAATTTGATATGGATTTCATTTAACATTCACAATGGATTGCATGATAACAACAGAGAAAGTAAACAAGGTGGCAAGCTTAATACCAATAATGCACACAATAAGAATATAACAGTTGCAATATTATTCCTGTCCTTTTAATTGCAATCACAGTTTGTAGGTGAGAGCAATATGAAATACAAGCTAGACTTAATGACCGAAACCAATCTGAAAATGATTCAATGGTGCTTAGAAATGCACGTATCAGTCTGCAATACAAGCTACATAACTCAGAAATAATAAACAACAGCACTTCAGCTATGAATAGCTAATCAATGATCTCCACCAAGTATGCCAACAACTGACTGGTCTGGAAATATAGAAAAATAATGTGAAATACCTTACAAAGTTTTCAACTGAAACTCTCTTAGGCTTTGAATCCAATAAACTCCAATGCAGATAGGATCGATGTGCTCATAACCCCTGGACACCATCTTTGTGCACTGCCCTCAGCTCACTGACATACCCAGCCAAATCCTTGTTGAAATCTCATTTCTCATCTCTTGGACACAAGTTTAATGCATCACGATTCCTTTAGTCTCCCTGGTCTAATGCTTCAATTATGGTTTTACCAAATCCTACACATGTATGTCTGAATGCCCTGCATTCAAAACCTCCCAGAGAATCATAAATCTCATCAGCATTACAGCATTACTCCTTCAAGTATTTAACTATAAACCTCTCAAGAGCCAAAAAAAGATGCCAGTTTGATATGGACATCCTCTTAATGGAGGCCATGGTGCATTGAGCATCCTTATTTTCTGTGCTGCTTTCACCAGGAACACACCAAACTATGCCTAGCATGTCACCACTGCTAATTTTGAAGATGAATTTGAGCTGTAATCTGATATTGCATCACTGTAAGAGGACTCGTTCCCCACCCCGCCTTCTATTTTTAAACATCAAATAACCTGCAATCTATCTAATCCTCTCAACAAAAACCAAATCAAACCTTGCACGCAATGCTGACAAAAGAGAGTTTCAAAAATCAGCAAATAAGACAATCTGTTTGTAGGTGGAGAAGAGCTTGCCACACCCAAGCATAATGATATTCTAATCAACACAAAAGCAAAATGGCCTTTTGCCAACTCTACTACTCTTTCCTTCGTCATCTTTAAATAAAGATTCCTATAGATTTGTGTGGCATCATTTGATGCTTCCTTCTTCAATTGTATATTTTTACCAATTTTATATTGCAATAGACTGGCTAAATGTGTGGGGGTTTCTAGTTTGAATTTGAATGTCATGGCTATTATAGTTAGAATTTTTCTAAAGTATACAGTGAATATTTCTATATCTTGATATGACCTCAAGGAATGTGACTTGGAGGCTCTAATAGTTATTGAATTTGTCTTACTAACTTTTGTTGCAATAGTATGTTAAAATTTGGTAGGGTTTTTGATATTAGGGTTTAAACATTGTCCTATGTTGAATAGATTCATCAAATTTAGCAGAGTATCTGCTAGATCTAAGATATTTCTAAACCATCTAGCAAATGTAAGCACTAACAGTAGGATTATTTTACATGCTGCAGGTTTTATTCAACACCAAATCAATATTGTCAAAACAGGCAAAGAAGATTGCCAAACAAGCTGAAGAACATGAGCGCTTTATTGATAAGGTTCAGTTTTTGTGGAGATATTTTGCAATTTGTGACTTAAAATATTTCTTGTTCTCCTATATTTATTTCTTCTTGAATGTTGTTGTTAGTTCTTAGCTCAGACAGAGAAAATCACATCAAATGCTATAGTCAAGTAAATCACATATGCTAAGGCAATGCTCCTAAAAAATTGATTGTCAAAAAGAGAGAGAGAGAGAGAGAGAGAGAGAGAGAGAGTCATTATGTAAGTAAATTGTGACAGCAGTGTAAACTTCAATGAAACAGTATAACAGTAGTAAAACAACAGTATAAACATCAATAAAATTAATCACGAGATTCATGACAGCAGTATTAAGTATGAAAGCATTTGTTGTTCAAAGTTCAAAATTAAAGTTCAAGTAATTGAAAATCTAAAACTTTAAAATACAACAATCTATCAGATGATGCCTCATTCAGGTTATCAATATCCAAAGAACCATTTATGTCATTGGCACTTTTTGCTTGAAATGGATGGAGACAGGGCTTTTAGAGGTGGGGATGCATCTCTGTGTAATGCCAGATTAAATGCAGTTATATGCATTTTTTGACACTTTCTGCATTTATTATTATTCCATATTTGTGTCTTTGTGCGTGGTTTTTCTTTTATTTGAGTAGCATGAGGTATTTTTGCCTTGTCATCATGAATCTTTATCTGCCACTACCTTTTCAAAAGCAGGATGAAAATAACAACTACAAATGGTAAGTGCTCTTAATTAGAGATGGAGAACTAGACAAGAAGCCCCCTTTCAACTGAACTCACTTCTTTTGGCTTGGAGAGTGTGCCATAGAGGTCAATTTGGTGTTTGCAACCACCCTTGGAAACTCACATTCCTTTAACTGGTATACTTTAGTTTGTCCTTCAATATCTCAATCTTTATTCTTTTCTGCTCCTTTGTTTTGGTTTGCTGGTGTAAATTTTTTCTTAACCTATAAATCTTGGACACTATGAGGCCCAAGCCAAATGGGGATACAGTAGAGGGGACCATTCCTTGACTAAATAATACACGTCTATGGCCTACTTTATTGGGTTTTGGGCCAATGATTCTTAGCTAGGATTTGAATCAAAGTCTTTTCTTGTAATTGCTTTGTCTTATCACTTAGTCACATCTGTTGCAGAAAGGATGTTAAGTTAAACAGTAAACAAAACTCTAATATGATTATACCATAGAAGAGGGCTTGGATTCTTAATAATAAATATGATTACTCTTGGAGTCTCAACCCTTAACTCCTGGATACTTTGTGATAGACATGGAGGTGGGCTGAGGTCCATGTATTGCCATATGTTTGATCCCTACCTGCTTGTGTCCTATTATCAATTTAAGATAACCAAGAGCTTGTGGGATTAGGGATCTTGTAGTAATAATTATTGAGTACTTTTAGCATCTGAGTACCAGTAGCTTCCTTAATCTCAGGATCTTTCATAACCACCATTTTCTTCAGGGCTTCTTTGAGCTAACTTACGTTGGTTTGCTCAAGCTTCAGTTTTGAAATATCGAAGTGCAAGAAAATAAGGGAAAAGATAAATTTGTATATGTGGGTGCAAAGGGAGCTGAAAATCCATAAGGCACCTTAGTCTTGTTGCTAAATTAGAAAACCTGCAGGGGTGATGTATTGATTTGCTAGTTAGTTGAGAACCGGCAGTGGTAGCTAAGTGGTGCACAAGTGAGGCTTATGGTAAGTCTAGTTACTAAGATTGCAAAATGTCTTTGGTAAGATGCTTGTGACCTTTTATATATAAAGTGGGGTTTGTCCATGACCATCATGTGAAGTGTAATTAATGAATAGGAATAATAATAAGCCAACAAGAAGAATATTGACTTCTAACTAATCTTTATCCTATTTAGGATGTCTTTCAAACTAGTAAATTAGACTGAAGCTTGCTTGTGGATGTATATTAACAATTTAATAGTTTGGCAGGCAGCCTTAACTTGCATAGAATCTTCTATTGCATTGTAAGAACTGCATCACGTGATTAATTACTAGTAGAATTACATAAGAACAACACTCACTTGGACAATGACATATTATAATTAAGCACATGGTCTAGGAATGCTTGACTTAAGGTATTTGGAAGTCATCTGAACAACACTAAAAGGATAAGGAATGCATAAATTTTTCAGTCGGTATTGTTCAACCAGTTTTCAATTTACACAATTACAACAACATATATACATGTTTATCTCATGCTTCTGGTTAATAATAACGTTCTTGATATAGGTTATTATTATTACCTTATGGACTTGAAAAAGCTTGAAATCCTATCCACAGATAGTCAAATTCAGTCACTTTTCACATCAATTCATTTGAACTTTAGGCATATTTGAGCACATAGCATTTGTTTGCAAATGTTGCATGATAAGAGCATGAAAGAGTTTTTGTCCAAACTTGATAAGAGCGTGAAAGGGGTTTTTTCCTTCCAATTCTTGTGAGCTTGGAAGGGATTCCGTCTTTCCTATTTGCAAGATACTTCGTCAAAGTCAAAACTGATTTCTTACTGTATTTGCTAGGTTATCTCTGATTGCCTTTGCTGACTAATACTTCTTCATGGATTGACAGGTCAATGTTTGAATGATGCTTGAATACTTTTATAAATGATTGATAATTGAATTGATTTTCTGAATTAATGAATTGATTCCTTGAATGAATCCTTGGAATGATCTATCTTTTATTCTTAATTTGTGAAAGAATTGCCACCTTTAACAAGAATAGACTCACCACCCTACATTGCTGCCTTTTAAAATAATAATAAATTAGATGGAGTCACCGCCCTTAATTGCTGCCTTCTAGAATAAAAATATATTTCTGAGTTGTTTTCTCGATTCCCAATTGATGATTGATAGCTCAATGATCTTTCTTCATTAAAGTGATCTCCCTCTTATACCTTATGTTTAAGGGAGTCGCAACTTTCAACCACCGTGGCCTTTGAAAGAGCTCCAACCTTTCATCCTCAAACAATGTCAATCATGATTAGCCTAAATTTGATTTTAGCTAAATGCTTTCTTTTTAGAATTGCCGCCCATGCTAGCATTTCTTTGGCATCACCTTCATTTGATTTTAATTGCCTATTTTACAATTTCAAAGGGCTGCAATCTTGTCTTGGCACTGGCATGACAGTTCCATTGCTTGAGGCAGCTCCTCAGTGTCTGTGACTCCAAATTAGACTCTGATTTTGAACCAACCCTACCAGATGCATATGTTGATTAGGGACAGCTATATATTTTGTATGATTTTATCCTTTTGTAGTTGAACCTTGCAGCATTTGGGCATTTGTTGTAGTTCTTATACAATATATATGTCTAATATCAATTTCCATAAACAGCTTTCAAACAAATCTTAAATATAGAAAAAGATTCACCCAAAATTTCTATATACCAATTAAAATAAACCGTTTACAAATAAACCTTATAAATTGGAGACTGGATTGCACAAATTTCCAAGTATCGGATTATATTTAAACTGCTTTTAAAAAATTCTTGTAAATTTATAGATCACACAAATTTCTAAATACCAATTTGAATAAATTGTTTTGAAAAATAATATATCACATTAAATAGATAAAAGGTCTTAGAAAAATAAATATAAGGTCACACGAATATTCAAATATCGGTTTATATAATCTACATTCAAGGAAATCCAGAAAAGAGAAGAGATGATGAACAGTTTAGATAAATAAACTGCATTCAAAAAAGTCTTGTACTAAGTAGAGAAGACCCCGCAAAAGAAATTACCCTAAATCAAGAGAAATTAGGTATGTCGAATGGTAACTTGTTAAGTAGACAGTCACGGCAAGAGAAATTTGTTTGAGTATTAGTAATCAGTAATTTTGTTATACCCTAAATCGATTAGCATTATTATCACGTGGTGGTGCGTTAGTATTAGTGTGTTGAAATGTATATGCTATGAAATGCAATGCAGGTTGATAAACTAGCTCTCAAGGAATAGTGCGCTTCATTATTGCTAAAGCTTGGGCGTTTTGAGGAAGTTGAGGCAACATATCAATCTCTACTTGCTGCAAACCCTGACAATTACAAGTTTTTTCTAATCTGAGGTTAATTCTATAATTAGTGTATAATAAAATTTAAGGAAAATGCTTTATTTAGGATTGTCTTGTGGCTCTTGGTTTAAGTCCTTAAACTCAGAATTTATATGAAGGTAGACATTCAGGATTACATCATAACTCATTTTTGGGATGGTGGGATTCTAGTTGTGCTTATAATGAGATTGTGCTACAACAGATCCCATAGCAGTAGACGCGGTATGTGTGCTGTGGCTTTAGTTGTCTCTTGCCAAAATAATGCCCTTATTACATATTTTCAGACTTTAGTTGACTAGGGATCAAAAATTTATATCTTCTACTGATTCACCCCCCTCTTAGTAGAAGAATTGTGTTCTACAGTTATTCATTAAACCCAGCAATTATGATATGAAATATTTGTTGATGTGATTTAACATGAAAGAGACACCACAAGAAGTATATGTCAAACTATATTAACTAATCACTAATTAGTTATCTCAATCAAGGTGCAATCAAGGGATATAATTGAAGGATGCAACCATTCGACATTATGGCATACTTAAGAGACATTGATGCCATTTCCAAAGGGCATCATTGAACATTTTTTTATTTCTATTTCACATCCATTTGTGGATCACTCAAATTAAGCAGCAGTTGTATTAGGCATGGACGCATAAATACAAGTGTTATAAATCAGAAACAGTGCCATATAAAATTGCTATTATAATTAGGCATATCAGGAAGTGATCATACCAAATCAGAAGGTCTTATCAGACGCAAAGCAAGTTCATCTTTGCATATTTATAAAGCCATATCAGACAGGGCAATCATTAGAGATCAGCCATTATCAGCATATTGCCATTTCGTAAGGCAGTATATCAGATGAGTGATTGGGCCAATCAATGAGGGCCATTTGCATAATTATAAAGCGATATCAGGAACAACAATATCCTTATATTGTTGCAAGACAACTTCATTAATCAGTTAAGGATGGGAATATCGCACTCATATCAAAGGATATTACTTTGAGTATTCATACTTGATCGATATACTGATATCAATATAATCAATCACTCTTGCCTAGTATAAGATTCATATAGAAAGGATTAATCATAATCTTGTACATCAAATTATATTGCATCCAATAAATATCAGTATTTTCAGATCTATTCTATATATCAGTAATTCAATGCAATTGCATTCCGTATACATATCAGTTCCACAAGTAAGACTTTTACAATTGGTTGAGCACAGGAATTGTTATCATTGTAAAAGTCTGAGCAACAATCTAATTCTCACTTAGTATTATGGGAATTAACTTGCATTGTGAAGGTTTTAATAGAAAGAAGTCTCTTACAATTGAAGTAATGTTTAGAAAGAAGAAGGAATAGAAAACTTTGTTTAGGAAAATTAAGAAAAGATTTTAGAAGCATGAATATCAAATAGAAGAATTGTGTTTCTAGTATTTTATATATATTGTATGGTTGAACTTAATCATACCAATTTCAAGGGGAAAATTTTGGCAAACCATCAAAACCCATACCGACAACATACCAAAACACAAGAAATAGAAATGTACTTGACATAGTTCTTGTATTTGTTATAGAATGATTTACTGGTTGAAATTTATGATCACTTGCAAACCTTGCTTTCATGGGGAGAGGACCTCTCAAGAACCAAACTTCTTAGTCAATATTTTGCATTGTATGAATCAATAAATGACACATGCTTCCAGTAATTTAGTAAATTTACATACACATGCCTGTATGCATATCATACTCATAATAGAGCAGCCATCACTAATAAGAATATACAAGGTTACTGAGCTTTACCCTAGCCTGACTTTGCAGTCTTAAATCAAAAAAAAAATATCATATTAAAAACATTAATGCATGTAAGAAAGGTTCAATCTTTGGCACAACGAAATTGCACAAAAAATGATTGCAAAAAATCAAACTATAAGAGACCTTGACAAATTTAGAATCTCAGGTGAGTTCTTGTATCATCTAGTTACTGATTTGATCTGACATTTTCCTTACAAGATACAACATAACACGAATATTGAAAACTACTAATTGATGCATATGTTTTAATATCAAAAATGGGAATAGTCAGCTGGACACATTGATTTGGTGTGGCTGGTTTGCTGGATTATTTACAGGAACATTGATAGGGGCAAATCGGGTTCTTGAATACCATTGTAAGTCTGGGCCACAGAATGTTATCATAACAGGAAGGTAAGCCACTCTGTACTTCGAGTTCATAGTTTATTGTACTCAACTTATTTAAAATATTCTTTGCAAATTTGTTGTTATGGCGGTCGGTACTTGTGAAGAGTTCTGATCTGGCATATTGAGTGCGAGGTATTTTAAGCTCAAATATTTCAAATTTGAAATATACTTTCTTCAAAAATTTAAGGTTGTTTCTTTCTACTTTCTATCATAGGCGGTAGTCAGCATATATCCCGAGGCATCCTCATTATGGTTTCAAACACAAAATCAATCTTAAAAAATACTTGAAGGACCATAGTTCTTTTTCGAATCTTTTATGTCTAGTTGGTATATGTATATGTACTGTATCTTGGTGAAATCCCCACATGTACTGGACCTTGAACTCGTTATGTACTGAATTTGGTTCCTTTCATACCCTCGATGAACTTGTTACTTAGCAAAATATTTACTGGAAAAGCTAATCGTGGGAGCATATTACTAACCTCATAACAAGGCTGGTAATCTTTGTTCCTCGAGAGAAAGGTGGAAGATTCCTCTTGTGAATATTGGATGCATAATCCCATCTTAACAATGTAGTCATTTATATGGTGTATCTGAAAGGTGTATAAAACATTTGAGGAATTAGGGAGTGAACTTATGGAGATTTTACAATAATACAATTATTTTAAGCATAAGTAGGCCATTAGCTAGACATTATTATTTAAATTTGTTTTCTGCAAGATGACAAGGGACATGTTTGACCACGATGTTGGATTTATGCTTTAACATGGCTGACATATGGCAGATGTTGGTTGATGATATTGGAGATGTTACAATCACCAATGATGGAGCAACAATTTTGAAGATGCTGGAGTTGGAGCATCCAACTGCAAAGGTTGGGTCATTTGTTCTCTTGGTGTTTCTTATTGTCTGTTTGTTGTTCTTAATATCTTATGCTATTACACATTATCAGTGGTGATGGATGTAAAAATATTCATTATTTGACTAGTACTTCAAAAACTTATTATGTTTATCAATTTCATTCCATAAATGTTTTCAATGCACTCAAAATATATTGTTAACGAGGTTGGTGTTTTCATCTATCTATAGGTTTTGGTGGAACTTGCAGAATTGCAGGATCGAGAAGTTGGGGATGGCACAACATCAGTTGTTATTATTGCTGCAGAGTTGCTGAAGGTATGTTATACAGATTATATCTCATTTTAGGAAGATTGTCTTTTGTGTTACCTTGTACATTTTTGTAAGACCTTTAAATCTTTATTTCGCTTCTTAGGTTCTTATTTCAAATTTCATAAAGGCATCTTTCTTACAGTGTGCTGCATGTGCCCATTTGATTTTTGTACTTACAGCGGGCAAATGACCTGGTTCGGAATAAAATCCATCCAACTTCTATCATCAGTGGATATAGGGTAATTTAAGCTGTTTATCTTACTAAAAAGAAATGCATGCATACAGAATTGTATTTATGGATTTCAGAATAGGGATTAAATAAGCATAGTTTGTGAGCAGTAGAATCAGCTGTTTTGCTGTTATTTAGATGATTGTTTTATGACTTGAGTGTCCATTGCAAATCATATTGTGATTTTTCTTTTTGAACAGCTTGCAATGAGGGAAGCCTGCAAATACATTGATGATAAATTGGCTGTCAAGGTGAGTTATGCATTGATAGTGTTAAGGATGCTTGTAGAATTAATGCTTGCTTGATGTACATTCTCATATGTTGTGTGTTTAGGTTTAGCAGTTAACATCATATTCAGATTTTTCACTGGGGAGTCACATTTTCAGCTTCTCATATTTGTATTGACTTGATTATTGGAGGTGGCCTTTTTTGTGTAGGAATAATGTTAAAGACTTCTAAATTTGGTCTATCATCTAGATTATTTTGATGGGATTCTTTTTTGCTTCGATGTTTAATGCTTAGTACAAGAATGGGGCCAACTTTGAGGACTTGAATGTCTCATAACAGGTTGATAAGCTTGGCAAAGATTCTCTTATCAACTGTGCAAAGACTAGCATGTCTTCAAAAATTGTAGCTACTGACAATGACCAATTTTTTAAAATGGTAAGTCTTACTAGATCTATCCAGCATATAAATTAAATGAAGTGAGTTATTATTGTACTACAAGTGTTGAAAATGTATATGTATATTTTTTCCCTCTGAATTGCAAATGAATAGATTTGTCATTTTGTTGCTTATTCACATATCTTTATGCTAAAGGTCATTCAAATTAATTCTAGGCATTTCAATCTTGAATAGATTGCTTAGGCGAATCTCATAAAAACTAGCAAAATGGTGGAAACACTGCAAGCAGAAAACCTAAAGAACAATTAATATACTTGCAATGTAAACAACTGATATGGTACAAGTGCTCAGTGGTCAATACCAGCAGCAAACGGCTAAAATTGTAAATGCATTGAAGCGATGAGAAAACATTATGCAATAACATTTCAAATTTCTCAATTTGGAGTAAGCACTTCCATCATTTACATGGTCTACATGTATCCCGTCTTTATCATTTCAGAAAAGAAATTCTTCATTTCCGATCTTTATCACTTAAGAAAAGAAATTCTTCATTTTTTCACTTTCCACATTTCCAAGTTCTGTTCATCTGTGGATTCATCTGACACAGGGATTTTTACACACAGACTCACTTGGAATTATTCATGAACATTCATGGGCAATTCCAGCAGCAGACATGAATTTCAATGGATATTTTTAGAATCTAGCAGGTCTGGTGTACATGTGTTTTTCTAACCATAATATTAGGTTATGTTTTTTACTTGGTCCCAGTTATGTTCATTTGCCTTATACCAGTTAGAATTAATTAAGCCTTTTTAGGACAATCTTTAATTAGGCAGGCCTGTAATCAGCTGTAGCTATTCATTAATTGTGATATTTTTCCCAATTCTTTAACTTGAAGGTTTTCTAAACATTAAATTTATCTGAGCTTGTAGATAATAGTATATAACTTTGCTGTCTATGTTTATGTTTCATGATGCAGAAACAAGCCCTGGCCAAGCGGCTGAATCTTTGACCCAGACAAGTTGAAGTCTGGTTCCAAAACAGGGCGGTAAGGTAGTAACTAGCTTGAGCCATACTCGCTGTTTACATGTAGGCAATTGATTTGAAAGATAGAAAAGAATATCGCTTGTCATTTCTAGATTAGTTGTATACGATTTGTTTTGCATTAACATACAGATCAGATCATTCTTTGTTGGTTTGTCTCTGTTGTATGAAATGTTTTATCATATATAATATTTGAACAAAATCACAAAGCTGGACTGCAACATTCTGTTATAATATCAGATAAGCTTTAGACAATTATGAGTTGACTGATTTTCATTTAAAATATATTCCAAGTTAGTTATCAAAGTGCTTAAAAAGAAGTAAAAGATATCCAACATCTTTATGATTGAAAATAGACAGAAATTAGGTAATATAAAATGGTCCGTCTATTTCATCAAAAATAATAAAAAGAAATTAGTGTAGAGCTTATTATTGTTCTAAGGGGTACTTTGAACTCTGTTTACTTATTAGCAGCTAGGCCTCATGATTTATCCTCTAGTTTGGTCAAACAATAATATATCTATGGTTGTGGAATGTTAAACAAACAATCGGCCTCTACTTTGTCTTTACTATTTGTGGGATTCTATTGCATGGACTACGTCATGGGTTTGGATCTCCTAAGTCACTGTAGTATCTTTTGTTAACCTATTTTGATATAAATTGCAATAATTGTTGTTGGCGAGAATGAAAAGCCTCAAGCATAAGCACAATGGGATCAATGTAGAAGAATTCCGGTTACTGTCACTCTTATTGGTGTTGCTGTCTGCCATCATACCCAAGGGCCAAAAGCTACATATTGTTTTGACAAATATAATCACAGTGTTCTGTGTTTGGCTGATAAACATTACCAAATATAAGCTTTCCTACGATTAATGCCAATCAAGAAAATCAAGAAAGCATTGTAGACAAAGCTTGAAAGTAAATGAGGAAAGGAAAACTGATACATTTGCTACCAGTTAACATGAAATTGATTGTGGCATTCTACTTGTGTAATTTAAGGCATATCCCCTTTGTATGGTTAGATAGTGATTACCCCCATGTGGTTAAGAAGACATTGATACAGCAGTCCTACTGGACTCTAGAAGTACAGTGTTTTGAGGTCAACTGGTAGTTCAGTTACTCCCGTGTGTTTTGAGTAAGGGGTGCAATTAACATCCTTTAAAGAACAAAGTTTCTCAAGTCATCTTGACTGGATGTGAACGTCATATCTTTATATTATTAGAAACCCATTGGACTCAAATTGGTTTCCTGCATACTTGAAATCTTTCCGATTCTCTGAGATGCTTCTTGGCTTGCTCAGTACGCATTGTCTGGATAATCTTTTAAGATTTGCTCTCAAAAGATTGTTTGAACATTCAGCCATTGCCACAGTATTCCTCTTGTGACTAAGAGCATTGGTTACCGGTTTTTTTCCCTTCTATGAAATTGATGTCAAAGTCATTATTGGACAAAAGTTCATAAGCCAGAACCTGACAATACTTCATGAGCACTTCCCAGTCCTCTTGATGCATAAGTAATGACCACAAAATGGTCCTTCAGATCAACAACTTCGAGAATTAGAGAAAACGTCAAAACAGCAGAAACATTATGTTGAACAAAATCAATCTAGAAGAGACTCAGTAATAAAGTTTAGTATCTACATTGTATGATGATCAGAAAGATAAGGCGGGCTGAGTATATTTGGATAAGTTATCCAGAATCTGACTGTATCTATTGAAGAAAACAATACATCATATTCCACATCTTTAAAAGAAAGATATTTACATTTTTATTTTTTTATACAATGCACAAATAAATATTGTAATGAACATATCACTATCTTAACAGTGTTTTTGAATTTAAATTGATATTTTTCATTAAGATTTGGAATAGCATTCCAGTAATGCATGATAAAATGCTGAATGCACAGTATTTGAATCATTGATAAAATAATACAGACAGACGGTTACATCCAAAAGGACTCTACTAATTGCATAGCCCAAAAAATTCTTTTCTGATATTCAAAGTTACCGATTCAAATTTGGGTTCAAGAACATTAGAATTATGATGTCACATAATATCATATACACAACTTTGGCCATCGAATAGTATCAACTTAACCTAATATTATGGTTAGAAAAACACATGTACACCAAATATGGGGGAAATTTTTAGAATCGTCCAAATCAAGGGTTATTCTGATATTTATTTTTCTTCTGAACAAAATGATATCACTTATCTTCCAACTTTGTTCAAATTCTTGCATTGGTGAATCTTCTGTATAATGTTGATGACTTATATTTGTGCTGGTAATTTTGCTGATACTATTTTTCACATCGTGGCATGCAGTGGTACATCAATTCAAAATAAGAAAATGTTTAACATAATTTGTGAGCTTCCCGAGACAGTTGCAAGGGCATTGGTTCCTAGATTGCGGACTGTGAAAGGCACTGGTAAAGCAGTTAATTACTTGACACCTCCAAGGATATTACTTGCTCTAATCACTGCTTGGCTTCGACGAGATCGATGGTTTGATGAAAATGTAAATTTCTAGTTTGAGGTTAAAATTTAATGTCAATGCAATAAATTTTTATATGAACAATCACGGAGAGTAAAAGGTCATGACTTGGAGGACATATATATACAAAGGGCTTTGTCGGTGATAATTTCAGCAGAATCAACTCTATCTTGACATTTGATTAAGGGCATACTTGCTCAGGAATTTTGATTGTTGTTTTCATTCATTAATTAACTTTATGACGAAAATATTCTTCACTCTCAAATAAGGCTTTTTGGCAAGATTATTTTAAAACACTTTTCTTTTGTTTTCTTCATTTTTATATCGACCCTACCTAGTGTTTGTTAAGATTATGGCATTGACGGCAAAATCAAGTGTGCCAAACAAAATATTTAATTGTTGCATAATATCGATATATAAATAATGATATTAAATATATAATATATTTAATATCTATTGTTTACTAAATACGATTTTAGCATTGAATTATTGTAAATAAGAAACCAAGACCACTTTTTAATAGACATTTTTTTTAAAAAAAATTTTAGCATTGGTCTCAATTTCGACCAATACTATGGTCTCAATTTCACCAATGCATGGTCTCAATTTCGACCATTGGGTAAAAAAATTGATGACAATGCCATACATTCCACCAATAGTACGGTCGAAATTGAGACCACTACATGGTCTCAATTTCTACCAATGCATGGTCTCAATTTCAACCATTGGGTAAAAAATGACGACAATGCCATACATGGTATGGTCGAAATTGAGACCTTGCAATGGTCTCAATTTCGACCATTGGAAAAAAAAAATGACGGTGATCCTTCCGGTTTCAAGCAAGAGCTACAGTCAAAATTTTGACTAATAATAAATACATAAAAAAATTCGATGAAAAAAGAACAACGAAAGTTTTGGTCATGGATTCGACCAATTCTTGTCGAAAATTCGACCAATTCTCGTCGAAATTTGAGGTAAAATTTACTAGTGTGTAGAATTGAAGGTAGGATGTCTCAAATCAATTGCATTAGATCTTCAACACCATTCTTGAGTGGATCTTGGAATAGGAAGAAGTTTGGATGAATGTGGATGGAGGAATCTTCAACAAGAGGGCTCCAAAGAGATTGAATCCTTCAATGGCTATCAATGGATCTCCTTGATGAATTAGATTTTGAATGCTTGAATGCTTGGATGCTTGAGGATGAATGAATGCTTGAATGCTTTCCTTCTCCTTCTTTCTTTCTTGAAGATTTCTTGATCACTTGATTGCACATGAGAGAGATAGATGGCTTGATCGTGGATTTATGAGATGTGTGAATGTGAGAATGAGAGAGGAAGGCTTCCTTTTATACTAGTCTAGGGCACAAACTTCTAGAGAGGCTAACATAGGAGAATTAAATTCCAATTAAGCCTTAACCCTTAGAAATAGACCTATATTAAATACAATTTAAGAGTTTACCGCTCTGAAATCTAAAACAGATGACCCAAAAGCAGGAAATAAAACTTTCTGAAGCCCGACATCCTGAAACCTCCAGAATTTGAAATTTGGACCTAGGGTCAAGGTCGAGGTTGAATTTGACCTAGGTCAAAGTTGAGGTCATCCTTGCCCTAGGTCAAAGTCGAGGTCGACCTTGACCCAGAAGGTTGTCCTTGACCTTGAAGTCAAAGATCTTAGTTTTTCAGGATGGAGTGCCAGAAAGACACTGGAAACAGGTGGAGAGAAAAGCAGAACAGGGGAAAAAAGCCAGATCCAGTCAAAGACCCACTCAAAGGTGCTTGACATGACCCCAAACCACTTACTCAGAGGGCTAAACTTGTCCTAAATAGAAGTGCTTCCATTTTTCGATTATATATATGTATGTACATGCACATGCATGTCATATAGATATACGTATATATGTACATGTATGTATATATATGTATACATGCCATGTGTATATATACACATACATATACATATATGTACACATGTATATGACATGTATATATGTATATGTCACATATATATGACATATATGTATGTCACACACACACACACACACACATATATATATATGACATGTATATATATGTTATATATGTACATATATGACATGTATCTATACATATATATGTACATACACATATATATGCGTATACGTATAGATGTATATATATACACATGCATATATGTATACATGTATGTACATATACACATGTACATATACATGTCATATATATGTACACGTGTATGTATATATATGTATTTGTATGTACTTTATATTTTCACATGTATGTATGTATATGTATATGTATATATGTGTGTATATGTATGTATGTGCACATGTGTGTGTGTGTGTGTACATATATGTAGTGCACGTTTATTTACATTTAAATGCAATTTATGTAATTTATTTTACTTTAAAATAATGTAGCGAAATGTGTACTTTCATTTTATTTTCAATTAAATTAGGAAAACATATATGTAGACTCATTGGACAGTAAATAAAATATTTCAAGTATACATATATAGATCTATCAGACATATTATTACACATCACATAGCAGATGCACTGATTCCCCCCAAGGAACTATTTGGAAGCACTAATAGAGAAATTGAACGGTTGCAAGATTCCATAAATAATCTGACTAGCTCTAATAGGTCCTAATAGGTCCTAATTGGGTCTAATTGGGTCCTAATAGGTCCTAATAGGTCTTAATTGGTCTAATTAAGTCTAATTAGGTCCTAATAGCTATAAAGAGGTCCTAATGGGTCTAATTGGGTCCTAATAGGTCATATTAGGTCCTAATAGGTTCATATTATGTCTAATTGGTCTAACTAGGTCTAATCAGGCATCAAAGTGTAACCAATTGGTGGACTAAGAGGTCTAATTGGGTCTAATAGGTCTAGAGTTAGGTATAATTAGTCCTAATAGGTCCTATTGGGTCCTAATAGGTCCTAATTAGGTCCTAATTAGTCTAAATAATTCTAATTTGGTCCTAATTGGGTCTAATTGGGTCTAATTGGTCTAATTAAGTATAATAAGGTGGACTAATAGGTATAAATAGGTCTAAATAGGTCTAATTGGTCCTAATAGGTCTAGAGTTATGTCTAATTAGTCCTAATAGGTCTTAATTGGGTCTAATTGGGTCCTAATAGGTCCTAATTGGTCTAATTAAGTCTAATTATGTCCTAATAAGTATAAATAGGTATAAAAAGTTCCTAATGGGTCTAATTGGGTCCTAATAGATCATATTAGGTCCGAATAGGTTCATATTATGTCTAATTGGTCTAACTTTCCTGAAAGCCAAATTAGCGAGAAATGAAAATTTGAAATTTTGGCAGGAAGAGGTCAAGGTCGAGGTCAACCCTGACCTGGTCAAGGTCGAGGTCGAACATAACCTCAAACCCTAACTTCATCAGGATTTGTAGAAAAGGTTCCCGAAGATGCTAGAAATGCAAAATTTGATGTCAGATCAGGACCCCATGTCTGGAATAGATAGAAAATCCTTTGAATGATGTGATGAAGGACTAGGAGGTCTCATTTCTGAATCCTACCTAGAAAATGGAGTCATGGAAGAGGAAAAATTAGGAAAGTCCTTAAGACGTTAACCCTAATTTCACCTAGAATGAAGAAATCAAGTGCAAAGAAGAAGTGGAAAGTGGGGAGAAAGCCAAATACATGCAAAGACCCAATCAAGGCACTTAACATGACCCCAAACCACTTACTCGGAGGGCTAAACACTCTTATCATGGAAGTGCTTCCATTTTAAGATGATACAATATGTATATGTATATATATGTATACATGCATGTATACATATATATATGCATGTATATACATGTATATATACATGTATATGTAACAATATGTGTATATTTATATATAGACATACATATATGTATATATGTATATACATGTATATGTGTGTGTGTGTGTGTACATGTATATATATATGCATGTACATATGTATATATATATGTATATATGTGTATATATATGTATATATGTATATATATGTATGTGTATTTATATATACATGTATGTGTATATATACATGTATACATGTCACATATGTACACATACATATGTAATATGACATGTATGTACACATACATATATAATATGACATGTATGTACACATGTATACATGTACATACACATACATACATACATACATACATATATATGTATATATATATATATATATATACATATATATATATATATATATATATGTATATATATATATATATATGTATATATATATATATATATGTATATATATATGTATATATATGTGTGTGTGTGTGTGTGTGTGTGTGTGTGTGTGTGTGTGTATGTATATATATCTGTATATATATGTATATATATCTATATATATATGTACATATGTATATATATGTATACATACATATATATATATATATATATATATATATATATATATATATATATATATATATATATTGTAATGTTGGAAAACATGGTCACCCAAAATGTAGATGACCAAATTGTGTTACATTACATTTGGAATGTTGATATATGATAATATGATGAAAATGGGAATATAAGATGTACTTCTTAACCTCAAATTCTCAAAGGAAGATCCAAATTGATTAACCACAAGAGGATGGTCAATACATAGAGGAATTAATTGATGGAGAATATGAAGAAAGTGGATAACCTTATATTATGTTATAGAAAGTGTGTATTGAAATCTTAATTGAATTGAAAACAAATACTAACCTCAAGTAGGACAAATCTGGAAAATGCTATTTTCTGATGCATGTGTACAATTTCGGAGAATTTTGCAATCAGATTCGGGCTGGAAATGCAGAAACAGAGAAAACCCAAAAACTTTTTACTTTTTTGAGTGAGGTCATCCTTGACCCAAGACAGGGGTATGATCTTATCCCAAGGTACAATCTTACCCTACAAGGTCATCCGTAACCTGCACTGTTCCGACAGAAATTCTGTTCATGAATCTCGGAAGTTCGCCGAAAAGGGTACTCAAATCTGCACTAATATTTGATGTCCCACACCTGGATCTTCAAGAAAAAGGGTTTTGTTTGTTGGATGAGGGGTTTTCCTTGGTCAAACCCTAGTTTGGAATCAACCTTTAAATTTAATTGAAAATGCAATATATAAACAAAGTAAATGGAACTATTCACCTTGCTTATGTTGAAATTCTTGTGGACGATTCAAATCCTCGAATCCAAAAGTATGGATGCTCCAAATGAATGTAGAATTGAAGGTAGGATGTCTCAAATCAATTGCATTAGATCTTCAACACCAATCTTGATTGGATCTTGGAATAGGAATAAGTTTGGATGAATGTGGATGGAGAAATCTTCAACAAGAGGGCTCCAAAGAGATTGAATCATTCAATGCCTATCAATGGATCTTCTTGATGAATTGGATCTTGAATGCTTGGATGCTTGGATGCTTGAGGATGAATGAATGCTTGAATGTTTTCCTTCTCCTTCTTGCTTTCTTGAAGATTTCTTGATCACTTGATTGCACTTGAGAGAGATAGATGGCTTAATCGTGGATTTATGAGATGTGTGGATGTGAAAATGAGAGAGGAAGGCTTCATTTTATAATAGTATAGGGCACAAACTTCTAGAGAGGCTGACATAGGAGAATTAAATTCCAATTAAGCCTTAACCCCTAGAAATGGAGCTATATTACATACAATTTAAGAGTTTACTGTTCTGAAATCTGAAATAGCCGACCCGAAAGCGGGAAATAAAACTTTTTGAAGCCCAACATCCTGAAACCTTTGGAATCTAAAATTTGGACCTAGGGTCAAGATTGAGATCAAATTTGACCTAGGTTAAAGTCGATGTCATCCTTGACCTAGGTCAAAGTTGAGGTTGGCCTTGACCTAGAAGGTCATCCTTGACCGAGAAGGTCATCCTTGACCTTGAAGTCAAAGATCTCAGTTTCTCAGGATGGAGTGCCAAAAAGAGGATGGAAATAGGCTGAGAGAGAAGCAGAATAGGGGAAAAAGCCAGATCTAGTCAAAGACCCACTCAAAGGTGCTTGACATGACTCCAGACCACTTACTCGGAGGGCTAAACTTGTCCTAAATGGAAGTGCTTCCATTTTGTGAGGATACATTTAACCCCATCTTTAGCAAGAGAATGGACTCGATGCAAACTTTTGGTAAAGGAGATCATAATGAAAAGATAATCTTATTGAAATCAAAGGGACAAGGAATCCTCATGCCCCTAGGGACTCAAGGCTTCATCAACTCCGCAATCACAATGAGAGAGAGAGAGAGAGAGAGATGAGAACTTATGTCTCATTGTGAACCACACAAGGAAATAGCACAACTGGAAAGATGGAATTGAACCGCCTAGTGAATGTGGCTACTCACTAGTCAACCCATCAAAGATTCACCCCTAGGAATATTCTATTCCACAAGAGTAAAATCAAAAGAAAATGAGATCCAGTCTTAAGGACACATTTGACCTTAAGGGATCAAAAAATTTGAAACTGGAGGGATCAAGAGATCTTATAAAATAAAAATCCATGCTTTAAGGATTAGTCACTAATGCATAAAGGGAGAGACGAGCTTTGAAAAATATATGTATATTGAAAGTGCATGTGTGCAATAGGTGAGCAGAGCATATGCCCCCATGTTAAAGTCATTGCTAACACTTTAACAGGAGCAATGGCTTTAACAGAAACATAAACAACTCCACTGTTTACATTTCCACTATGAGATGCCCCCAAATGAAGACAAATCAAGGGAAATAAACACATAAACATACAAAGATCACAAAAGGGATCTACCTATCATGGGGTCACTATGATCATAAGATAATATATATATATATATGATATTATTACAAATGAATTGATATCATTCCCCAAAGAAAATAGAACTACAATCACAATGGAGGAAAGATAACATAAGAGATACAAAGAAGAATCTTTTCGGGCCATGACATGGAGACCAAAGATAATTAGTGCTACCACATCACGAATCCAAGAAGATTACACAAGGAAACATTTATGAACAATAGCACAGGTACAACATAACATGAACCAACATATAGAAGAATAAAGATACATATAGAGGAATAGTATAATAGGTTCGATTCCTTTATCACCTTGCACCAACAAAGTAACAAGGGTCATATAAAAGAATCTAACAACATTTAGCAAACACATTACCGGAGAGCACAGTACAATAGACAAACACATGAAAAGCTACTATGAAGGACTAGCCAATCAAGTGCGCCTCCTACTCTCCTCATCTTGTTCTATATCATTTAGGGAAGGTGGGTAACTCACAAGAGGGACTATATCCAACACCATAGGAATGATAGCCATTTCCAAACAAGGATCCTCTTGAGAATCATAATGTTCGATACTAGGTGTAAGTGTCAATTGTGATAAAATCATATTAGGTAAATCAATGTCAATGTCAATAGTCTGATATTCATCATTAACATCATTAGTATCATCAAGAGTATTTTCTTCATCCAAATTAATCAAAATAGGATCTAAGATACGAATGGAATCATCATAATCTTGCATCTTAACATCATTATTAACAGTAACTTCTTCTAACACATCATGCATAGATTGATTAAAAGAAGGTAAAGAACTTTGAATAACAGAAGTACGGGCTTTAGCTTGAGCACAATGCTTCTTATGACATTCATTAGCAGATCGATTATGTTTTGTCTTGTTTGAAATATGTTGAGAACTAGGATGAACAACTATCAGATCCTTCACAGGTTCTATGGGAGGATTAGTAGGATTCTCAGCAGATTGACAAGCAACACTAGGAGCTTGATTAATAGAACTAGAAGCCATAGATAAAGGATGTATGGAATGCATAGGAAAAAGACCACAATTAAGATCCATCAGTGGCATGCTTAACTCAAGAATCTTGTGCTGCTTATAGGCTTGATATGAGCGAAAAAGATTATCAGGTTGAGAAGGACATGAATTAGGTATTGAAGGCCAAAAGAAGTCAAGTGTAGCACAATCCCTAGGCCTAGAAGTTTGATATAAACTATGATTAATTTTCTTCACCTCTTCATCATGAACAAATTTAAGACACTTATGGATAGGAGAAGCAACATCATACATGGCATTCAACCAAGGAAAACCAAGCTTAACTTGAAATTGATCAGAAGTAGGAACAACGACAAATGTAGTGTTCACAATTTTACCACCAAGTTCAACTGGCAAGTTAATAGAACCAAATGATGGATAAAGAAATTCATTACAAGTTTGAATCCATACATCAGATGTATCATAAGAATCACGTTGCAAGTTTTTCATAAAAAGATTTTCTTTAGTAATAACATTGACTAAAGATGTAGGATCAACAAGACAACCACGCATAGGTATCTGAGAAATCCTAGCATAAATGTAAAGGGGACCATCAAGAGCTTTAATAGTCTCAAAATCATCAAAGGTAATCAATAGTTCCCAAGGAATTTTATTCTTATGTTGTTTTCAAGGTTTTGGTTGAGATTTCATTTTATGTTGTGGTTTTGGTTTAGGTTGAGGTGGAATTTGAGTTTGAGTTTGAGGTTGAGGTAGAGACACAGATTGAGGAACACTTGGAACCATAGTTGGAAGAGAATTAGAATAAGTAAAAGGAACATTATGGTAAGAAGGTTGTGATGTAGGAAGGGATATAGGAGGAACACTCATAGTAATAAAGGGAACCGTTGTAGTCACCAAAGGAGGGGTATAAGTAGGAATACTAGGTGAGGGAATGAAAGAAGGTTCCATACTAGTAACAGGAGGAATCAATCCTAAATCTTGAGCTTCTTGAACTAAAGGTTTAACATTTGAATGCACAAGTTGAGTGATACCATGGAGGAGATTAAAACCTTGATTGTTATCATGAAGAACTTCCTTAAGAGCCTCTATAGCTTGAATAAAATCTTGATTATGGTTTTCTTGAATAAGCCAATTACCCATTTTATCAAGTTCAGTTGAAATTTTTTGGACTTGTTCAGGAGGAACTCTTAAAGCATCATCCTCATCATGAACTGAGTGAGAGGATTTTTTCGCCATGGTAGGGTTGGAATTATGAAGAATCAAATTGTCATATGGAATCCTAAGAAAAGGAGAAGAAGACTCGGGATCTAAGGAACCCATAAGTCTACGACTTTGTTTAACCAGAATATTATAGGTAGGACTAGAGGTAGTAAAGCTCATATACCAATGCAATGAAAATGAACTAAACTAAGAAAACTCAAAGGAACAAATGAATGTTTTTGTATTTTTATTTTCTATGAGATGCAAACACATAAAAGAAATCTAATACATGCAAGATCTAACACCATAAAAGAAAGAGTTGTCTATCGCGGGTTCACCAAAATGTAATGTTGGAAAAGTGGTCACCCAAAATGTAGATGACCAAATTGTGTTACATTACATTTTAAATGTTGATGTATGATAATATGATGAAAATGGGAATATAAAATGTACTTCTTAACCTCAAATTCTCAATTGAAGATCCAAATTGATTAACCACAAGAGGATGGTCAATACATGGAGGAATCAATCGATGGAGAATATGAAGAAAGTGGATAACCTTATATTCTGTTATAGAAAGTGTGTATTGAAATCTTAATTGAATTGAAAACAAATACTAACCTCAAGTAGGACAGATCTAGAAAATTCTATTTTCTGATGCCTGTGTACAGTTTCGGAGAATTCTGCAATGGGATCTGGACTGGAAATGCAAAAATAGAGAAAACTCAGAAACCTTTTTCTTTTCAGAGTGAGGTCTTCCTTGACCCAAGATAGGGGAAGATCTTACCTCGGGGTACAATCTTACCCCACAAGGTCGTCCTTGACCTACACTATTCCGATGTAAATTATATTCGCAGATCTTGAAAGTTTTCTAAAAAGGGTACTCAGATCTGCACTGATATTCATTGTCCCGCACCTGGATCTGCAAGAAAAAGGGTTTTGTTTGTGGGATGAGGGGTTTGCCTTGGTCAAACCCCGGTTTGGAATCAACCTTGAAATGTAATTGAAATTGTAATATATAAACAAAGTAAATGGAACTATTCACCTTGCTTATGTTGAAATCCTTGTGGAGGATTTGAATCCTTGAATCCACAAGTATGGATGCTCCAAATGAATGTCACTAGTACATTTCACCTTCAATTTTGACCTTAAAATTTGACCGTATTATAAAAATGTTTAACTTGGTCACATTATAAAAAAAAACTTTTGTTTTTTTTTACTTTTATGCCCGTGTTGGTCTCAATTTTGACCAACGATGTGTTGGTCGAAATTGAGACCAAAACGGGATTAAAAGTTAAAAAAAAATAAGTGACCTTCACTTTAGCGTGGGCAAGTGAGACCTTCTCTAAGGGGAGGCCGGGTTTGATGAAGAAAGCCCTTATCATATTTTCCGCAGCTCTTCCATTCATTTCTACTTTAGTTTAGCGTGGGCAAGTGACCTTCTGTAAGCAAGCGGAGGGGGGCAAGTAACTTCACTTTAGCACGGGTAGCACCAGGTATGTTATAAGAGATCTCAATAAGCCTTCTTTTGAACACCTCTACCTCTTCTCATTCATCTTCTTGCTTTTCGGATTCCATTTCTTTGCTACAATGTGCTTTATTTTTTGTTTCTTTTAAATTTCAAACTCATCTTTTCTTGTGCCTCTTCATCTTGTTATGCTAGATTTCCTCTACCCATCATGCTATTCCATTTAGTTGTCTCTTGTTTTCTAAAACTTAGTCGACTTGCCACTTAGAAGTTTAAAAGATGTTTTGGAATGTTCAATGCTTCTCAACTATGACATTTCTGCTACCTACGTTGGATACTCCTGCATCACAAAAACATCAGTATGGAATGGGTTTACATTAGATGGCATTGATATGGTGTAATAGTACGAAAGGACTTTGGTGGGGGTTTGGTGTTAGCATCCCTTATGGGGTCCGATGTTGAGGTTGGGGTTGAGATGTGGAGCCCCCACTCTAAAGCATAAATGAAGGAGACCACAGATTTTCATGGTTCATGCCATCTTTGTAATTTTTGAAAAGGTAAAAAACCATTTTTGAGTGAAAGCTGCATTTTTTCTGTGTAATAGGTGTAAAAACTCTTGGTTATAGGAGCCAATTGTGTTGCATAGACTAGTCGAGTACTAGGCTGCAACATGATGGAAAATTACCAAAAACTTGTTAATGGTAAGTCTTAAGTTTACTTTGTACTTTTTGAGTAGTAAAATTGAGTGTACCCTTTGGTTACCAATTTAGCCTCGTGATTCTTAATGATATCATTTGATTTGTACTTACTTTTTTATGTCCTCTTTGTACTAATAATTTTTTTACTCTAAGATAATATAACCAATTCCCATGTATTATTGTTCTCAATTGCTTCTATTTACTATATGTTGCTTCAACCCACTTGTAATGACCAGTCGTGTCTGGTACACATTCTTTGCAATTCAACTGAAACATTTTGTCAAACAGTTTGCTTGCAAATGTGCAGGTATATATGTTTCCAATTTGATATGGATTTCATTTAACATTCACAATGGATTGCATGATAACAACAGAGAAAGTAAACAAGGTGGCAAGCTTAATACCAATAATGCACACAATAAGAATATAACAGTTGCAATATTATTCCTGTCCTTTTAATTGCAATCACAGTTTGTAGGTGAGAGCAATATGAAATACAAGCTAGACTTAATGACCGAAACCAATCTGAAAATGATTCAATGGTGCTTAGAAATGCACGTATCAGTCTGCAATACAAGCTACATAACTCAGAAATAATAAACAACAGCACTTCAGCTATGAATAGCTAATCAATGATCTCCACCAAGTATGCCAACAACTGACTGGTCTGGAAATATAGAAAAATAATGTGAAATACCTTACAAAGTTTTCAACTGAAACTCTCTTAGGCTTTGAATCCAATAAACTCCAATGCAGATAGGATCGATGTGCTCATAACCCCTGGACACCATCTTTGTGCACTGCCCTCAGCTCACTGACATACCCAGCCAAATCCTTGTTGAAATCTCATTTCTCATCTCTTGGACACAAGTTTAATGCATCACGATTCCTTTAGTCTCCCTGGTCTAATGCTTCAATTATGGTTTTACCAAATCCTACACATGTATGTCTGAATGCCCTGCATTCAAAACCTCCCAGAGAATCATAAATCTCATCAGCATTACAGCATTACTCCTTCAAGTATTTAACTATAAACCTCTCAAGAGCCAAAAAAAGATGCCAGTTTGATATGGACATCCTCTTAATGGAGGCCATGGTGCATTGAGCATCCTTATTTTCTGTGCTGCTTTCACCAGGAACACACCAAACTATGCCTAGCATGTCACCACTGCTAATTTTGAAGATGAATTTGAGCTGTAATCTGATATTGCATCACTGTAAGAGGACTCGTTCCCCACCCCGCCTTCTATTTTTAAACATCAAATAACCTGCAATCTATCTAATCCTCTCAACAAAAACCAAATCAAACCTTGCACGCAATGCTGACAAAAGAGAGTTTCAAAAATCAGCAAATAAGACAATCTGTTTGTAGGTGGAGAAGAGCTTGCCACACCCAAGCATAATGATATTCTAATCAACACAAAAGCAAAATGGCCTTTTGCCAACTCTACTACTCTTTCCTTCGTCATCTTTAAATAAAGATTCCTATAGATTTGTGTGGCATCATTTGATGCTTCCTTCTTCAATTGTATATTTTTACCAATTTTATATTGCAATAGACTGGCTAAATGTGTGGGGGTTTCTAGTTTGAATTTGAATGTCATGGCTATTATAGTTAGAATTTTTCTAAAGTATACAGTGAATATTTCTATATCTTGATATGACCTCAAGGAATGTGACTTGGAGGCTCTAATAGTTATTGAATTTGTCTTACTAACTTTTGTTGCAATAGTATGTTAAAATTTGGTAGGGTTTTTGATATTAGGGTTTAAACATTGTCCTATGTTGAATAGATTCATCAAATTTAGCAGAGTATCTGCTAGATCTAAGATATTTCTAAACCATCTAGCAAATGTAAGCACTAACAGTAGGATTATTTTACATGCTGCAGGTTTTATTCAACACCAAATCAATATTGTCAAAACAGGCAAAGAAGATTGCCAAACAAGCTGAAGAACATGAGCGCTTTATTGATAAGGTTCAGTTTTTGTGGAGATATTTTGCAATTTGTGACTTAAAATATTTCTTGTTCTCCTATATTTATTTCTTCTTGAATGTTGTTGTTAGTTCTTAGCTCAGACAGAGAAAATCACATCAAATGCTATAGTCAAGTAAATCACATATGCTAAGGCAATGCTCCTAAAAAATTGATTGTCAAAAAGAGAGAGAGAGAGAGAGAGAGAGAGAGAGAGAGTCATTATGTAAGTAAATTGTGACAGCAGTGTAAACTTCAATGAAACAGTATAACAGTAGTAAAACAACAGTATAAACATCAATAAAATTAATCACGAGATTCATGACAGCAGTATTAAGTATGAAAGCATTTGTTGTTCAAAGTTCAAAATTAAAGTTCAAGTAATTGAAAATCTAAAACTTTAAAATACAACAATCTATCAGATGATGCCTCATTCAGGTTATCAATATCCAAAGAACCATTTATGTCATTGGCACTTTTTGCTTGAAATGGATGGAGACAGGGCTTTTAGAGGTGGGGATGCATCTCTGTGTAATGCCAGATTAAATGCAGTTATATGCATTTTTTGACACTTTCTGCATTTATTATTATTCCATATTTGTGTCTTTGTGCGTGGTTTTTCTTTTATTTGAGTAGCATGAGGTATTTTTGCCTTGTCATCATGAATCTTTATCTGCCACTACCTTTTCAAAAGCAGGATGAAAATAACAACTACAAATGGTAAGTGCTCTTAATTAGAGATGGAGAACTAGACAAGAAGCCCCCTTTCAACTGAACTCACTTCTTTTGGCTTGGAGAGTGTGCCATAGAGGTCAATTTGGTGTTTGCAACCACCCTTGGAAACTCACATTCCTTTAACTGGTATACTTTAGTTTGTCCTTCAATATCTCAATCTTTATTCTTTTCTGCTCCTTTGTTTTGGTTTGCTGGTGTAAATTTTTTCTTAACCTATAAATCTTGGACACTATGAGGCCCAAGCCAAATGGGGATACAGTAGAGGGGACCATTCCTTGACTAAATAATACACGTCTATGGCCTACTTTATTGGGTTTTGGGCCAATGATTCTTAGCTAGGATTTGAATCAAAGTCTTTTCTTGTAATTGCTTTGTCTTATCACTTAGTCACATCTGTTGCAGAAAGGATGTTAAGTTAAACAGTAAACAAAACTCTAATATGATTATACCATAGAAGAGGGCTTGGATTCTTAATAATAAATATGATTACTCTTGGAGTCTCAACCCTTAACTCCTGGATACTTTGTGATAGACATGGAGGTGGGCTGAGGTCCATGTATTGCCATATGTTTGATCCCTACCTGCTTGTGTCCTATTATCAATTTAAGATAACCAAGAGCTTGTGGGATTAGGGATCTTGTAGTAATAATTATTGAGTACTTTTAGCATCTGAGTACCAGTAGCTTCCTTAATCTCAGGATCTTTCATAACCACCATTTTCTTCAGGGCTTCTTTGAGCTAACTTACGTTGGTTTGCTCAAGCTTCAGTTTTGAAATATCGAAGTGCAAGAAAATAAGGGAAAAGATAAATTTGTATATGTGGGTGCAAAGGGAGCTGAAAATCCATAAGGCACCTTAGTCTTGTTGCTAAATTAGAAAACCTGCAGGGGTGATGTATTGATTTGCTAGTTAGTTGAGAACCGGCAGTGGTAGCTAAGTGGTGCACAAGTGAGGCTTATGGTAAGTCTAGTTACTAAGATTGCAAAATGTCTTTGGTAAGATGCTTGTGACCTTTTATATATAAAGTGGGGTTTGTCCATGACCATCATGTGAAGTGTAATTAATGAATAGGAATAATAATAAGCCAACAAGAAGAATATTGACTTCTAACTAATCTTTATCCTATTTAGGATGTCTTTCAAACTAGTAAATTAGACTGAAGCTTGCTTGTGGATGTATATTAACAATTTAATAGTTTGGCAGGCAGCCTTAACTTGCATAGAATCTTCTATTGCATTGTAAGAACTGCATCACGTGATTAATTACTAGTAGAATTACATAAGAACAACACTCACTTGGACAATGACATATTATAATTAAGCACATGGTCTAGGAATGCTTGACTTAAGGTATTTGGAAGTCATCTGAACAACACTAAAAGGATAAGGAATGCATAAATTTTTCAGTCGGTATTGTTCAACCAGTTTTCAATTTACACAATTACAACAACATATATACATGTTTATCTCATGCTTCTGGTTAATACTAACGTTCTTGATATAGGTTATTATTATTACCTTATGGACTTGAAAAAGCTTGAAATCCTATCCACAGATAGTCAAATTCAGTCACTTTTCACATCAATTCATTTGAACTTTAGGCATATTTGAGCACATAGCATTTGTTTGCAAATGTTGCATGATAAGAGCATGAAAGAGTTTTTGTCCAAACTTGATAAGAGCGTGAAAGGGGTTTTTTCCTTCCAATTCTTGTGAGCTTGGAAGGGATTCCGTCTTTCCTATTTGCAAGATACTTCGTCAAAGTCAAAACTGATTTCTTACTGTATTTGCTAGGTTATCTCTGATTGCCTTTGCTGACTAATACTTCTTCATGGATTGACAGGTCAATGTTTGAATGATGCTTGAATACTTTTATAAATGATTGATAATTGAATTGATTTTCTGAATTAATGAATTGATTCCTTGAATGAATCCTTGGAATGATCTATCTTTTATTCTTAATTTGTGAAAGAATTGCCACCTTTAACAAGAATAGACTCACCACCCTACATTGCTGCCTTTTAAAATAATAATAAATTAGATGGAGTCACCGCCCTTAATTGCTGCCTTCTAGAATAAAAATATATTTCTGAGTTGTTTTCTCGATTCCCAATTGATGATTGATAGCTCAATGATCTTTCTTCATTAAAGTGATCTCCCTCTTATACCTTATGTTTAAGGGAGTCGCAACTTTCAACCACCGTGGCCTTTGAAAGAGCTCCAACCTTTCATCCTCAAACAATGTCAATCATGATTAGCCTAAATTTGATTTTAGCTAAATGCTTTCTTTTTAGAATTGCCGCCCATGCTAGCATTTCTTTGGCATCACCTTCATTTGATTTTAATTGCCTATTTTACAATTTCAAAGGGCTGCAATCTTGTCTTGGCACTGGCATGACAGTTCCATTGCTTGAGGCAGCTCCTCAGTGTCTGTGACTCCAAATTAGACTCTGATTTTGAACCAACCCTACCAGATGCATATGTTGATTAGGGACAGCTATATATTTTGTATGATTTTATCCTTTTGTAGTTGAACCTTGCAGCATTTGGGCATTTGTTGTAGTTCTTATACAATATATATGTCTAATATCAATTTCCATAAACAGCTTTCAAACAAATCTTAAATATAGAAAAAGATTCACCCAAAATTTCTATATACCAATTAAAATAAACCGTTTACAAATAAACCTTATAAATTGGAGACTGGATTGCACAAATTTCCAAGTATCGGATTATATTTAAACTGCTTTTAAAAAATTCTTGTAAATTTATAGATCACACAAATTTCTAAATACCAATTTGAATAAATTGTTTTGAAAAATAATATATCACATTAAATAGATAAAAGGTCTTAGAAAAATAAATATAAGGTCACACGAATATTCAAATATCGGTTTATATAATCTACATTCAAGGAAATCCAGAAAAGAGAAGAGATGATGAACAGTTTAGATAAATAAACTGCATTCAAAAAAGTCTTGTACTAAGTAGAGAAGACCCCGCAAAAGAAATTACCCTAAATCAAGAGAAATTAGGTATGTCGAATGGTAACTTGTTAAGTAGACAGTCACGGCAAGAGAAATTTGTTTGAGTATTAGTAATCAGTAATTTTGTTATACCCTAAATCGATTAGCATTATTATCACGTGGTGGTGCGTTAGTATTAGTGTGTTGAAATGTATATGCTATGAAATGCAATGCAGGTTGATAAACTAGCTCTCAAGGAATAGTGCGCTTCATTATTGCTAAAGCTTGGGCGTTTTGAGGAAGTTGAGGCAACATATCAATCTCTACTTGCTGCAAACCCTGACAATTACAAGTTTTTTCTAATCTGAGGTTAATTCTATAATTAGTGTATAATAAAATTTAAGGAAAATGCTTTATTTAGGATTGTCTTGTGGCTCTTGGTTTAAGTCCTTAAACTCAGAATTTATATGAAGGTAGACATTCAGGATTACATCATAACTCATTTTTGGGATGGTGGGATTCTAGTTGTGCTTATAATGAGATTGTGCTACAACAGATCCCATAGCAGTAGACGCGGTATGTGTGCTGTGGCTTTAGTTGTCTCTTGCCAAAATAATGCCCTTATTACATATTTTCAGACTTTAGTTGACTAGGGATCAAAAATTTATATCTTCTACTGATTCACCCCCCTCTTAGTAGAAGAATTGTGTTCTACAGTTATTCATTAAACCCAGCAATTATGATATGAAATATTTGTTGATGTGATTTAACATGAAAGAGACACCACAAGAAGTATATGTCAAACTATATTAACTAATCACTAATTAGTTATCTCAATCAAGGTGCAATCAAGGGATATAATTGAAGGATGCAACCATTCGACATTATGGCATACTTAAGAGACATTGATGCCATTTCCAAAGGGCATCATTGAACATTTTTTTATTTCTATTTCACATCCATTTGTGGATCACTCAAATTAAGCAGCAGTTGTATTAGGCATGGACGCATAAATACAAGTGTTATAAATCAGAAACAGTGCCATATAAAATTGCTATTATAATTAGGCATATCAGGAAGTGATCATACCAAATCAGAAGGTCTTATCAGACGCAAAGCAAGTTCATCTTTGCATATTTATAAAGCCATATCAGACAGGGCAATCATTAGAGATCAGCCATTATCAGCATATTGCCATTTCGTAAGGCAGTATATCAGATGAGTGATTGGGCCAATCAATGAGGGCCATTTGCATAATTATAAAGCGATATCAGGAACAACAATATCCTTATATTGTTGCAAGACAACTTCATTAATCAGTTAAGGATGGGAATATCGCACTCATATCAAAGGATATTACTTTGAGTATTCATACTTGATCGATATACTGATATCAATATAATCAATCACTCTTGCCTAGTATAAGATTCATATAGAAAGGATTAATCATAATCTTGTACATCAAATTATATTGCATCCAATAAATATCAGTATTTTCAGATCTATTCTATATATCAGTAATTCAATGCAATTGCATTCCGTATACATATCAGTTCCACAAGTAAGACTTTTACAATTGGTTGAGCACAGGAATTGTTATCATTGTAAAAGTCTGAGCAACAATCTAATTCTCACTTAGTATTATGGGAATTAACTTGCATTGTGAAGGTTTTAATAGAAAGAAGTCTCTTACAATTGAAGTAATGTTTAGAAAGAAGAAGGAATAGAAAACTTTGTTTAGGAAAATTAAGAAAAGATTTTAGAAGCATGAATATCAAATAGAAGAATTGTGTTTCTAGTATTTTATATATATTGTATGGTTGAACTTAATCATACCAATTTCAAGGGGAAAATTTTGGCAAACCATCAAAACCCATACCGACAACATACCAAAACACAAGAAATAGAAATGTACTTGACATAGTTCTTGTATTTGTTATAGAATGATTTACTGGTTGAAATTTATGATCACTTGCAAACCTTGCTTTCATGGGGAGAGGACCTCTCAAGAACCAAACTTCTTAGTCAATATTTTGCATTGTATGAATCAATAAATGACACATGCTTCCAGTAATTTAGTAAATTTACATACACATGCCTGTATGCATATCATACTCATAATAGAGCAGCCATCACTAATAAGAATATACAAGGTTACTGAGCTTTACCCTAGCCTGACTTTGCAGTCTTAAATCAAAAAAAAAATATCATATTAAAAACATTAATGCATGTAAGAAAGGTTCAATCTTTGGCACAACGAAATTGCACAAAAAATGATTGCAAAAAATCAAACTATAAGAGACCTTGACAAATTTAGAATCTCAGGTGAGTTCTTGTATCATCTAGTTACTGATTTGATCTGACATTTTCCTTACAAGATACAACATAACACGAATATTGAAAACTACTAATTGATGCATATGTTTTAATATCAAAAATGGGAATAGTCAGCTGGACACATTGATTTGGTGTGGCTGGTTTGCTGGATTATTTACAGGAACATTGATAGGGGAAAATCGGGTTCTTGAATACCATTGTAAGTCTGGGCCACAGAATGTTATCATAACAGGAAGGTAAGCCACTCTGTACTTCGAGTTCATAGTTTATTGTACTCAACTTATTTAAAATATTCTTTGCAAATTTGTTGTTATGGCGGTCGGTACTTGTGAAGAGTTCTGATCTGGCATATTGAGTGCGAGGTATTTTAAGCTCAAATATTTCAAATTTGAAATATACTTTCTTCAAAAATTTAAGGTTGTTTCTTTCTACTTTCTATCATAGGCGGTAGTCAGCATATATCCCGAGGCATCCTCATTATGGTTTCAAACACAAAATCAATCTTAAAAAATACTTGAAGGACCATAGTTCTTTTTCGAATCTTTTATGTCTAGTTGGTATATGTATATGTACTGTATCTTGGTGAAATCCCCACATGTACTGGACCTTGAACTCGTTATGTACTGAATTTGGTTCCTTTCATACCCTCGATGAACTTGTTACTTAGCAAAATATTTACTGGAAAAGCTAATCGTGGGAGCATATTACTAACCTCATAACAAGGCTGGTAATCTTTGTTCCTCGAGAGAAAGGTGGAAGATTCCTCTTGTGAATATTGGATGCATAATCCCATCTTAACAATGTAGTCATTTATATGGTGTATCTGAAAGGTGTATAAAACATTTGAGGAATTAGGGAGTGAACTTATGGAGATTTTACAATAATACAATTATTTTAAGCATAAGTAGGCCATTAGCTAGACATTATTATTTAAATTTGTTTTCTGCAAGATGACAAGGGACATGTTTGACCACGATGTTGGATTTATGCTTTAACATGGCTGACATATGGCAGATGTTGGTTGATGATATTGGAGATGTTACAATCACCAATGATGGAGCAACAATTTTGAAGATGCTGGAGTTGGAGCATCCAACTGCAAAGGTTGGGTCATTTGTTCTCTTGGTGTTTCTTATTGTCTGTTTGTTGTTCTTAATATCTTATGCTATTACACATTATCAGTGGTGATGGATGTAAAAATATTCATTATTTGACTAGTACTTCAAAAACTTATTATGTTTATCAATTTCATTCCATAAATGTTTTCAATGCACTCAAAATATATTGTTAACGAGGTTGGTGTTTTCATCTATCTATAGGTTTTGGTGGAACTTGCAGAATTGCAGGATCGAGAAGTTGGGGATGGCACAACATCAGTTGTTATTATTGCTGCAGAGTTGCTGAAGGTATGTTATACAGATTATATCTCATTTTAGGAAGATTGTCTTTTGTGTTACCTTGTACATTTTTGTAAGACCTTTAAATCTTTATTTCGCTTCTTAGGTTCTTATTTCAAATTTCATAAAGGCATCTTTCTTACAGTGTGCTGCATGTGCCCATTTGATTTTTGTACTTACAGCGGGCAAATGACCTGGTTCGGAATAAAATCCATCCAACTTCTATCATCAGTGGATATAGGGTAATTTAAGCTGTTTATCTTACTAAAAAGAAATGCATGCATACAGAATTGTATTTATGGATTTCAGAATAGGGATTAAATAAGCATAGTTTGTGAGCAGTAGAATCAGCTGTTTTGCTGTTATTTAGATGATTGTTTTATGACTTGAGTGTCCATTGCAAATCATATTGTGATTTTTCTTTTTGAACAGCTTGCAATGAGGGAAGCCTGCAAATACATTGATGATAAATTGGCTGTCAAGGTGAGTTATGCATTGATAGTGTTAAGGATGCTTGTAGAATTAATGCTTGCTTGATGTACATTCTCATATGTTGTGTGTTTAGGTTTAGCAGTTAACATCATATTCAGATTTTTCACTGGGGAGTCACATTTTCAGCTTCTCATATTTGTATTGACTTGATTATTGGAGGTGGCCTTTTTTGTGTAGGAATAATGTTAAAGACTTCTAAATTTGGTCTATCATCTAGATTATTTTGATGGGATTCTTTTTTGCTTCGATGTTTAATGCTTAGTACAAGAATGGGGCCAACTTTGAGGACTTGAATGTCTCATAACAGGTTGATAAGCTTGGCAAAGATTCTCTTATCAACTGTGCAAAGACTAGCATGTCTTCAAAAATTGTAGCTACTGACAATGACCAATTTTTTAAAATGGTAAGTCTTACTAGATCTATCCAGCATATAAATTAAATGAAGTGAGTTATTATTGTACTACAAGTGTTGAAAATGTATATGTATATTTTTTCCCTCTGAATTGCAAATGAATAGATTTGTCATTTTGTTGCTTATTCACATATCTTTATGCTAAAGGTCATTCAAATTAATTCTAGGCATTTCAATCTTGAATAGATTGCTTAGGCGAATCTCATAAAAACTAGCAAAATGGTGGAAACACTGCAAGCAGAAAACCTAAAGAACAATTAATATACTTGCAATGTAAACAACTGATATGGTACAAGTGCTCAGTGGTCAATACCAGCAGCAAACGGCTAAAATTGTAAATGCATTGA
This sequence comes from Chamaecyparis obtusa, assembly GCA_027943335.1. NCBI lineage: Eukaryota > Viridiplantae > Streptophyta > Pinopsida > Cupressales > Cupressaceae > Chamaecyparis > Chamaecyparis obtusa. The sequence continues at coordinate 379,544 of BSBK01011230.1, forward strand.
AGCGATGAGAAAACATTATGCAATAACATTTCAAATTTCTCAATTTGGAGTAAGCACTTCCATCATTTACATGGTCTACATGTATCCCGTCTTTATCATTTCAGAAAAGAAATTCTTCATTTCCGATCTTTATCACTTAAGAAAAGAAATTCTTCATTTTTTCACTTTCCACATTTCCAAGTTCTGTTCATCTGTGGATTCATCTGACACAGGGATTTTTACACACAGACTCACTTGGAATTATTCATGAACATTCATGGGCAATTCCAGCAGCAGACATGAATTTCAATGGATATTTTTAGAATCTAGCAGGTCTGGTGTACATGTGTTTTTCTAACCATAATATTAGGTTATGTTTTTTACTTGGTCCCAGTTATGTTCATTTGCCTTATACCAGTTAGAATTAATTAAGCCTTTTTAGGACAATCTTTAATTAGGCAGGCCTGTAATCAGCTGTAGCTATTCATTAATTGTGATATTTTTCCCAATTCTTTAACTTGAAGGTTTTCTAAACATTAAATTTATCTGAGCTTGTAGATAATAGTATATAACTTTGCTGTCTATGTTTATGTTTCATGATGCAGAAACAAGCCCTGGCCAAGCGGCTGAATCTTTGACCCAGACAAGTTGAAGTCTGGTTCCAAAACAGGGCGGTAAGGTAGTAACTAGCTTGAGCCATACTCGCTGTTTACATGTAGGCAATTGATTTGAAAGATAGAAAAGAATATCGCTTGTCATTTCTAGATTAGTTGTATACGATTTGTTTTGCATTAACATACAGATCAGATCATTCTTTGTTGGTTTGTCTCTGTTGTATGAAATGTTTTATCATATATAATATTTGAACAAAATCACAAAGCTGGACTGCAACATTCTGTTATAATATCAGATAAGCTTTAGACAATTATGAGTTGACTGATTTTCATTTAAAATATATTCCAAGTTAGTTATCAAAGTGCTTAAAAAGAAGTAAAAGATATCCAACATCTTTATGATTGAAAATAGACAGAAATTAGGTAATATAAAATGGTCCGTCTATTTCATCAAAAATAATAAAAAGAAATTAGTGTAGAGCTTATTATTGTTCTAAGGGGTACTTTGAACTCTGTTTACTTATTAGCAGCTAGGCCTCATGATTTATCCTCTAGTTTGGTCAAACAATAATATATCTATGGTTGTGGAATGTTAAACAAACAATCGGCCTCTACTTTGTCTTTACTATTTGTGGGATTCTATTGCATGGACTACGTCATGGGTTTGGATCTCCTAAGTCACTGTAGTATCTTTTGTTAACCTATTTTGATATAAATTGCAATAATTGTTGTTGGCGAGAATGAAAAGCCTCAAGCATAAGCACAATGGGATCAATGTAGAAGAATTCCGGTTACTGTCACTCTTATTGGTGTTGCTGTCTGCCATCATACCCAAGGGCCAAAAGCTACATATTGTTTTGACAAATATAATCACAGTGTTCTGTGTTTGGCTGATAAACATTACCAAATATAAGCTTTCCTACGATTAATGCCAATCAAGAAAATCAAGAAAGCATTGTAGACAAAGCTTGAAAGTAAATGAGGAAAGGAAAACTGATACATTTGCTACCAGTTAACATGAAATTGATTGTGGCATTCTACTTGTGTAATTTAAGGCATATCCCCTTTGTATGGTTAGATAGTGATTACCCCCATGTGGTTAAGAAGACATTGATACAGCAGTCCTACTGGACTCTAGAAGTACAGTGTTTTGAGGTCAACTGGTAGTTCAGTTACTCCCGTGTGTTTTGAGTAAGGGGTGCAATTAACATCCTTTAAAGAACAAAGTTTCTCAAGTCATCTTGACTGGATGTGAACGTCATATCTTTATATTATTAGAAACCCATTGGACTCAAATTGGTTTCCTGCATACTTGAAATCTTTCCGATTCTCTGAGATGCTTCTTGGCTTGCTCAGTACGCATTGTCTGGATAATCTTTTAAGATTTGCTCTCAAAAGATTGTTTGAACATTCAGCCATTGCCACAGTATTCCTCTTGTGACTAAGAGCATTGGTTACCGGTTTTTTTCCCTTCTATGAAATTGATGTCAAAGTCATTATTGGACAAAAGTTCATAAGCCAGAACCTGACAATACTTCATGAGCACTTCCCAGTCCTCTTGATGCATAAGTAATGACCACAAAATGGTCCTTCAGATCAACAACTTCGAGAATTAGAGAAAACGTCAAAACAGCAGAAACATTATGTTGAACAAAATCAATCTAGAAGAGACTCAGTAATAAAGTTTAGTATCTACATTGTATGATGATCAGAAAGATAAGGCGGGCTGAGTATATTTGGATAAGTTATCCAGAATCTGACTGTATCTATTGAAGAAAACAATACATCATATTCCACATCTTTAAAAGAAAGATATTTACATTTTTATTTTTTTATACAATGCACAAATAAATATTGTAATGAACATATCACTATCTTAACAGTGTTTTTGAATTTAAATTGATATTTTTCATTAAGATTTGGAATAGCATTCCAGTAATGCATGATAAAATGCTGAATGCACAGTATTTGAATCATTGATAAAATAATACAGACAGACGGTTACATCCAAAAGGACTCTACTAATTGCATAGCCCAAAAAATTCTTTTCTGATATTCAAAGTTACCGATTCAAATTTGGGTTCAAGAACATTAGAATTATGATGTCACATAATATCATATACACAACTTTGGCCATCGAATAGTATCAACTTAACCTAATATTATGGTTAGAAAAACACATGTACACCAAATATGGGGGAAATTTTTAGAATCGTCCAAATCAAGGGTTATTCTGATATTTATTTTTCTTCTGAACAAAATGATATCACTTATCTTCCAACTTTGTTCAAATTCTTGCATTGGTGAATCTTCTGTATAATGTTGATGACTTATATTTGTGCTGGTAATTTTGCTGATACTATTTTTCACATCGTGGCATGCAGTGGTACATCAATTCAAAATAAGAAAATGTTTAACATAATTTGTGAGCTTCCCGAGACAGTTGCAAGGGCATTGGTTCCTAGATTGCGGACTGTGAAAGGCACTGGTAAAGCAGTTAATTACTTGACACCTCCAAGGATATTACTTGCTCTAATCACTGCTTGGCTTCGACGAGATCGATGGTTTGATGAAAATGTAAATTTCTAGTTTGAGGTTAAAATTTAATGTCAATGCAATAAATTTTTATATGAACAATCACGGAGAGTAAAAGGTCATGACTTGGAGGACATATATATACAAAGGGCTTTGTCGGTGATAATTTCAGCAGAATCAACTCTATCTTGACATTTGATTAAGGGCATACTTGCTCAGGAATTTTGATTGTTGTTTTCATTCATTAATTAACTTTATGACGAAAATATTCTTCACTCTCAAATAAGGCTTTTTGGCAAGATTATTTTAAAACACTTTTCTTTTGTTTTCTTCATTTTTATATCGACCCTACCTAGTGTTTGTTAAGATTATGGCATTGACGGCAAAATCAAGTGTGCCAAACAAAATATTTAATTGTTGCATAATATCGATATATAAATAATGATATTAAATATATAATATATTTAATATCTATTGTTTACTAAATACGATTTTAGCATTGAATTATTGTAAATAAGAAACCAAGACCACTTTTTAATAGACATTTTTTTTTAAAAAAATTTTAGCATTGGTCTCAATTTCGACCAATACTATGGTCTCAATTTCACCAATGCATGGTCTCAATTTCGACCATTGGGTAAAAAAATTGATGACAATGCCATACATTCCACCAATAGTACGGTCGAAATTGAGACCACTACATGGTCTCAATTTCTACCAATGCATGGTCTCAATTTCAACCATTGGGTAAAAAATGACGACAATGCCATACATGGTATGGTCGAAATTGAGACCTTGCAATGGTCTCAATTTCGACCATTGGAAAAAAAAAAATGACGGTGATCCTTCCGGTTTCAAGCAAGAGCTACAGTCAAAATTTTGACTAATAATAAATACATAAAAAAATTCGATGAAAAAAGAACAACGAAAGTTTTGGTCATGGATTCGACCAATTCTTGTCGAAAATTCGACCAATTCTCGTCGAAATTTGAGGTAAAATTTACTAGTGTGTAGAATTGAAGGTAGGATGTCTCAAATCAATTGCATTAGATCTTCAACACCATTCTTGAGTGGATCTTGGAATAGGAAGAAGTTTGGATGAATGTGGATGGAGGAATCTTCAACAAGAGGGCTCCAAAGAGATTGAATCCTTCAATGGCTATCAATGGATCTCCTTGATGAATTAGATTTTGAATGCTTGAATGCTTGGATGCTTGAGGATGAATGAATGCTTGAATGCTTTCCTTCTCCTTCTTTCTTTCTTGAAGATTTCTTGATCACTTGATTGCACATGAGAGAGATAGATGGCTTGATCGTGGATTTATGAGATGTGTGAATGTGAGAATGAGAGAGGAAGGCTTCCTTTTATACTAGTCTAGGGCACAAACTTCTAGAGAGGCTAACATAGGAGAATTAAATTCCAATTAAGCCTTAACCCTTAGAAATAGACCTATATTAAATACAATTTAAGAGTTTACCGCTCTGAAATCTAAAACAGATGACCCAAAAGCGGGAAATAAAACTTTCTGAAGCCCGACATCCTGAAACCTCCAGAATTTGAAATTTGGACCTAGGGTCAAGGTCGAGGTTGAATTTGACCTAGGTCAAAGTTGAGGTCATCCTTGCCCTAGGTCAAAGTCGAGGTCGACCTTGACCCAGAAGGTTGTCCTTGACCTTGAAGTCAAAGATCTTAGTTTTTCAGGATGGAGTGCCAGAAAGACACTGGAAACAGGTGGAGAGAAAAGCAGAACAGGGGAAAAAAGCCAGATCCAGTCAAAGACCCACTCAAAGGTGCTTGACATGACCCCAAACCACTTACTCAGAGGGCTAAACTTGTCCTAAATAGAAGTGCTTCCATTTTTCGATTATATATATGTATGTACATGCACATGCATGTCATATAGATATACGTATATATGTACATGTATGTATATATATGTATACATGCCATGTGTATATATACACATACATATACATATATGTACACATGTATATGACATGTATATATGTATATGTCACATATATATGACATATATGTATGTCACACACACACACACACACACACACATATATATATATGACATGTATATATATGTTATATATGTACATATATGACATGTATCTATACATATATATGTACATACACATATATATGCGTATACGTATAGATGTATATATATACACATGCATATATGTATACATGTATGTACATATACACATGTACATATACATGTCATATATATGTACACGTGTATGTATATATATGTATTTGTATGTACTTTATATTTTCACATGTATGTATGTATATGTATATGTATATATGTGTGTATATGTATGTATGTGCACATGTGTGTGTGTGTGTGTACATATATGTAGTGCACGTTTATTTACATTTAAATGCAATTTATGTAATTTATTTTACTTTAAAATAATGTAGCGAAATGTGTACTTTCATTTTATTTTCAATTAAATTAGGAAAACATATATGTAGACTCATTGGACAGTAAATAAAATATTTCAAGTATACATATATAGATCTATCAGACATATTATTACACATCACATAGCAGATGCACTGATTCCCCCCAAGGAACTATTTGGAAGCACTAATAGAGAAATTGAACGGTTGCAAGATTCCATAAATAATCTGACTAGCTCTAATAGGTCCTAATAGGTCCTAATTGGGTCTAATTGGGTCCTAATAGGTCCTAATAGGTCTTAATTGGTCTAATTAAGTCTAATTAGGTCCTAATAGCTATAAAGAGGTCCTAATGGGTCTAATTGGGTCCTAATAGGTCATATTAGGTCCTAATAGGTTCATATTATGTCTAATTGGTCTAACTAGGTCTAATCAGGCATCAAAGTGTAACCAATTGGTGGACTAAGAGGTCTAATTGGGTCTAATAGGTCTAGAGTTAGGTATAATTAGTCCTAATAGGTCCTATTGGGTCCTAATAGGTCCTAATTAGGTCCTAATTAGTCTAAATAATTCTAATTTGGTCCTAATTGGGTCTAATTGGGTCTAATTGGTCTAATTAAGTATAATAAGGTGGACTAATAGGTATAAATAGGTCTAAATAGGTCTAACTGGTCCTAATAGGTCTAGAGTTATGTCTAATTAGTCCTAATAGGTCTTAATTGGGTCTAATTGGGTCCTAATAGGTCCTAATTGGTCTAATTAAGTCTAATTATGTCCTAATAAGTATAAATAGGTATAAAAAGTTCCTAATGGGTCTAATTGGGTCCTAATAGATCATATTAGGTCCGAATAGGTTCATATTATGTCTAATTGGTCTAACTAGGTCTAATTAGGCATCAAAGTGTAGCCAATTGGTGGACTAATAGGTCTAATTGGGTATAATAGGTCTAGAGTTAGGTCTAATTAGTCCTAATAGGTCCTAATTAGGTCTTAATAGATCCTAATAGGTCCTAATTGGGTCCTAATAGGTCCTAATGGATCTAATTAGTCCTAATAGGTCCTAATTGGTCTAAATAAGTCTAATTAGGTCCTAATTAGGTCTAATTATATCTAATTAGGTCTAATTGGTCTGATTAAGTCTAATTAGGTGGACTAATAGGTATAAACAGGTCTAATTGGTCCTAATAGGTCTAGAGTTAAGTCTAATTAGTCCTAATAGGTCTAAATAGGTCTTAATTGGGTCTAATTGGGTCCTAATAGGTCCTAATTGGTAAAGTCTAATTACGTCATAATAGATATAAATAGGTCCTAATAGGTCTAAAGAGTTCCTAATGGGTCTAATTGGGTCCTAAGAGGTCCTAATAGGTTCATATTGTGTCTAATTGGTCTAACTAGGTCTAATTAGGCATCAAAGTGTAACCAATTGATGGACTACTAGGTCTAATTGGGTCTAATAGGTTTGGAGTTAGGTTTAATTGGTCTGAATAGGTCCTAATTGGGTCTAAATAAGTCTAATTAGGTCTAATTAAGTCTAATTAATTCTAATTAGGTCCTAATTGGGTCCTAATAGGTCCTAATTGGGTCTAATTGGTCTAATTAAGTCTAATTAGGTAGACTAATAGGTCATATTAGGTCTAGAATAGGTCATATTAAGTCCTATTAGGTCCTAATATGTTCATATTATGTCTAATTGGTCTAACTAGGTCTAATTAGGCATCAAACTGTAACTAATTGGTGGACTAATAGGTCTAATTGGGTCTAATAGGTCCTAATAGGTCTAATTGGGTCTCAATGGGTCCTAATAGGTCCTAATTGGTTTAATTAAGTCTAATTAGGTACTAATAGGTCCTAATAGGTCTAAACAGGTCCTAATAGATCATATTGGGTCTAATTAAGTTTAATTAAGTCCTAATTAGGTCTAATTAGGTCCTAATTAGGTTTAATTGGGTCTAATTAGGTATAACTGGATCTAATTAGGTCCTAATTGGGTCTAATTAGGTCCTAATAAGTCCTATTAGGTCAGGTAATAGGTTCATATTATGTCTAATTGGTCTAACTAGGTCTAATTAGGCATCAAAGTGTAACCAATTGGTGGACTAATATGTCTAATTGGGTCTAATAGGTTCTAATAGGTCTAATAGGTCCTAATAGGTCTAATAGGGTCCTAATAGGTCTTATAGGTTCTAATTAGGTCTTAATTGGGTCCTAATAGGTCCTAATTGGGTCCTAATAGGTCCTAATTAGGTCTAATTGGTCTAATTAAGTCTAATTAGGTAGACTAATAGGTCATATTAGGTCTAGAATAGGTCGTATTAAGTCCTAATATGTTCATATTATGTCTAATTGGTCTAACTAGGTCTAATTAGGCATCAAAGTGTAACCAATTGGTGGACTAATATGTCTAATTGGGTCTAATAGGTTCTAATAGATCTAATTGGGTCTAACGGTCCTAATTGGTCTAATTAAGTCTAATTAGGTACTAATAGGTCCTAATAGATCATATTGGGTCTAATTAAGTCTAATTAGGTCCTAATTAGGTCTAATTGGGTCTAATTAGGTCTAATTGGGTCTAATTAGGTCTAATTAGGTCTTAATATTTCCTAATTGGGTCTAATTGGTCTAATTAGACCTCTAATTGGTCTTAATAGGTCCTAGTCAGGTCTAGTTGGTCCTATTAGGTCCTAGTTAGGTCTAGGATGATTAGGTCTAATTGGTCTTAATAGGTCAAGTAATTGGTTCTAATTGGTCTAATAGGTCCTAGTTAGGTCTAGTTAGGCCTAATTGGTCCTAATTGGTCTAATAGGTCCTAATAGGTCCTAGTCAGGTCTAGTTAGGTGTAATTGGTCCTAATTGGTCTAATAGGTCCTAATAGGTCCTAGTTAGGTCTAGTTAGGTCTAATTGGTCCTAATTGGTCTAATAGGTCCTAATAAGTCCTAGTCAAGTCTAGTTAGGTCTACTTGGTCCTAATAGGTCTAGTTAGGTCTAATTGGTCTAGTTAGACCTCTAATTGGTCCTAGTTAGGTCTAGCTAGGTCTAATTGGTCCTAATAGGTAGATAATTAGGTATAATTGGTCTAGGTTAGACCTCTAATTGGTCCTAATAGGTCTAATTGGTCCTAATTGGTCCTAATAGGTGGACTAATTGGTCCTAATAGGTCTAGCTAGGTCTATTTGGTCCTAATAGATATAATTGGTCAGGCTAATAGGTCCTAATAGGTCCCAGTTAGGTTTAATTAAGTCTACTTGGTCCTAATAGATCCTAATAGGTCTAGTTAGGTCTAATTGGTCTAGTTAGACCTCTAATTGGTCCTAATAGGTCCTAATTGGTCCTAATTAGTCTTATAATAGGTCTTCTTTATCAAATTAGGTCTAATTAGGTATTGCAATATCACTCTTACATGATTCATTAAGACAAGTCCTAATCATCAACTTAAAATATCCAGAGACAGAGACAGAGACATACCTTGTTTCCTATGATAATATGTTTCTCGTGCTTCCTCACATATTCTTTGTTTAGTCTCTTCTGAATAATGTCATGTACTCTTGTTTAGCCTTCTCTTTTTATTTCCCATCACAAGTTGCAAAATTGTTCCACCAAATTTTGACAAAATTCAAAAAAATACAATTTCAAGTCTTCCTTCTCCAAAATGTGAATTATTTTGCAGCTTTCAAATTAATGAGATGAGAAAAACACATTTATTTATATGGAATTGTTATTAACCCAAAACGACACCAAATAGGCCAACATAAGTTTATATCAAAAGTCAACTTTAACTTTCTATCGAAAGTAAGTACTTTCTATCGAAATTAATTTAGTGAAGATTTAAATTGACTCTAAATTAGAAAGTACTTTCAATCAAAAGTTAAAATTTTCGATCGAAAGTACCTAGTTAGGCCTTGTTTGCAAACTTTGAAGAAATTCTGAGAATTTCATGGCTTCAGGTCTCAAGCGCGGGGATCAAATGGAACAATAAGGAGACGTGCATAGCACAAGTACTCGAAATGAGCTTTATAACAATTATAGATTTGAATATTTTTTAATTTATTATGTATATGATTTTTGACGTTAATTGAATGTAGGCTTTTTATCAAATATAAACCTATGAGTTTGACGTTCAATGAAAAATAGTAAAAAAAGGAAAAAATAATTGAAAAATAATAGTGCCCTCAGTCTTTGAGTCTACTTTCTATCAAAAAATTTTTTTGAAATTCGATAAATACACAAGTTATAAGCTATGTAGTTAAGGTATGTCAAAATTATGGTTTAGTCAACTTCAAACATTAATAAACTATGCAATAATCGTGATAATGTCATCAAACCAATTGCATGCCCTTTGTATGGATGTTACGAAACTAAATTTGAAAGAATCACATTTATTTATTTTAGAAAAAAAGTTATGCTCTATGAAAACAATGTTACTTTTTGAAAATGACATTTTCACCACCATACCAATTTTTGTGGGAGAAAGAAAAAAATATTCAAATCAATTCAAAATAAAATAAAAATATATATATTTAAAATCTAGACAGAAAATCTTAAAAGACTCTAATTTACTTCATCCTCTGATTTCAAATGGTTCAACGGCAATATGCATTTGAATTTGAATTTTTTTTTCAAAATGTAGCGTTCAATGTCAGTTCAGACAAAAAAGTGTAACCCATTATTGTGGGTTCACCCGAAGAGAGAGAGAGAGAGAGAGAGAGAGAGAGAGAGAGAGAGAGAGAGTTCAATGAGCTATATTGCCAATATTAATGGTGAATATATGTGTAAAGCCTTGTTATGACTTGAAAATTTGCATTGAGGGGTTTATGCCTAACTATGGGTCTTATTTCTTTTTGGGACCATTTCATCAACCTTCACAAAAAAGGGCATGTGATGTGGTGTCACATTTGACCATGTAGACTCAAATCTAAATCTTTAGACTAGGGCATATGACAAGTTAACTACTGTACAAATTTGAGAGTGATTTGAACTATCCACATAACATTTTAAGGGATACAAAGTTAGAATACTCCACTATAAGACAACTCTAGCTATACTCTACAACAAATATCACAACTACAAAAATACAAATCCATATAACACAATATTTCTTCACTAGTATTTTTTCATTTTTACGATATTATAGAAGTAGATTATGAAAATCAGACCAATGAAAATTACATAAAAATCTATTATAATATACAAACTTTAATGCTAGTATAAATGTATACTTATGCACTATTACAAAGAATAATTGCATCCCTATAAGATCCTTTTTCCCCAACATTACATCATCAACACTCAAAACTACATGACTTTCGAAGAAGAGTGAGAATACATACATAACCTTGCGAAGAAGGGAGGAAGCTCCCTTGAAATCTTTGCCATCTTCTAGGTAGTGTCCAAGCTGCCTCCATCCCTTTCACGCTTTGTATCACTCAATAAAATCAAACTTTGAAGCTTCGTAGGCAGTTCGTTCCTGCTTTGTATTCTATGATGTCCATTTCACTCAATAAACTCAAACTAACTTGGGAGCTTCAGTGGTACTTCATTAAGTCGTCGCCGGCATATTCCCACCGCACACCTGTTCCCATTACTAGCTGTTAAGAAGAGTAGGTAGAGTATGGACCAAGAAATGCATGTGGCAACAAAAGGACCCTGCCACTAGCATTAGGGAACGTGGTCAAGAAACTACCACAACATAGCCTAGAAATAGCTTTAAAATATACTACGTTTGAAAAGGTTTGCCTACCTAAGATGCCACTGATGATGATAAATTGACTGGGGAAGCACGCGAGTACAGTCATGTGACTCGTTTTATACGGGTCCACGTTAAAAAAATAGTGTAAATGTACTCCATTCTTGAATTTGCGCAAATTATAATGAATGCCATGTCATCTTCAGCAAGGTATCGTTTAACTAGTGATAAAAAAACTTTATGGAAATTTCGTTTCGTGAGCTCAGTTCTGAGTAAGGACAAAGAAATGCGGGGCCAAGAAATTACCAGGAAGCTTCAATGAAATCGCACCGACGCTGCAACGAAATTCTGAAGTGTTGTAAATAATTGTTTAAGCTCCCTCCCTTTGTCTTTTCCTGTAGAAAACCTGCATAAGATAATAGACGTGCGGTGAAGTTTCTTCAGATTGTGTGTTTCTGAGCAAAATGGAGATGTGGTCGGGGCTGGGGACGGTCATGGCGACGATTCTGCTGATCAGATCAATAGCCAAAGATTACCTTCCGCCGGAGTTCCACGAACATTTTACAGGGTTTCTCAGGAAGCTCTCAAAGTATTTCTCCTCGTACATCACCATTGTCATTGATGAAAACGAGGGTATGAAAATAAGTGAGGTTTATGAGTCTGCGCAGTTATATTTAAGCGTCCGCTCCTCTTCTGACGCGAGTAGATTAAAGCTTAACAAGCCGAAGAATGCAAAAGAATTCACCTTCACCATGGACAAGAATCAACAAATCGTCGACGAATTCGACGGCGTCAAAGCCTGGTGGACTTTCAACAGCAGAGAGCTCAAACAGCAGATGTTTTCCTGGAATTCCATTTCAGACGAAAAGCGGTATTTCGAGCTCAAATTCCACAAGAAAGACAAGTCCAAGGTTTTTGAGACCTATCTCCCTCACGTAATGGCGGAGGCCAAAATAATCGAGCTCGGGAACCGGCATCGGAAGATTTACACTAACAAAGGCGGCGACAACAGGTCGTATGAGTACAGAAACCGGGTTTGGACGCCGGTGGTTTTCGAGCACCCGGCGACCTTCCAAACCCTAGCTCTTAACCCTGACTTCAAGGACGACATTATGCAGGATCTCACAAAGTTTACGCAGAGGGAAAACTATTACAAGAAGGTCGGCCGTGCCTGGAAACGGGGGTATTTGCTCTACGGTCCGCCGGGAACCGGAAAATCGAGTATGATTGCCGCAATTTCTAATTATTTGCAGTATGATATTTATGACCTGGAGCTAACCGAAGTTAAGAGCAATACAGAGCTCAGAAAGCTTCTGATTGCTACCACAAACAAGTCTATTATTGTGATCGAGGACATCGACTGTTCGCTGGATCTGACGGACAGGAAAAAGAAGCCGAAGAAAGAGAGCAAGGAGGAGTCAGATCCGATTCCCGGAAAACCAGAGAACGAGCCGCCGGAAAGCAAGGTGACTCTTTCCGGGGTTTTGAATTTCACAGATGGTTTGTGGTCCTGTTGCGGCAGCGAGAGGATTATTATTTTTACAACAAATCATTTTGAGCGGCTGGATCCTGCGCTTCTTCGGTCGGGGCGCATGGATAAGCATATCCATTTGTCGTTCTGCACTTTTTCTGCCTTCAAAGTTCTTGCTCGAAATTACCTCGGCATTGAAGATCATCCTTTGTTTGAACAAGTTGGGGTTTTGATGGAGGAGGCGCAGATTACACCAGCAGATGTAAGCGAGGAATTGATGAGGGCGAGTGAAAACCCTAGCGCTGCGCTTGAAAACCTGATTGTTGCCCTTGGCAAAGCCAAGGAAAAGGCTGCTCTTGCATTGGCTACTTCAAATGGCAGTGAAGAAGCCAATTTAGTTGCAGAGGAATCCGTCATAGCTGAAGAGCTTCTTTCAGATGAGAAGAGTTCTGAATCTCTCGAAGACGTGGACAAATCTCCCAGAACTCAAGTAGAATAAGAAACGTGTGGAGATTGAACGTTCTGGAACTTTTCCATCTGCCTTAATATCCGTTGTCTGTATTGCGCTTTTCCTTTTCCAGCGACTGAAGTAATTTACTGGCCCTACATAAGATTTCAGACTAGTAGTGATTCCTCTTCGAAAGGAGAGATGCAAATAATATGTCTATGTAAATTTCTCTTAAAAATATATATATATACATATATTCTGAAGTTTTATAGAATTTAGTTTTGTTATTTCTGAATTAAATCTATGGATGATAAGTAAATATTTTTTTAATGCGTAATGTTTATATTATTAAAGTATTTAAAAATTAGTGTTAATACATATAAAAAAAAAGTTGTAAATAAGGTATTGTACTTTTATTAGTAGTTCTTATTTACATATTTAGTAGTAGTTATGTTCACATGCTTAAGTTTATTCAAAGTTCTAGGAATTCTTTTAAAAAGTTTTTGGTTGTTATAAAATCTTATTTTTTGGTATTTAATTCTTGAGACATAGGTCATTTAATAGTTGTCACTTTAGTTGCCTTATTGTATAGAATTAGGGTACATGTTATAAACTTTTCTAGTTCTATCTCTCAGCTTTGTCTTTATAAGCAAGGCATTTTATGTACATTTCATATTCAACCTTGCATCAATAATCGAGCAAGTTATTTTTGTCATTATATTTTCTGCAAGGTTATTTTTGTTTTGCAAGTTATCTCTATGGCTTGGGAGTTCACATTCAACTCCTACAAAGTCTACATCGAGCATTAACATTAAGAAAGATAATATAAAACATAAATCAAGCAACAAGGTACCTAGAGCACATGTTGAAGGAAGATAACTGGGATCCTAATCATCAAGTTTGCTTCATAAATTAGCAAGGTCTAAGGTGACCATAGGAGCTTCTCATCCATCATCACCATCATTAACATTTTCTTCTTTGCTATAATAACCACTCAAGCAAGAGAGATGACAAGAGCCTAAAAATGAGCCTCCTAAATGGCCATAAGCAAGATGGCTATGGCCATGACAATTCTCTTGAGGAGGAGACTGGCCTCAAGAGGAAGGAGTCATGAGATCACTATCTATAACACAAGGGGCACTACCCTAGTGTTTTAGTACCGGATATGTATGTGAGCCACCTCAAGTGAAACTTTAGTTTCTTGCGCTTGAATATGTAATAACAAAATCAAACAAATCATAACTTTAACTTAAGTAAAGATTTGATGATCGCATAACATCCTAAAGGAACATGAGATTTTATCTGTTTGTATGCTAAATACAATTTTTACTCTAGAAGCATACTAGATTTGAATGGTTTTGTAAGGGATTTGAGGCTAGTCCCCTAATAAGACCATGTGCCTAGAACATGACTAATGGGTGAATGGTTTGAAAGAGTCATATATCCAAGACCAAACATTTTAAACTCTCAAAAAAATAGAAGAGATGTTTTTGATACTATTGATGTCCATAGATAAGGGCATCAAGGATTAGGAACACCAAAATGGGGTTCTATGCAATCAAAGGGAAGGCCTTAAAAAAAAGATATTGGGTAATAAGCCAATTTTAGCTCCAACACTATGGACCATATGGTTTGGACATGCATTACCAAACTAATACTAGTGTCTACAAATATCAATGTTGATATAAGGTGGGAATTGTAAGAAAATGGAAGAAAAGTCAATGATACCCTAGACAAAAATTATAATTCTAGAAAGTAGTAATTGGATACTATTTGTAGTATTTACTCCAATTTTTGCATCATAAATATCAATTTTATGAACCATGTTGATTGAGATATCTATTATTATTATGTAAAAGGTTTCACAATCTTGACTATAAAAAGCTAAAATTAAGCCTTGACTTCATTTTAGGAAAGCAAATTCCTAGTAATTGGGAGAAGATCTATAGAGGTGCTTAGATTCACTTATTGAAAAATATCAAAGAATGTACCAAAGGAGTCTTCACAAAAGGATATCCTAACACTAAAAAATAGGAGACCGCTAAATATTTTGTCAATTCATGGAAAGAAGAGTGTAAAAACCAAAACTATTCTAGAGAATCCGAGGTTGCATAGCTTTACATGCTTACCAAATAGTTTTTTATTATTTAGCTCCCTTAATCTAAACAACATATTTCACGATAAGAAGGGTATGAATGCCAATTCACTTCCAATCTATTTTTCCAACTAGATGACCTAAAGAAATGCAATGCTAGACCAATTTTTTTAAAATTTTATTAGAATGCAAGATCCACTTAGTGTAGAGTAATTTTAACTCTCTTGATTCATAATTAAGGTAATATAATTCCCATGCCACATATTGGAAACCTTGAGATGATTATTTAGAGAATACGAGAGAATGTCATAAAAAAATCTCTGATTTCAAATAAAACTCTTTAGAGGGAACCGAACAAAAAGGTTAGTAAACATGTGGGTGGCCACAATAATCTTGAATTTTTTTTAAAAATCAACTAAAAATAAAATTTTGGTAACCCGATAAACCCTGTTTTCAATCCTAACAAGAGTAGATTACCATAAAGAGGCAAGAGATGCATAAAAGGAATACCTATTTAATAGTTTAAGTTTCACCAAGATCAATTCATTTTTATCCAAAAGAATTAATCGAAGAAGGCTTGGGAAGGAAGGATTATTTGTAACATCGAGTGTTTTGCCATTTAATGACAAAAATGATGCCTTATAAAAAATATCCAAGCATTGAAGCATCTATTTTATGTTATTTTCTTCTTCTAGATGATTAAGAAAATAATCATCACCAAAGTAGTCATGCACAAGATAAGATAAAATTATTGTTAAATAAATACTAAAATATTTGGTAAATAAATACCTTTAATCAATCCTTGAGAAATTAAATGAGCTAGGAGATACACAAACCCTTCAAAAATTAGCACATACATAGTTTAAGCTAGATGACATCTTTGGTGCATAGATTAAAAAATCCCAGACACATTAGATTATTGACTAATGATAGTAATAAAGGTAGGGATACTAGACAAATAATACATAGAATAAATGAATTGAGATCCAAATTCTAAGGCTTGTAGTATATTGAAGATAAAGGGGTGGTGGAACATATTGGGATAAAAAAGAACCAATTAATTACACACACATTACCATGCCTCTTTCTTACCATTTGTCCAATGTATATTCCATCTCCAAAATATTAAATTCTTCACACATCCAAGTTGGAGTAGTTAGTGAATAAAAAATCCACCACTATAATAAAAATACATATATAGCATTATTGGACACATAAATATTCATAATTATAAAGGAATGATATTCAACATTTAAGAGGATCTAGATCACCTTATTGGTAGGGTTAAAAATTTGATCTACTACATGCTAAAACTACCTAAAAGAGAGAAATATGACAACCCTTTTTGCGTTTAGCATCTATATTATTAATAATAATGAATTGGTAGGTCAAATAATATGGCAAGAAAAGAAAAGAAAAAAGGCACTTTTGATAACCTATACTTGAAAATAACATCCAAAATTAGACATTTCTAGTCAATATCTCTCACTCATGTTTATTGGGGGCTAGTCAAATCTCAAGCATTCTAGGATACATATTTTATTGAGAAACATCACAGGCATACATTTTTATCTCACTCTTCAAGAGAGTGATAATGATTTTGAAAACTCTCTTCTTTAGAAACACTTTCCAAATGAATGCTAGGGATTGATGTGTTCCTTTTTTTGTATAATATACTCTCCCTTCTCCAAATTCCTAGGTAAACTGTAAGAGTGATGTGGACTCCTAAGAGAAAGGGTAGAATGTATAGGTCTCTTTGATTGATACAAGGATAAAATAAATGCTAGATGTGGTATCCTAAAGAATTATTGTTTGGTGTAAGGCTTTTAAAGATACCATTGGTCGTAATTGAGAAATTGGAAGCTTAGTCTTGGAAGGATTTTTTCCCTAAGGACCACCAATATTTGCACCTGTATTTTTATAGCCCCTATATTTAGTGGACATCCTTCACAATATTTTGGAGGGGACTCAATAGATAGGGAGGAGGTCTTGTTATTAGGAATGGTGAGAGGAAATTCTTTAATCTTATGGGATCAAAGATTGCCACTAAAAGAATGTATTAGGAAAATTAAGGTAAATTACATTGTTGTGATGTATCTAGCCTAATTTCGATATCCACACAATCTTTTAGGTTTTATTGAAGATTTATCTCAACACTTTACTTTTGTGAATAAACTAATTTAGAATATATATATATATATATATATATATATATATATATATATATATATATATATATATATATATATATATATATATATATATATTATTTATTTTTTTATTTTTTTGATCGGTAAAAGGTCGAAGCCCTAGACATTTTGATTAATATAAATAATTATATTACAATATGACCCCGCTCACTGCAGGCGCTGGTAGGAAAGAGCGGGGTTGAGAAAACCTCCAGCCTTGCCTGGGACCATAGGTCCTGACCTTATACAAAAATTTACATGGGCATACCCACGACTCGAAAATTGTCGAGATTTGTTACAATACATATTTTCCGTAGGCATACCCACGGCTCAATACCTATCGAGATTTGTACATACTTTACGTAGGCATACCTACGTCCCGAAAAAACTCTAGATTGCTTTTTTTAAAGTCATGAATTATACATAGAAAGGTGATTAGACAAGGATTACATCATTTGTACAATTGAAGCAGAGTTTCTGATCCTCCTACTATGTCAAGTATATGTGTTGAAAATCTGAATGATAGTCCTTCCTGAAAAAAAAACAAGACAAAATTCCTCCGAGACCAAGGTTAACCTACATCAAGATAAAAATTCTACATCTCTGCTACATAACCTATCTAAGAATATTTGATATTAACTATGAAGCCCATAGTTAAATACTTTTATTATTGACAATATAATACTAGAAACAAATACTCTTTAAAAATCCTTACCGCTAAAGATTAACAATTCCTGCCACAAGAGTCTTAACATTTTAGGCATATTTACATCATAACTAAATATACTCCTCAGTACTATACTAGTGTTCTAACTAAATTCAAGTCATACCTGGCTAATCTATCAGAAAGAAGATAATAGCAGAGATTATTAAGGGCCTCTAATATTTACATCATTCAAAAAAGGCTGCAAAGATTTCCAAGCTCCTCAAGTTGTAAGGCAAAAAATAATTAGTTTGAACATATGGTTATATATATATGTAGATTATATATATAATCATGTGTTCATACCCTTACCGGATCTGTGAGATCTTCTGAAGCTAATCCAAAATATAAATATATATTTGCACAGCTCTACATAATAATATATGTATACTGTCATCAGTATACCTATATTTACGACCCTTATATATAAAAGTAACAGGAAAGAGAAGAACGTCCAGTACCTCAAGCCAAACATACTTTGAAACCCTATTAGTTATTATATATAAGCCATTTTGAAATACTCTTAGGAGGAAGCTAGAATTTATATATAAATATATATATATACAAACACCTATATATATGTATTTATATATACCATAAACTACTTTGACACTTGGCCAACTTCTTCCAGTAGCTCAATGATTCCTCTATTTGCATACTCTTCACATTGTCTTCATGCTAAGTTGAGGTATATAAAACATGTCATTCGATTTACAATAATCATCCATATGCTCATTATCTTAATAGAAATCTATCCATTTTTTGGCCATTATAACTCATCACTGAGTCAGTCATAACTTCACAACAATGACCCTCAATCCCCTTATAATTTGGTACAGACTCCTTGTCGTTCATAATCTTCTCTCATCTGCCCGGTTTATGTCGTCGCATGATCACATGAAATTGTTTTAATTCTTGCGATCATGCGACATATGTGGTAATACATCTGAGAGGACGCTATATTTGAGTTTGGCATCTGTTGAAAAATTCTCAGATTTGAACTTATGCCATTGATCTGGTAGCTTTTGAAACGAACCGCCACGATTATATCATCTCTGACAATTCCTTTAAGACTCAGGTCCCACAGGCTACGTGTCAACATCCCGCTTAGTCGCAAAGCATCTTACTTCCCATAGCAACTAAGTGACTACTGTTGATTTGATATCGCATACAGACTCTTTCGGCCCCACCTGGACACGTGGAAGGATCCCGCTTAGTCGCAAAGCATCTTCCACACCATAGCGACTAAGCACCTACCGTTGATTTAGTATCTACAACTCTTTTGGTCCCATGGCTACATGTCAAAATCCTGCTAAGCATCTTTCTTTCCATAACGGCAGAGCGGGAGCCGTCGATCAAGAGTCTTATGCAACCTCCTTTCGGACAACTTTACTCGGCCCCACCTTTACACGTGGAAAGATCTCACAAGTTTGCAAAAGTATTTGACAGGGATCGCGATTATGTGAGGGCCGTTGGATCCTTTCCTAGATCCACCATAGGTAAGTTCGTTGACTCGGGTCCCACCTGGTCCTCCATTGTCGCATGATCGCAAGAGTGTTATTTTATTCATGCGATCATGCGACCGCTTTATCATTGGCGCATGAAATAATAATTAATACTATCCTTGTCGGGCTCGGACTTATAACTTTTCATTATCGCATTTGTGCTATTAGCATACGTGGGTCCCAGTAGAGCACATTCACCTCCCTGAACTCCAATGTCACATGATCGCAAGGCATTATTTTATTCCATGCGATCATGCGACCGCTTAATGATTGGTGCACGTGGATTCCCAACCTGGCTCATTTCAACATCAAATCATACACCATTTTCATTGTTAGGATCATGGAGACTTAAGGAGTCAATTTATACATTCAATGCAGATACGGGATGATCCATCAAATCACAATGAGCCAAATAGTGAAAATGGTGTGCGGTTTGATGTTGAAAATAAAGCCCTATGGTAGGTGTGGTCGCATGATCACATGACTGAGAGAACTATCTTGCAATCATGCGAGATCTCACCACGTGTTCCAGTGGGTCTGAAGGCATTTATACCATGCAGCATGCTATCAACGAATGTCGCTTTATCGCTATGGTGTGGAAGATGTCTTGCGATCATGCGGGATCTAAACACGTAGCATGGTGGGTCTCCCTAATGTTAAGCATAGCCGTTTAGGTGTGTGGTCGCATGATCGCATGACTGAGAGAACACTCTTGCGATCATGCGATAATGGAAGACCAAGTGGGACCCATGTACCCTGATAGCGCAAATGCACCGATGATGAAGCGGTCACATGATCGCATGGATTAAAATATTGCTATGAGATCATGCGGCAGCGTAAGTCACCGAAGAAGCTTTGCGAGTTAACGGGATCTTGCCATGTATTCAGGTGGGCCTCCCTAAATTTAAGCGCATCTTAAGATTCCAAATCGACGGATGGTGTATGATCTCATAGAATCTTGTGAGCCCATCAGATCATATGCCATCCGTCCGATCCTCCAGGTGTAAAGTCAGTAAAGGTGGTGGGTCTGAAATGTTTCACGAGCATGTATGGTAGTCTGTGATTGGTCCACAAAGTACTGAGTTGGTGGATTGTCAGCGGGAACCTATATACGCTAACAGTGCAGATGCGATAAAAATATAATATAAGTTTATTTAAAGTTGTCACATGATCGCAAGAGTTGAAAAAGAGTCATACGATCATGCGACAAGACTGTAAGTTAGCGAAACAAGAAGATGAGTGCATCTCAATAGCAGACAAAGTCATGAGATCATGCCAAATGTTTTAAAGCATCTGAAGGAGAGGATCAATGCTAGTTGGAGATTGGGTTAGTAATTCTGCCTAAATTTGAATGATGACTTGACTCCGAGAAGCCTAATGGATTTGGCTTGACAGATACTATTAAAAGAAGATGAAGAGTCTCAAATTCCATAGCGACCAGCAGTTTGAATCTTAACTGTTGACTGGCCCCACGGCTAGCAGTTTGAATTTTTGGTTAGCCTGAGGTGTCTTGCAAGGCAGGAAGACAGAGAGTAAAGACTTGTCGCATGATCGCATGCGGATTTCTAATCGCATGCAATCATGTGACCATTGAGTAAGGAGATGTAAGGGAGAGACAGAAAGGAAAAATGAAAATATTGTACTCATAATCATGAAAATAGTATTTTCATCAAAATTGTAGGTAGATATTGTTTATACATCAAATTTGCATATATTGTTCCTTAACATAATGCTACTCTTTTAAAGTAACTAAAGACACCAAAATTGTTAGTTACAGTCTATCTTCGGTCAGAGCTAAAAATTTGCTCCATTCTCTTGCTAGAACTATCCAAGAGACTTAATATTGCATTTAAAAAAGACAAGAGATTAAAGGAATGTGGAGCTACAATGTCTAAAAGGAAAAGGCTAAGTTTGCGAACCTACTCATATTCTCTGATAAAACTACTTTATTATTATTTAAGGGTCGCATAGGATTCTTTAGTAGGCTATCTTCCCCAAAGAGTTCCTATATTCTTATAAGTAAGAAGGGTTCCTATGGTTAGAATGTCTCTATATGAGGATCCTGTATCCTCATAGGAGAGTCAGTTTCCCAATCTTCCTACTGAGGTAAACACAGGGTAAGGTCTCTACCTTAACCTTATCATTAAAATACCTCTTAAGCTATTATATATGTTGTTCCAATTTTATTACTCCATTGGCACCTAGATTTGCTAGCTTATCAGCCTCTGTGTTTCCTTCTCTAAAAGTATGTCTGATTTCATAATTGAGAATATCATCCATTAATAAATTAATCTCTTCTATTTTTGAATTTAAAACCCAATTAGGATTTTTTTTAGTGCGGATGGCATTGATAATAATTTGGGAGTCTCCTTCAACAATTACTTTTGAAATGTTAAGATTTTTGCATAATTTAAGCCCTTCTAATGCCGCTACACATTCGGCCATATTGTTGGTTGTAGGGCTAATGGGTCTTGAGAATTTTGCTATCACTTCTGATTTCCAATTGCGGATGATCCCTCCTATACCTGCTACCCCAGGATTGCATCGGGATGCTCCGTCAAAGTTGAGTTTATACCAACCAGCTTTTGGTGGTATCCACTTATAGGATGCTCTACCCATTTTAGTTTTGGATCCCCCTTTACCATAGAGGGGAGGGATAGCTAGTTTTGGCCATTTGCACCTAATTCTATTATCCCAACTCTTCAAGGAATCTTCATAGCTCTGTTTGTCCCTGAGAATATTGTTAGTAATTTCTACGATGGATGCTTCTATCTTGTTAGCTATTGAGTTCCAAGTTAATTTTTGGTCCATAAAAATCCTTCTGTTTCTTTCTTTCCATAATTCCCATACTAATATAGAAGGTGCTATTGTCCATATGTCCTTGAAGAGATTGTCTTTATACAGAGATGGCCACGCTTTAAGGTTGCTGATTAAATCACAATGAGAAGCAGATTTCCATCCTAAACTTTGATGGAGCCAATTCCAACAATTTTGAGAAAAAGGAAAATTAAGGAGAATGTGATTGGCATCCTTAGAATGGTTTTCGCATAGTGGGCATCTAGATGGTCCTTCGAATCCTAATTTATTAAGCCTATCTGCAGTAAGAATTCTATTTTGTAATGCCGCCCATAAGAACAATCCAGCTTTAGGGAGGCAAGATTTGTTCCAGCAAAGGTTCAAAGGTATATCAATGTTATCCATATTTTGGTTCTTAATAATTGCATTGTAACCCTCCTTAACAGAGTATTTTCCATTGTTAGATCCTGTCCATATTAAAGTATCCAGTCTATCTTTAAGAATTACTTCTCTATCATTTAAGATTGTAAGGAGGTTGTTCTTCTCTGGCCAAACATCCTTTATTATATTTGTAATATTCCATTTATTGTCTTCCATCTTGCCTAGGTAGTCCTTAAGGTAAGGCCCAATGACTCTTTTGCATTCTTCAATAAACTCCTTGGAGAAACCTAGTTTGTTAAGGGAGGGATGGCCTGCCCACGAATCCTCCCAAAATAAAGCTTGATCTCCTGCTCCTACATCCCAAGAAAGGAATTTGTTGATAATCCATCTGCAGTCCTTAATAAAATTCCATATCCGTGAGCCCTTAACATGTGATTGAGACCTGAAGATGTTGATGGGATCCGCATCAAGGATGTACTTATGTAATAAAATTGATGCCCACTTACTGCTTGATTCTTTGAACATTCTCCATATAAGTTTAGCCCCGAGGGCTTGGTTTTTCCATAATAGATTTTTAATGCCTAGGCCCCCTTTAGAAATCGGTTTACATAGAGTATCCCATTTGATAAGGGCAATTTTTTTTTCCTCAGAAGGACCTTGCCAATAGAATTCTTGAAGAATTTTGTCTAATTCCTTTTTGACGCAAATTGGGAGGGGAAGGACCGACAAATGATACGTGGGAATGGCTGAAAGGACAGATTTAATCATAGTTGTTCTACCTGCTTTAGTTAACCACTTTCCTTTCCATGAGCTTTTCTTGTTTTGAACTTTGGATATGACTTGTTGCCGTAATTTGGAGGATAAGAGACCTGTATCCAGATCAATACCTAAGTATTTACACGAAAATTTGCAATTTTATATCCCATCATACCACAAATTTCTCTTTCAATTTTTGAGATAGTGTTAATAAAGTAAATTTCTAACTTAGAAGGGTTGACATGTTGACTTGAGGCTTTCGCATAAAGACTTAGATTGCTTTTGAAGGCACTCGCTTCCTGTCTACTAGCTAATCCAGGTAAAATTGTATCATCCGCAAACTGTTGGTGAGTTATATTGGGCACATTTTCCGCGGCTTTCAATCCCAAGATTTTCCCTTCTAAATGAAACTTAGTAATTGATCTCCCCAACGCTTCTGCCATAATGACATATAGAAAGGGGGATAATGGATCTCCTTGCCGAATGCCCCTAGATATACTGAAAAAACCTTCCGGGGTACCATTGACAAGAATAGAAATCCTGGGAGTTGAGATGCAATTAAAGATAAGATTAATCCATTGTTTAGAAAAACCAAACACTTCCATACATTTGCATAGGAATCTCCAATCTACTTTATCGTATGCTTTTTGAATGTCAATTTTCATTCATATACTAGGTTCCTTTGTTATCTATGCGGTATGGACTATTTCTTGCGCTATAATAATACCATCCAGAATCGATCTATTTGCTACAAAGCCCGTCTGCTCTTCCGAGATAATCATTGGAAGGATGGATTTGATTCTATTAGATAAGCATTTTGATAGGATCTTGTATATGGTATTACAAAGGGAGATAGGTCTGAAATCCCCTGGTTTTGAACACTCGTCTTTCTTCGGAATAAGAGTAAAGAAGGTATTATTAATTTCACTTAATAAAGATCCTGAATTTCTAGTAGCTTCCACAGCTTGCCATACTTCTTCTCCAATGAAATGCCAACATTTTTGGAAGAAGCCAGCTTGGAAACCATCTGGGCTTGGTGCTTTCTCTGGATGTAGTTGAAACACTGCTGCTTTGACCTCTTCTATTGAGAGCTTATTATTCATCATTTTGTTGTCAGAATCCATAATCAGCTTAGGAATAGCTTTAAGCATTTCATTCTGGGCATGAAGGTCAGAAGCTTCTGTAGTGTTGAGTAGGGAGTTGTAAAAATTCATTAGTACATTTGAGATTTGTATAGGATCCTCAGCAATAAGTCCCTCAGCTGACTTAATTTTGGTTATTCTATTGATGCTTCTTTTAAAATTAGTTGTATTGTGAAAGAATTTAGTATTACTATCGCCCTCCTTAAGCCAAGATTCCCTGGATTTTTGCTTCCAAAAGATTTCTTCTTTGAGAAGGATATCATTGTATCTAGCCATCAACTCTTTTTCCTTATGGTAACTAAGATCGTTCATACCTTGTTCTATTACTATTTTGTTAAGGTCAGAGATTTCTTGTTCTACCTTGGTTTTCTCTTCGAATATGTCATTGAAGTGATTCTTATTCCATTCTAACACTTTGTTTTTAATAATTTTTAATTTAGCTATTAAGCAGAACATTTTCAATCCTTTGACCGAGGTTTGTTTCCACCAATCCTCAAGAAGGATTATGAATTCTAGATTTTGGAACCACATAAATTCAAATTTAAACCGATTCCTCGAGGGTTTAGAATTTTCTGTTATGGTAAGCCTAACAGGGAAGTGATCCGATCCTGCTTCAGGAAGTATCTCCGCACTGACTATTTGGTTAAAGTTTTCAGAATTAGTTCTAGTAAAGAATCAATCTAATTTTTCAGCTATGTAGCTGAAGCCCACTCTTCTATTATTCCAAGTATAGATTCCATTAATAGTATTTATGCTTATTAGATGATTAACCTCAGCCCATTTGCCAAAGTCTTTATGAGATTGCAAAATATAATGAGAGCCTCCAAATTTTTCTTCTAGATTTAGGATATCATTGAAATCTCCTCCAATGATGAAGGGATGCTCTCGTTTTTCAATTAGAAGATTTTGTATTTCCATCCAAACTTTTCTTTTTTCCTCATTAGGGATTGGCCCATATATGTTGATCAGGTAAAATTTTAAGTTAGATTTTAGGCTATTAATTATTAATGTCATCCATCTATCGTTAATGTGTGCGAGTTGGGTCATTACTTTACAGGGATCCCATAGGACTGCCAAACCACTAGAGAGGCCTACTGATGGGACATATTTTGACTTCCATATACCTAGTCTTTTACTAAACTTGTTAATTTCATCTTTATTAAGCTTAGTTTCTTGTAACATAATGATTTCTGAGTCAAAGTTTCTTAAATATCTTTTGATTAATCACTATTTGTTAGGGGCATTTAGACCCCTAACATTCCAAGTAGTGACTTTCATTGTTCCTTGGGAAGGAACTTCCCCTTCCCTGTGTTCAGAATATCCGCTATCTTTTTTTGGTTACCTGCATTACCACCAACGTTCTCAACTCAACAGCTGACTTCCTACCTCTTTTCTTTTTGAGTTTATTAATATTGGGTGTACTTAAACTACCTCTGTTTATGGCTATGCCTAATTCTCTGTTTTCATTAGTGATCCCAAAAAGGCCTTCTATTGCTTCTTTAACAAAAGTAGTTTCTCCATCATACCTTATTATAGAATTAACCTGTTTGTTTGAGTTTTTTTGCTCATTTAAGGAGCAATCTAGGGGTACATCTCTATCTATGATCTCCTTGCCATAAATTTCCACTATATCTACATCATTTCCTGCCAAATCCAAATTTAATGCTTCTAGCTCTAGAGGAATATAAACAGCTAGTTCCTTCTCATTAACACAGGTAGGCATATTTAAGTTTTCCTTATCATTTATATTTTTCTCTTTTGCGTTATGCCTGTCTATAGCTTCTTGACTGATTTTTTTATCTGATTGGTCTGAATTTTTGTCAAGGTTATCCAAAAGTGCAATTTCTGAAGCTTCCTTTTCCAGGGAAGAGGGAAGGAGATGTTGATTCGGACTATTATTCTGTTCCTTATTTTCTTCTAGGATGCATTCCTGAATTTGTTTAATTAGTATTTCCTTTTGGAGTTTTAGTTCATCGAAGTCACAAATTTCATCAAGAAACATGTCCATGAGTTCATCCGTTAGTGATTTTCCTAAGTAATTAATAATTTGATTCACTTCCTCTTCTGTTCTGTTTACCTACTCAACTAATTCTACTGCATCAGCACATTTCGACTTCAAAATCAAGTTAGTTGGTGGTTCAGTCCTATTACCTTCATCTTGAACACAAATTTTATTATTATTTGTTCCAAGTTCTATTTGTTCTGATTTACTCTCCCTATTGAATTTTTCATATGGTTCTTGCCTTATAATGTTAACTGGGTTATTATTTATTGGAAGCATTGCTTCAGATATTTGGGGGTTTATTAGTTTAACCATAGGAAAATTAATTGGGTGTTGATCGGGTATTGATTTGTTTGTATTATTAATTTTACAGCCATAGTCCAAACTTTTTTTTTTATCATTCTTAGTTATATTTTCCATGTTCAGGCTCAATGTTTTCTTGGTTTCTATCCTCCTTAAAGAAGTATGGGCGTTGGATGAGTCCTGAGGAGTGTCATTTATAACCGGAGTGTTGATTTTATACAATTTGGGAGGAGGAGTCTTAGGATACTCCTCTTCGTTATTCAGGATTTCAAAACCCCCTTTGTTATTTAAGAAGTTTACCTTTATTCTATTATCTGTGCCATGTTGAAAATCTGAGCAATTTCTAAGAGTAAGTGAGAAAGGATTTCCTCCTTTCTCATAATCTTCTATGTAGTTATCTAAGATTTGTGGATTTATAATTATGGAATTAGAGTTAAAACATAGCTGAAGGGGAGGAATATAATTATCATGATAATTTAAATTAATTATGATAATCACATCTGTTTTGCTATGTTTAGTTTTAACTATCCTTTTAAAAATTCTGATTCTATTGCCTATATTTTTAATGATTTTTGGATGATTAAATTCTAATGGAAGATTTCTTAATAAAATAGCTTTTTCTACTTGGAAATCTGCTACTTTTATTGGATTAAAAAAGGGAAACCATGAGCATACAAAAAAGGGAATATCTCTAAATTTTAGATAACCTATCTCTAAAATATCATTTTTGAGCTTACTACTCTTGCAATCTACAAAAATAAAGTTATCTGTCATGATAGTAGTACTTACCTCCGGGGGAAGAAGTGATGCCAAACCTTTGATTTTATCCTCTAAAAGGGCACCTGTACCCATCCATTTGCATATGACACCTGTTTCTACATAAACATGTTGATTTTGCACAATGTATTTTTCATCCAATGTTATCCTAAGATGATTAGGACCATGATTACCATATTTTGAAAGTGTTGGATGGCTATGGTTAGCTGCACGCCTATGTGGTGGGGTGTAAATGCTATCATTACACTTATCATGAGATAGATTACCCTCATTATAGGGTTTAACCATATTATATGACTTCCTATTCATAGAACCCATATTTCCCTTTCTTCGATGAGGAGAGCTATAAGCATTTGGGGATCTATGAATAAAAGCTAGATCTTTAATATCCTTAGAAGTTCTATGTGCCATGCCTAGAGTTTTGGACAGGGGAATGGGGGAATTTCTCATGTCGGGTTGTGCAGGTTCACCTTCCAGATGTGGTTTCCCCCAAGAAGCTACTCCCCCTCCCAAAACCCTACTACTCTGATGATTTACTAAGTGCGTAGGTTTGTTACTAGGGTTAATATCCTTGCTTAGAATTTCAAAAGAATGTTTAAGAGCAATACTACTACTATTGTGATTTATAGGAGAAGATTTTACCATTTTCCTACCTTTGACCATGTGCCATTCCTCTTTTCTTGATCTGCCACCACCGGAAGATGCCTTAGTCTCTATCAATCCTCCTCCCCTCGCAGCAGATAGAGGTTCATAGGGGCATTTGGCCAGAGATGTCTTGGGTGACAGAGCCTTTACGGTCCCAGGGTGATCATACTGCTTACTTTCTGATAGCCGTGGATAGGGTTTGTACAAACTGCGAGTGGTAGGGTTCTGAGAAGGTGCCACTCCATCTTTCCCCACTTTGGAGTTAGCTTGAAGTGAGACCTGCTCAATAAACTTTGCCCTTACCATCTCTAAATTATTTTTCTTCAAATTCGCATACTTGGTTTTGGCAAAAAAATTCATTTGTGCGTCCAGTGATTTGACAGAGAAAACCTTTAGCTCAATAATCTTGTTTTGGAACCAATAGCCACTGGAAGTATGGTTTTTAGAATCGGGTTCCAAAACCCTAGTTTTAATTGCTAAACACTTATCAGATTTCTTAGCGATATGCTCTTTGCAACCATTGTTTGGGGGATTACCTGAATTAACATGTGAAGCGATGATCTTGCCCTTAGATTGCTCATTTTGCTGAGCATCCTGCAGACTTTTTGCCTTCTGCTTCGCAATGAACTCATTGAGGTGATCGTAATTTGGATGGAGATGACGGGCATCCCTAAGTTTGCAGTTTGTATGTTTGTGCCCATATTGCCAACAATTAAAACAATAACTGGTGAAATCCTTTTCTGGGCTAGAATATCTGGTATCCGAATATTGAACAGGCTTGGAAGACAGTTTCACCGAGGTAGAATCTAGATTTTTGGCTTTCGCTAGGTCATGATGAATAAGTCCTAGCTTGACCTGACGATTCTGTAAAGTTATTTTCCTTTGAAGTCTAATTTTTTGCATTTTTGCAAGCAGTCCTCTATGAAAATTTCCTTTTTGAAGTAAAGATATAAATAGTACTAATTTAGAATATATTGAGTTTAACATAAAAAAAAAATTTAAGAGGTGGAAAAGTTACATGTACACAAATAAAAGACTAATAGAGATGCACAAACACACCACAAGACATGCTTGAGGATAGAATCAACAATACAAAAAAACCTTGAGGTTCTAAGTAACATCAAGCTTGAATCTAGATTTGGGGCCCAATGCTTACTAACCCATTCGAAAAGCACGCTTTTAGGAGTTCTTTGAATAAAATATCTTATTATTTGAAGTAAAATACTCTCATCATTTGCATGAATTATCATCTTCAAGGATGGATAGCACCACATCCACTGGTTAATCAAAAAGATTACTTCATTCAATATTTTGGAAATAAACTTATAAGTACACATGCATTAGTGATGTCATTACTTAGAGCTACCAAACCTTCAACACTAGTAGACATTGCTAGGTTGACACAATTTGTAGCCATATAAAAGAACATCAATAAATGCATAGTAAATATGGAAGGGTCAAAGCTTCCCAATGCCAAAGCCACAAAGTGACATAAGGGTGGTTTTTACAAAATTCACAAAAGACAAACCCTGTCATATCTCTCTCCTAACCATTTAGAAGTCTATTTATATATATATGTTTGTTTGTAATCGCTACCAAATAACTATTATTTATTGAAAAATCATTTTAAGATTTATAAAATAATTATTAAAATATTAAAATAATTAAATAGAATATAAAAATAGTTGATTAGCGAGTATAGCTTATCTAAATATATATATATATATTTTTTAAACTAAAGGTTGTTAAATCAAACGTTAGGCACAATGTGGAGGATCCTCTAAGCAGAGTGTTAAAGGCCTCCTAAGTGTATTGAGAATCTTAGTCAAGAAGAATAGCCAACACAATTTAGTTGTGAGGTTGGAAAATAACATTTTTCTAATGTCCCTTACCTAAAAAAAATCACCTTAGAATTGAAGTACATATTTTCCACGAAGACTCTAGTCCCTCTACTAATCAAAGGTAACAATAAATTGAGTGTATGTGATCACTCCATTACTTTGGAGTTTGTGACAATGATTCTTAAGAAAAGACATTTTGTGCAATTCTACTCATATTACATGATGCACTCCAAGAATAACCAAATTTTTTTGAATGAATTAAGATTCTAGTTTTCTTTCTACATACACTTAATCTAAAAATATGCATAGATAAGAATATAATTTTTTAAATAAAATAATTAATATACAAAAGTATCAATATTAAAGAAAATATACTTTATAGATTTTTTAAAATCAAGATTTTGTAAATACTCTAGAAATTTTAAGTTTTAACAATATAATACAATCCAAGGAGCTCTATCACTTTTAAAAATTGGAGAGAGAGAGAGAGAGAGAGAGATTTGTATTTCTAAACAAATGAGGCCCTGAAGGAAGTTTTCAAAAATTCTCAAAGGTCGCTATCTTGTTGCAAGGAGGATTTCTGCAATTATTAAAACTATTTTGTAGAACTCTTTCTCCAAATTAAAAGTGCTTACTAAATGGATGCACAAAATTATCTATATAAAATAGGTTATTAAGTTGTTTGGGGTATTTTATATTTTGTATTTCATATTTAGTCATAATAGATCTAACAAGAAAAAATAATAAATTTACTTTCATGTATGTATTAAGATAAACACATCTATCTAAAAGACAAAGACCATATCCCTTCACATATTTTGTTTATATAATATTTATGATTTAATATGAATAAATACTTTAAGACCTTATCCGTCCACATATTTTGAATAAATAAATTTAAGATTAAAAAAAAAAAACTTTCTTCATTTGAGAGTTTTTTTTTTGCTTTAAAATTATTTTATTTAATGCATATTCATAAATTTTGAGGTCTTTATCTTATGATACAACTGTTTTTTATATTAGATATAAGGGGATCAAATAAACAAAATAGAACTAGTTCAGCAGAGTACAGAAGAAGAGGCCCGGCCTCACAAAAAGAAATTACATCCGCATGTACGTGCTAACAAGTTCAAATCTTATATTTAAAATATCTTTATTTTATCATATTTACTATATAATAAGAACTATATTAAAAAAAAATATTTCATCTGAAAATGATATCACGTGCTTCTCGACAGATTAAATCTATTATTATTGTACGATCATAACAATCACATGCTTCTCTACAAATTAGAGCCGTCCATGTAATAGTGTATAAAAAATATCTCATTTACATTAAAGAGAAGGCGCAGACGTTGCAAGATGATAGGAGCATATATGTAAGTTGTAATGCCGACATCGAGAAAGGTTCACGTGAAGGATATTTGAAATGGTTGTTGTATGTCTCATTCGATCACCTACCGAATTGAAATTTCTTTTGTAAAAAGTGATACGAGATTTCCTTCGCTTAGGTTATGGGATTGCTTTCCAGATTTTTCTCATTTACATGTTTGAGTAAGTAGGGGTCGCTACAACATTGCAGAAAATTTATGCATTTGTGTGTGGTTTCCAATGTTGCGAAGGGTTTTATTTCTGGATTCCATTTTGTGGGATTTTTGTTTGCATTAATATTTTGAATTATATCTTAAAATCTATGGATAATATTGGACTAGAGAAATTAAATTTCTATTGGATAATTAGAAATTGTGAAGATTTTTTTTTAATTATTCTATATTAGTTGAAGTCTTTTAAGGTAACGTTTTAAGTCACATTATTGCAAAAATCTTTTAATGTTGTCAAAATGGTTCTTCTTATGATTTTAAGTATATTATTAATTCACCATTTGAAATAATATGAGTGTTTTGATATAGTTGTATTATATTTATAATAACCTTATAGTTCAATAAAAAATCTCACTAATAGAGAAGCTCCCACAAGATGGGTTAGGCTTGGAAGAAATGAAATTCACAAGGCAAGAAACCCTAAATCAAGAAGGCATAGCAAGGGAGGTTAAAATCCAGGAGGATAACAATTCTCTACTAGAATTGGAGGCAATATGTAAATTCTTAGGAATATCACAAATGGTAGAAGAAGAAGATGAATCAACCCAGAGGGAGAAGCAAGTATATGTTAAGAAAATCATGGGAATGGATGAAACACAAGAGGCATAACGAGAGTTTCTTTTTTAAGAGATGAAACTCCAAGAAGGGGATGAGGAGTTGAAGGGAACCAATATCTTGGGGATATGCCAAAACTTGCCAAATAAGATTAAACTAGACTATGGGAAAATGATAGGATAGAGGAAAGGTAGGAAGTCGTAGATAAAGCTTAGAACTAAGGATGGAGAAGCAAAGGACTAAACAAAAATAGCACCACAACTAAAAATAGGGAATAGAACCCCACTTCCATGGGTAAAAGCACCAAGTTGTTGGTAAAAAAAGAGACCACATGAAAAAAAAACTCAAAATCTTACAAAACCCGTGCGGGTTATTTGAAATTAAAAACATTTAGGCTTGACAAAATTGAGCCTATTTGAGCCTAAAAAAATAATTAAAAAACTTATATTTCTTCATAACATGTGCGGGTTATGAAGAACTAAAAAATGTTCTTGATAACCCACATGGGTTATGAAGAACTAAAAGTTTTTTTAAAACCCGTGACCAAAGCTCATTTTTAACATCGAAAATAGCTTGACAACGGCTGAGAGGGTTCCAAAATCAACAAAACCTAAGCATTTTCCCTTGTCAATTATATTATCCCAGTAGCTAGACCAATTTGCAACCATGCCATGTCATCAAATAGGTAAGAATTTGTTGAATTTTTATTGTTTTTGCTTTAATTTGAATTGAAGCAGGGTTTGTTTAATTGATTTAAGTTTCTTTTTTATTAAATTTGATGTTAGATTCTGCAAATAATCCTTGCCAACAAAAGAGACAACAAAGACCTCTTCTTGCACAACCAACACAAGCAAATCCTTAAAAAGTTGCACATGAGCAACAACAAAACCCTTACGATGCTACTCCACAATAACAAAACCCTCAAAATATTTCTCTTGAACAATCACCACCACCCCAAAACCCTTTGTGTCTTCCAATAGATTGTGTATAGGCCACACAAGAGGATCTTATCAATTGCTTGACACAAAAAAATACCCAAATTTCTATATTAGTTAATAGGTTGAGCTCCTCTAGTCATTAGAACAACTCATCCTTCACCACAAACCTAGAAAAAATAGCCAATAGTGCAAACGATGTATCTAGATAGGTTAAAAAATAGGGTTCATGGAGGGAGAGATGTCATGCATTTTATTCAGATGGGTTGTCATATGATAAGGTGAAAAGAAAGGGCATACTACTTAAAGATGGCATATGTTCTCTTTTCACCGATCTTAAAAATAGTAACAACCTACTTACTGATGCGAGTAGGTTTCCTATACATTGGTGTGTGCACACTAGGATGAAAGGATCTTTTTGGAATAGGTGGTATATGGTCTTTGACCAACCACCTTGTAACAATTGGGAGCTGCCTCTATATTTTTGAGAAATCTATATTGTGAGTTTATCCTTGGCTTGAAGCTAAATTACTTTGACATCTGATAGTTCTAGGCTAGAGGGAGAGGCTCTATGCAAGATAGACCTAGGGCCCATAGGTTAGTAGCCCCATGACATAGGAGGCGTGTAGCTCCTAAACCCATGGTCCATGTCATAGTCTTATTAGCCCTAAAGGATTCTATGGAGTCACAGACTCTTTAGGAAGCTACATCATTGACTAATGTTATTATTCGGCATGTCACATAGTTAGTCAAGCCAAAGGATGGATCAACACCTATGGTACCTCCATCATTATCAAATGCACCATTTGGCTCAGACCAACCCATTGAGCATATGCACACCACTTGCTAAAGTATATATTCTATTGTAGACACTGACATGAATGATGATGGTTGGACATCCCATTCATGTACACATTGTGAGAGTAGATGCCATGCTTCTACTCGAGAGGATATGGCCCTCACCAATGACCTTACAACCATGGTATTCTCAAGCAAGTAGACATGGGTATGTTGATGAAGGGTGCTCCCCTTAATACCACAAACACATAACAGAAATAGAGAAACAACAACAATATGCAAGAACAGAAAATTGGCTTCTTATTATCTCCACAAATGTGGAATTACAAACTCTCAGAATTACAATATGCAAAGCCACATGGGCATTCCCTTACAATATTCTGTAGGACTAAGCCTCGAATTATTACCCAGATTTGCTACCCAGAACTATCCCAAACTACCTAAGACAACACTACAGACCTTTCTTATATAGGCAATTTCCACCACCCGAGAAGGTTCCAAAAATTTAGCCCTTTAGGCCAACTAGACATAGAATTAATTTATTTTCACAATTTTTACAATAGGGTTGGCTCAAAAGAAATACAAAATATGATTTTAGGTAACCATAGCTCTGTTTTTCTATTGTAACCACTTTTCAGAAATGTCATGATGAGATCTACATCGCTTGACACGCGCTAGCACCAGTCAGCTGGGGGTCGATCGTGATCTGGAGCCTCTAAGGCTTTCAAAATTGACCTGAAAGATTTTGTACCCAAAAACCTCAATAACTTCACCAATACTGATGATGTGGCAATGAAACTCAACTGGTAGGCTGAAATGACTGAGATGAACCTCCAACTATGAAATTAGAACATTCCAAGATCATATGACCAACTTACTAAAAATAGTAAGTTTCCATAAATAACAACTCTGCACAAGATAACCCTTATTGAAAAGCAAACAGAAATATTTTCGGGTGATGCAAGATTGCTCTTACACCCAGGATGCTCCTGCATCACACACCCAGGGTAATTTGAGAAGTGACCCTGTCACGACTCAAGTGTGCAGAGGAAAACCAAGACGATTAACCTCCTCCTTTGTTAGCCATGATGAATCTTCAATAGGTCATCCTTTCCATTTGACCAAATACTCTTCATATGTCTTGTTCCTTGTGCTTCTACCAACACGACTATCCAGTATATCCTCAACCTCTTTGATACTCTACTATGATGTTGTAACCTCATCTTCAACACCTCCTTCATGATACTCTATCAAATATGGCCCAAACTTCTTCATTTTCAGCTTGTTATATGTACCAATTGGAAATCACACCTTCCACAAATGAACCATGACTTCATCTCCAACCTGAAATTCCTTATGCCTCCTTTTCTCATCTGCCTTAGCCTTATACTATGCATTCATCTTGGTAATATGCTTCCTCACCTCCTTATGGATGTTCTTCAAATGTTCTACAAAATCCTCAGCTTCAGTACTACTTATTTCTCCTTTATCTATCTTCCTCAACTCAGATGCATTTCTGGGACTACTTCCATATACAATCTGTGGATGATGTGATGAACTAAACTTCAAATCTATCTTCAACTCTTCACTTTTTGCTAGCATTATTCTGTGTGCTGCCTTATTTGGAAAACTAGTTCTTGGAATCAAGTCCATCTGATGACTGATCTTTCTTACTGGTGGTAATCCATCAGGCACATTATCAGATATAATATCCTAAAACTCATTCAATAATTCTACAACTTCTAGAGGTAAATCTGCTACTTCCTCTTTTCCAGCCTTTGGAATTAAGGTAAAACACATATGCTCATGCCGCAAAGCATCTAAGAAATTTCCTCTATCAACAAAAGTTATTCTTGCATTACCACATACCTTTTCTTCTATTTCCTTCAATGGTTTTAGCTTATGTCGCACTCCCTCCTTTATCAGGGAATAGATATTCGCACGACCATCATGTACAACACATCTATCAAACTACCACATCCTACCCAACAACATATGACATGCATCCATAGATATGATATCACATAGTACCTCATCTTGGTACCCGCCGATCTTGAACTTCACTAGGCACTATTCACTGACCATGACCTTGTGGTCATCCTGCACCTAGGCAACCCGATATGGATGTGGATGTTTCTGCCTCTTGAGCTTCAACTTTGTCACCATCTCTTCTGACACCAAATTATCAGTACCACCACTATCAATAATCACATCACAACACTTACCCTCACACTTGCACCTAGTGTGAAACAGGCTCCTTCTTTGCTCAGGTTCATTTTCACCACTCAGTAGGACTCTTCTGTTAATTAGTGTTTCTCCTCTTTTAGCATCTTTAGAATGTGATGATCTGGCATCTTCATCTACATATGCAACTCTAGCCTGGCCTTCATTCCTCCTATCTGTCCTTCCTTGGCGTTGGGGACATTCAAATGCCCTATGTCCTTCTTCTCCATAGTGAAAACATGTTCCACGGAAGCCTCCTCTTCCTGAACCTTGTCATCTTCCTCTTCCTCTCTGATCTCTATTGTTCTAATCTTGGAAATGATTGAAATTGCCTCCTCTCTGATTCTGACTGTTACTGGCCTCATCCTACTTTTTCAGATCTTCATTTCAATCTTCATA
Source organism: Chamaecyparis obtusa (assembly GCA_027943335.1). NCBI lineage: Eukaryota > Viridiplantae > Streptophyta > Pinopsida > Cupressales > Cupressaceae > Chamaecyparis > Chamaecyparis obtusa. The sequence continues at coordinate 416,337 of BSBK01011230.1, forward strand.
TGACCGTCCACTAGATCTTCCATCATGACCTCTTCCACTTTGTCTGCTCTCAAACTTCTTGTTTAACTTTTCCTTTACTTTTAGGGAAAACTAGTATGCCTCTTCAATACTGTTCATTCGAACCAGATTCAATTCTTCCTGAATGCTCGGTCTCAACCCATTAAGGTAACGGGCAACTTTCTCCTTGTTAGCTTCTGCATGGCCTGTTCTGATGAGGATTCGATATAACTCCTCTGTATACTCCTAAACAGATCTCCCTACTTGCTTCAAACTTTGCATTTTCCTCAGTAGGTCAAGCTCATAACCAACAGAAATGAACTGCGGCTTCAATTTATCCACCATTCGATCCCATCTTGTGATTTTATCTTTCCCTCTTCTATTTCGCTCCAATTGAATCTCTTGCCACCAGATCTTCGCATGACCTTTCAGTCTAGCCTTCACAAATTTGACCCTATCAGGATCCTCAATATCTTCATACTCAAAATATTCTTCACATTCATTGATCCAGTCGATCAATTCCTCTAGGTTAAGATTCCCTGAAAATGTAGGAACCTCGATCTTAGGTCTTTTCCTAATCTTGGAAATGGCCCAAAAAAGCCTTTCTTCCTCTTGATTCAAAACTTTGACTTCTCCTTGATCTTCTTCTTTAGCTTCATCCTCACTTTCATCTCTGACATTAAGATTCATTCCTCTATGAATCTCCTCTTGCAATGCTCGCACTTGTCTCTACAGTTCCCTAACCTCAGGTGTTACATCACCAGCTCTTCCACCACGTTCCCTTCGTGGAGGCATTTTAGTGCTTCTCACTGAAACTCTAACCACGGTCCTGGTGCAAACTACCTCATAGTCGGTGATCTATTCACACAGAAACCCTAACCTACGGTCCTGGTGCAAACTACCTCACAATCGGCGATCTGTTTACACACTCAGGAAAACCTGGCTCTAATACCACTCGATGAAGGGTGATCTCCTTAATACCACAAACACATAACAGAAACAAAGAAACAACAACAATATGTAAGAACAAAAAATTGGCTTCTTATTATCTCCACAAATGTGGAATTACAAACTTTCAGAATTACAATATGCAAAGCCACATGGGCATTCCCTTACAATATTCTGTAGGTCTAAGCCTTGAATTATTACCTAGATCTGCTACCCAGAACTGTCCTAAACTACCTAAGACAACACTACAGACCTTTCTTATATAGGCAATTTCCACTACCTGAGAAGGTTCCAAAAATTTAGCCCTTTAGGCTGACCAGATAGAATTAATTTATTTTTACAATTTTTACAATAGGGTTGGCTCAAAAGAAATACAAAATATGATTTTAGGTAACCGTAGCTTCATTTTTCTATTGTAACCAATTTTCAAAAACACCATGATGAGATCTACAGCACTTGACATGCGCTAGCACCAGTCAGCCGAGGGTCAATCGTGATCCAGAGCCTCTAAGGCCTTCAAAATTGACCTAAAAGATTTCGTACACAAAAACCTCAATAACTTCACCAATACTGATGATGTAGCAATGAAACTCAACTGGTAGGCTGAAATGACTGAGATGAATCTCCAACTATGAAATCAGAACATTCCGAGATCATATGACCAACTTACTAAAAATAGTAAGTTTCCATAAATAGCAGCTCTACACAAGATAGCCCTTATTGAAAAGTAAACAGAAATATTTTTGGGTGATGCAAGATTTCTCTTACACCTAGGATGCTCTTGCATCATATGTTTATTTGTATTTATGACATGTTATTAATTAACAGAGAAAAATAAAAGAGTCAACCTTTATTGTATTGTCCTTAGACGAAGTTACAACAATAGATAATACGTCGTGGGTATGCATGCATGTTTATACTATACAAAATAATGTCCACCAACCACAAATCTACTAACTATTACAAAATTGAGGGACAATGAGACATCAGAAAGTTTATTTCAATCAGTTAGAGCCATTTAATTGAATATGGAGCTATGGATGAATTGACAATAGCAAAGAAGTTGATCTGTGTTGGAGCGGATGGAGCTTCAGTAATGCAAGGTCAAAGGAATGGTCTTTGCACAAAGATGCAGGCTTATTGTTCACCATATGTTGTTGGCATTCACTGTATCGCCCATAGGATGAATCTTTCTTTTAGAGTTGTGAAGAAGTTTCCTTTAGTAAACAAGGTTGAATATTTAGTAAGATAGTTGTACTCATATTTTTGTTGAAGTCCCAAATGTTTTAGGGAATTTCAGCACTTTGATGATGGAATTACCAATGGAAACAAGCTTCTCAAAGATGTTGATACCAGATGGATCTCTTTGGATGGACTAGCGCATCGAGTTTTTTCTAAATATCAATCTTTGATTGGACTTATGTATGAAAATTGAGACAATGCAGAAAATCAGAGATGTGGCGACCTATTTCAGAAGCAATATAGAGACACTTTTGACTTTAGCATCTCTTCTTCCCATGCTAGAAGAAATGACATTCATTATGAAAAAAGCCAAGCAAAGAGCCATGTATATTGCAGAATATGCTCAATTGCATAAAATTTCATGCCAAGCCCTCGATAATCTCTATCGAAATGACCCAAATTTATCTGATGAAAAATTTCATCACTAGTAGAAACTAAGAGATTTGGACAATCTTGATAATTATTTAAAGATCGTTGAAAATGGAGAATTATGTGTTTGTGTAAGGGGATTTTAGATACCAATGTACTGCAATGCCCCAAAGAAGCGAGCTACAAGAGTTACAAGGGAAGAGTTTACCAAGATTGTCATGTCTATAGAAGCTAATGCAAGGGACATAGCCTATAAAGTTTCCTCTGAAATAAGATCTTGATTCCCATATGAACAACTTCTTGAGGCCAGGGTAATTGTGTTTCCACAATATTGGCGCTTAAACTCTAGGGAAGATTATCGTAATAGGTTGTTGACTTTGATAAAGGAATTTTGCAAATCTGTAGAATTCAATGGAGTGAATATCAATGGAATTTCAGATGTGGGCCTTTTTAGACAACAATCAAGCACTTTTTCAAGGACTATGAAGCATCAATATCAATTAATGCATAACCCACATGAAGAGGGCTTGACATCAAGGCTTTGGATAGAACTAAAACAGAGCACAATGATGTGAGATGAAATTTTAAAGTTCTTCAAGCTTGATGATCTATGTCAAACCATGATATTGGGTTTGGTGGAGGATGAGAGAGTTTTCAGTGCTTTGGGCTTCCTACAATTAAAGCTAAGAAACAAACTAGACAAGAATATGGAAACATGCTTGAGGGTCTACACATCTAGGTATGATGTCAATACTTTTCCTTATCAAAAAGAAATGGAAATCTGGAAGAAAAGATGGAAAAGAAGAGGGTTGGGAAACACCATTAACCAATCTTTGACTCTGAGTGGGAAAACTATAGGTGGCACTATTGATGGAAGTGGGATTCATAGAATTGGAGGTCAGAGTGAAGAAGACAAAAAAAACTAAAGAGAACAATGAAGGAACTAGAATACTAGAATTAGATGATGATGACGACGCAGAGATGAATTGGAAAATTTAGAAAATTTCTTCTAAATTAGCAGTGGCGGGTAAAAGCACAATCGGGTGTCACCCTTTTGGCTAACTTGACCGACTCGGCTGAGTCACACTCGACCAAGTAGGACTCGGCTGAGTCATCTTCGACCGAAGAAAGGGAGGCACCATGCAGCGCTGAGTGGCGCCTACGTGGCATGGGGTACTCGGCCGAGTAGGAATCAGCTGAGTCTACCCGACCCTACTAATAGCCCAGCGAATGGCCTTAGCCCCTCATTTGAACAGTGAGGGGCTAAGGATAGCGACTAGAGGGGGCGATAGTGCAACTCGACCGAGTTAGAGGTAGGTTTTTTGTTTTTTTTATAAATTTTTTTGTTTGTGTTTTTTAATTTTTTTTTTGTATATGTTGTTTAAATATTTTTTAATTAGTTTTTTTAATGTTCATATGTAAAAAAAAGTCTTTTTTTTTAATATGTATTGTATTTACTTTTAAAAATGTACAAAATTAACATATAAAACTTAAACATACAAACCATAGAAAACATATATAATTTAAGTAAAACTAAAACTGAAACTTTTAAAAACATGTAATAGGACCTACCCTTGAGACATTTAATAAGACCATTAAAACCTAATAGGATGGACTTAATTATAAAACCCAATACTTAACTTAATAATATCAAAATTAAAACATAATGGACTATCTACTCTTACTAACCTAATAGGACCACTTAAGACTTAACATCCACTGAATATGACCTATTAGGACCCTTAAGACCTAATAGGACCACTTAAGACCTAATAGAACTTAATAGGTCAAAATAGTTCACCCTTAAGGCTCAATAAGATCTAATTAAAACCCTTAAGACCTAATGTGACCCTTAAGACCCAATAGGACCCAAGTGACAAGGACAAGTGCAACTGCTACCTAGGTTAAATGGCTAAACAATGTAGTGAGCAACTTACCTTATGCATTCAATAATCATCATTGTTCGAGTTATATTGTTTTCATGCCATTAGATCAAGTTATATAATTAAAACAACCTTGCTTTATAGCATGCATTTTTATTTTATTTCATTGTTGACTCCTGATAAATTAATCCTTAAGTTTTTAGGTTGTCATGTTTTTTAATATTGAACAAAGTAGTTTAATAATGACTAGATGCTATATCAATAAATGGAAAGAAAGAAAATAGACTAGCATAACCAAAACACATAATAGTCACAAAAAGGTTGAAATAAAGTATCATTAAATCCATTGTAACACTCTTTGATTTAGCCCAAATATTTATTATATCTTTGAAATTGCATTACTTTCTTTTTGATATTTTGGAGTTGGACCATGTTATTGGCATTCATCTTTATAAGACCTATAGTTGTGAGACAGGAAAGGCAATATGAAGAAAGATGTCATAGTAAATCCTAAGAATTATAGTTATTTGATAACAATTATTAGATAACATTTGCATACTAATGTGTTTTAACTTATCACACTTTGTAATACAAAATTAATCATTTAACTATTATCAAGCCACAAGAAAACTATACCATCAATATCATATAACTTTCTATAAAGCCAAGGTAGCCAACTAAATTGATTCAATAGTATTGTTTGTTTTCACTTTGCTTTCATTGAACTCTTAACACTTTTCTTTTGTATTGATTTATTATTGTTAGTCTTGAGTAATTAAACATTTTTGTCTAGTGCCAATATTATTTAATCAATTCAATTAGTTCTCTTTAATCTTAGTCATGGTCTAATTGTCATATTTCCTTATTCTATTTGTCATGGCCCATGGATGATCAAACTCCCCTATGTGTTTTTTTTAGTCTAAATAAGTATAGTGCTAGATATTATCAAAACTATATTATTTTCATCCTTTGCTAAGAAAATTCCTATTTACCAAAATGAATAAAGCCCTAACTCTTATTATATAGGATACCTTAATTATAAGGTCATCTTTATTTTTAGTTGCCTAACTACCAAATTGAGGTTTTGATACTATCTAAAACTTAGGATAAAGTATTTTCCTATGAAAGTTCCATAACACATTGTGCTAATCATCACACAATCAAACATTACAAAGTGCCTCTAAGAGAAGGTTAATACCCAATAGGACCCTTAATACCCAATAGGACCTAATTAAGACCCTTAAGATGAGCTCATAAGACCCTTAAGACCCATAAAACTAGGTTACTTTCAACCTAATTAAGACTCTTAAGACTCTTAAGACCCATGAACCCCTTTCCAAATTATTATACATTTTCACCATTTCTTTTAGTATTTAATTTAAATATAATGTTTTTCCCTCCCTTGTTATGGAAATTTGTACAAATTAACTTTTCTCATGTGTGTAAAGTAAATATGTACATGTAAATATGCATTCAAATTAGTAAATATGCGTGCAAATGAATTAGTTCTACTACCATGATTGAATACATGTGTAAATGCCTTCAAGTTTAAATTATGTTTTTAAATATTTAAATATATTACATGTACATATGTAAATGCATGAATTTAAATGTTTAATTTAATATAATTTAATTTATATTATGTACAAATGCATTTGAAAATTAGTTTATGTGTGTTTGTTTGAAGTTTTTAAAATGTTTTCATGTTTACTTGAAGTATTGTAACACATGTACAAATTGAAAGTTAGATCTTTTTAATTTATTTAAATCAATTTGTATATATATATCAATTGATTTTCTAATGGATGTATGTATATGTGCATGTGCCTACTTGCAGCAAGCATTTTTTATCTATATCTAGATCTAGATATATATATTACCTTTGTGTGCATATCATTCATGGCTTCTAGTGGTTCGGATTAGAGTGTCCATGATAGTCATGGATCACGAGCTCCCTTAGAGCAGGATAGTACCCAGGCCCCACATAGTAGAGATATTCGTAGAGATGAGACTATCTCTAGGATGTAGGCCACTCTGACTGCGTTAGAGTGGACACTGCAAAATAGTACTACTCTCCCTAATAGGGAAAAATTGACATCTATATGCACTGAGCTCATGAGTATGATTCAAAAGGCTGAATCATACAATCCATATGATGATGTATCAATTGATGTTTTTTATCATAGCCTATCTAGCACTGTCATAGGGACAGTAGGTTGGAGGACAGTTGATTCAGATGTCTTAGTCACTCAGTTGAAGAACATGTTTGGCACCCATTACATCAATAAGAGGGTGGTTCGAGCATATAGGGTCACTTTTTGTACAGATGACATAGTGGCCCCTTTTATATATCCTAGATGGTTAGCAACACATCATATGTGGCCCCAAAAGGATGAGGTGCCACTATATTTCTGCAAACAAATTTTTGCAGAGTTTCATTTGGGCTATGATGTTGACTACATAGATCTACCTCCACATGCTGATCAGGGTCAGGGGAGATATTAGAGATGACCCGATATACCACAGTCCCCTAGTAAGAGGGCATTGGTGGGTCAAAACCTTTTGGTTCTTCCAAAAGGTTTGGAGGCCTACACTGGAGCTGGGCAGGTTGCAGCTGAGGACATGCGTTTAGATATGTATTCTAGCATTGCCACCATTGCGACTCAGGTCGAGCAGTTTTCATCTAATCGTGTGGGTAGGTACATGCTTCGATCATGAATGAGTGTAGGTGTATCACCATCTAGTCCATTTTATGACCCATACATTAGATTTGATCTTCCTACTCCATATGAGATAGGACGACTACCCAAGGATCACCTGCGTGAGATTAGTGTTATGTTAGTGAGTGATCTCCTAGCTGCTTACCAAAGGATTTCTTCATTGCATGGGATTGAGCCATGTGATTTTCCTACTTTCATTGGAGGAGGATAGTGTTGTAGATCCTCCATAGGTAGCAGTCGAGGTTAGAGCTTAGATGCAGAGGCAGGTTCCTCTAAACAGAGTGTGGATGATCTTACACAGCCTCCACAGCATACATAGGCTCCCACACAGTAGACACAGGCTACAACCTCACGAGTTCATAGTAGATTCTCAGATTTTCTTATGGACAAGGCCATTGATCCTGATGTAGTGTCCTTGCACTCTTCTGAGTTATCCGACCTTGGACATGCATTACAACAGGTACAAGAATGTGGATTTAATTTCAATTTATATAGATGTACATGTGTACATATAGTTCTATATTTAAATTTAAATTTATTTAAACGTGGTACAAGACATTACGACAGGTGCTGTATATGGAGATTTAGAGGAGCCTGCTGATCCGATTCATCATGATACAGAGGTACACTTGAAATAAATTAAAAATTAAAAATTTTATAAAATTTATTTACATTTCAAGTTCTTATATATATATATGTATGTATATTTACATTTACAGACTTAGGTCCACCAGGATGAGGATCCACATAGGCTCGCACATCTAGCATGTGATGGTGATCATCAATGTAGTTGATGTGTTCATAGATTTAGATCTATGGCATTGATTTTGATCTAGAGTACACATGTACTAGAGAGTATTTATGTTGTACGTTGATTTCTAGATATGTTTTACATTGACCTAGATATATGCTTTACATTGATATACGTAGACATTTGTACATTGATATACATAGGTCCATTTGTATGAACTGATCTATTTACATCGATACATGTTTGGATTTTGTGATATCTAGACATTTACATTGATAGATACATGTTTTGATTTTGTGATATAGACATTTATATTGATGTACACATGTTTGATCTTTTTGCATGATATATCTCTAGACATTTACATTGATATGTACGTGCACATGTTTTGTACGTTGATCTATTTGTTCATTGATACATGTTTGGATTTTGTGATATATATGTATAGACACTTAAACATTGATGTACATGTTTGATTTTTGAGATATATATATGTACATTTACATTGATATGTAGGTGCATGTTTTGTATATTGATCTATTTGTACATTGACACATGTTTGGATTTTGCACTATATAGACATTTAAACATTGATGTACATGTTTGATTTTTGAGATACACACACACACACACACACACACATTTACATTGATATGTAGGTGCATGTTTTGTATATTGATCTATTTGTACATTGATACATGTTTCCAGATTTAGTAATTGAAGCCAAAAATTAATTGATCTTTAAAATTAATATTTAATTTATGTTCAATCTTTCATCAATCTAATTAATCAATCTTACTAAAAAATATTTTTATCAATTGAAAGTTTAAATCAATCTTTAAAATCTAACTTTATAATTAATCTTTAATTTCAATGTTCAATCTTTTTAATCAATCTTAGAAATTCAATCTATAGGTAAACCCCTTAAGCCCTATTATGCACCCTTAAGCCCTATCTAGATCAATTAATTGAAAATTAATTAATCAATCTTACTAAAAAATCTTTAATGAATTGAAAGTTTAAATCAATCTTTAAAATCTAACTTTAAAATTAATCTTTAATTTCAATGTTCAATCTTTAATCAATATTAATCTTCTATGCCCTTAAGTACCTCGCATGACCCCTTAAGACCTAAAATGATCTAACATGACCCCTTAACCCCTAACATGACCCCTTAAGCCCTTAAGTACCTAACATGACCCCTTAAGCCCTTAAGTACCTCGCATGACCCCTTAAGACCTAAAACGACCTAACATGACCTTAAGACCTAATTTGACCTCACATGAGCCCTCAAGGAACAAACATGACCTAATATGACCTAATACTTGACCTAAAATGACCTAACATGACCTAACATGACCTAATAAGACCTAAAAGACCTAATATGACCTAATATGACCTCGCATGACCTAATAAGACCCCTTAAGACCTAACATGACCTAAAAGACCCCTTAAGACCTAAAATGATCGCTTAAGACCTAATTTTACCTCACATAAGCCCTTAAGGACCAAACATGACCTAATATGACCTAATAAGATCTAACATGACCTAACATGACCTAATATGACCTAATATGACCTAACATGATCTAACATGACCTAACATGACCTAACATGACCTAACATGACCTAATATGACCTAACAAGATCTGACATGACCTAATATGACCTAATAAGACCTAATATAACCTAACATGACCTAAAAGACCCCTTAAGACCTAATATGACCTAACATGACCTAACATGACCTAAAAGACCCCTTAAGACCTAATATGACCTCACATGACCTAACATGACCTAAAAGACCCCTTAAGACCTAATATGACCTCGCATGACCTAATAAGACCCCTTAAGACCTAACATGACCTAAAAGACCACTTAAGACCTAAAATGATCACTTAAGACCTAATTTTACCTCACATGACCCCTTAAGGACCGAACATGACCTAATATGACCTAATAAGACCTAATATGACCTAGCATGACCTAATATGAGCTAACATGACCTAATATAACCTAACATGACCTAAAAGACCCCTTAAGACCTAATATGACCTCACATGACCTAACATGACCTAACATGACCTGAAAGACCCCTTAAGACCTAATATGACCTCACATGACCTAACATGACCTAAAAGACCCCTTAAGACCTAAAATGATCACTTAAGACCTAATTTTACCTCATATGAGCCCTTAAGGACCAAACATGACCTAACATGACCTAAAAGACCCCTTAAGACCTAATATGACCTCACATGACCTCACATGACCTAATATGACCTAACATAACCTAACATAACCTAACATAACCTAACATGACCTAAAAGACCCCTTAAGACCTAATATGACCTCACATGATCTAACATGACCTAAAAGACCCCTTAAGACCTAATATGACCTCACATGACCCAATAAGACCCCTTAAGACCTAACATGACCTAAAAGACCCCTTAAGACCTAAAATGATCGCTTAAGACCTAATTTTACCTCACATGAGCCCTTAAGGACCAAACATGACCTAATAAGACCTAACATGACCTAACATGACCTAATATTACCTAATAAGACCTAATATGACCTAACATGGCCTAACAGACCCCTTAAGACCTAACATGACCTAACATGACCTCACATGACCCCTTAAGCCCTTAAGGACCGAACATGACCCCTTAAGCCCTTAAAAGCCCTAACCCCTTAAGCCATGACCCCTTAAGCCCTTAAGCCCTAACCCCTTAAGCCATGAGCCCTTAAGCCCTTAACCCCTTAAGCCATGACCCATTAAGCCATGATCCCTTAACCCCTTAAGCCATGACCCCTTAAGCCCTTAAGCCATGACCCCTTAAGACCTTATAAGACCTAAAAGACCTAATATGAGCTAACATGACCTAATATGACCCCTTAAGACCTTATAAGACCTAAAAGACCTAATATGACCTAATAAGACCTAACATGACCACTTAAGACCTAAAATGATCCCTTAAGACCTAATTTGACCTCACATGACCCCTTAAGGACCAAACATGACCTAATATGACTTAATAAGACCTAACATGACCTAACATGACCTAATATGACCTAATAAGACCTAATATGACCTAACATGACCTAAAAGACCCCTTAAGACCTAACATGACCTAACATGACCTCACATGACCTCACATGACCCCTTAAGCCCTTAAGGACCGAACATGACCCCTTAAGCCCTTAAAAGCCCTAACCCCTTAAGCCATGACCCCTTAAGCCCTTAAGCCATGAGCCCTTAAGCCCTTAACCCATTAAGCCATGACCCATTAAGCCATGAGCCCTTAACCCCTTAAGCCATGAGCCCTTAAGCCCTTAAGTCATGACCCCTTAAGACCTTATAAGACCTAAAAGACCTAATATGACCTAATATGACCTAATAAGACCTAACATGACCCCTTGAGACCTAAAATGATCCCTTAAGACCTAATATGACCTCACATGACCTAAAATGACCTTAAAGACCCCTTAAGACCTAACATGACCTAAAAGACCTCTTAACACCTAAAATGATTGCTTAAGACCTAATTTTACCTCACATGAGCCCTTAAGGACCAAACATGACCTAATATGACCTAACATGACCTAACATGACCTAAAAGACCCCTTAAGACCTAATATGACCTCACATGACCTAACATGACGTAATATGACCTAACATGACCTAACATAACCTAACATGACCTAAAAGACCCCTTAAGACCTAATATGACCTCACATGACCTAAAAGACCCCTTAAGACCTAATATGACCTCACATGACCTAATAAGACCCCTTTAAGACCTAACATGACCTAAAAGACCCTTAAGACCTAAAATGATCGCTTAAGACCTAATTTTACCTCACATGACCCCTTAAGGATTGAACATGACCTAATATGACCTAATATGACCTAATATGACCTAGCATGACCTAACATGACCTAACATGACCTCACATGACCTAACATGACCTAACATGACCCCTTAAGCCATGAGCCCTTAACCCCTTAACCCCTTAAGCCATGACCCCTTAAGCCATGAGCCCTTAAGCCCTTAAGCCCTTAAGTCATGACCCTTTAAGACTTTATAAGACCTAAAAGACCTAATATGAGCTAACATGACCTAATATGACCCCTTAAGACCTTATAAGACCTAAAAGACCTAATATGACCTAATAAGACCTAACATGACCCCTTAAGACCTAAAATGATCCCTTAAGACCTAATTTCACCTCACATGACCCCTTAAGGACCGAACATGACCTAATATGACCTAATAAGACCTAGAATGACCTAACATGACCTAACATGACCTCACATGACCCCTTAAGCCCTTAAGGACCGAGCATGACCCCTTAAGCCCTTAAAAGCCCTAACCCCTTAAGCCATGAGCCCTAACCCTTTAAGCCATGAGCCCTTAAGCCCTTAAGCCCTAACCCCTTAAGCCATGACCCCTTAAGCCCTTAACCCCTTTGGCCCTTAAGCCATGACCTCTTAAGCCCTTAAGCCATGACCTATCTAATCAATCTAAACAAAAAATAGAAATATAGACCTATCTAATCAATCTAAACAAAAAATAGAAATATAGACCTATCTAATATTTATCTAATCAATATAATCAATAAATTGAAATAAAATTCAAGTAGAAAGTAAATTGAAAGTTCTATCTAATCAATTAAAATTCAATTTACCTATCTAATCAATCTAATCAATAAATATAAATTTATCTAGACTAGAAAGGTATGCAATTCAGGAAATCAATCTATTCTAATCAATTGAAAAAAGAATCAATCTAATTTAAATTTAAATTTAAATATAGACCTATATTTAATCAATCTAAACAAAAAATAGAAATATAGACCTATCTAATATTTATCTAATCAATCTAATGAATAAATTGAAATTAAAATTCAAGTAGAAATTAAATTGAAAGTTCTAGTTCTAAGAGAGAGAGGGGGGAAGGGGAAGGGGAAGGGGAAGGAGAGAGAGAGAGAGAGAGAGAGAGAGAGAGAGAGAGAGAGAGAGAGAGAGAGAGAGAGAGAACTTTCATCAATTAAAATTCAATTCAGGTTTAATCTTGATCCATAAATTCAATCTAATCATAAATTTCAAATCAAATTTAAAGTCTACATACAAGTTTCAAATAGGATTTAAATTAAGTATGAAAAAATTAAAATCCTTCAACCTAAAGCTCCTGATACATGTAGTTTGGATCCTCTCTATCCTTTATTATCTCCAAAAGTTTTTCATGCTCTTCAATAGGCAACTTCCACTTTTGGTTTTTACTTGACCCTTTTTTTGACATAGTTTCAAGCTGCAATTTCGTCGCTATAACCAAGTGACTATAATGTAGAACTCTCTCTCCGCGCATGTATTCAACAAATTTAATTCCATTTTTGTCAATCTTATCTTGTTGATAATAGGTTCCTTCAATAACAACTGAACCAGTCAGATATTTTTGTCCATCACCATCGACAACTTCTTCAAGCAACTTGTGTTTTTCCTTGGCACATCTTAGTAGATAATAATCTACACCTTCTATATTCTTAGGATCCACAACCACAACAAAAATATCACCTGCATAATTTATATTTATGTGTACAAGTAAATGTTAAATTTAAACCTCAAGTTCATATAATATATATATCACAAATATACCTAGAAATAAAAAATATGCACCTGTAACAACTAAATCAGAAACACATTCATAGTCAGCTGAATATATATGATCATGGATGTCTATGACATTGTCATCATCTTCATAAGGAGGCATTCTAATTAACACTTTATGATCCCATATTGAAACATATCCATTTGCAATATTAACACATTGACTCATTGTGTTGTTGTTAATACACTCTTCACAAAAGCATGATTTATCTCTTAGTTGAATCAATGGAGGCTTGTGTTGTCCCATAGTCATCACTTGATGCAAACTTCTAATTCCAACAATTGATTGACAATTGTAGAGATTTGATCGATCGATATCTAGATTGGATGGATTGATATATAGATCTCAGTTTGAAATCATGAAAAATGTGAAATGCAATATATATAGATCTACAACAAGTTAAAACACACATGTGACAGACCTATATATATAGTTTCATGAATTTGAGTTTGAAAAATAAAAGTAAATTAAATAAATACCTATCACTTCCCAAAAGTAACGTTTGTTGTATTTTGTGTCTCGAGCAGTGAAATGATTTTGACACCATTCAACAATTTTCTTTGAATTCTCTATCATGTTACCTAGAGAGATATATTTTTAACAATTTAGTGTGTGTGTGTGTGTGTGTATATATATATATATACACACACACACACACACACACATGTGTACATGTAATGTAAAGTTTTAAATAGTCTAGTCAAGTAAACAAGTTGAATATCAAATGTATGTACACATACCTTGAAGTTCATGTTGTTGGAGTGCACACTTCACACATGCTCCTGCTCCATCATGCTCTCCTTTTCCATGTCCACTTTCAAAGAAGTTCCAAACAAACTTAACGTTGTGTCTACCATGTTGCATGGCTAACCAATTAAAGGCTTTTGCAGACTTAAATTGACCTACAATTCAAATAAATACAAAAATGTATTTAAATGTGACACATAAATATATCTAGAAATGCTCAAAAATTTTTAAAAGAAAATTTATAATGCTTGTACGTACTTACTTGCACACCCATCAGACCAGATCTAATGTTGTGAAGCATTTATCCCATGATTCGCAAGATTGTTGAAAAACATGTTGAAACAATGAGCCATGTAGCTCCTATCATGAACCCTGTCATCACTAATATAGAAATGAACCTCCTTGATGATAATGCATTCATTTTGATCTATACCAAATTCTATCCCATCCAAATCGTATTGTGCATGTCTATAGGTCACATGCACAAATATTGCAACTTGATTAGAATGATAATATTGAGTCTGGAGCTCCTTTTGAGGGGAAAATGTATAGTTCTCCACAAAATCTACAATTGAAAGAATACAACCAAGTGGGAAACAATTTTTGGAATCACGAAACTGTTTAGCTTGCCATCGTGCACCATGAAAATGTTGGATATGTGGATAAATCATAGATCAAAATTTGTCCATGAACTAAAGGTACAGTAATTCACTCTCCTTTAATGTAATTTTTTTTTATTCACCTCCTATCTTCGTTTGGTATATCTCATATTCAAATCTCTTCCACTGGACTGATGTTGTAACATCAATATTATCAAATTGTAAAGGAAATTTCTGCAAATTTCCACAATTATTGCATTCATTTTTTATACACTGGACATTAAATTCATCTGAATCTTCTGATTTATCACATAAAATGGACTTTACAAATTCTGTTGTACTTCCAGTAACCATACCTAGATTAAGTATTGTCATAACCCTTTTATATGATTGCAAGTATAAGTGAAACTCAACATGATTTTGACAACATGTTTCATGAACCTTATTTATGCGTATGAAGCAAGGGCACAACATCTCAAACATTCTCTAACATATTTTCACATCTCAAAATTCATGCTTGAATGCTTCAAACAATTCACTTTGTGTAGTATCGACAAAATGTTTTGGATGTGAAATCTTCATACTGGTCTCTTCATTGTCCATTTGTATAGTGTCCCTTCTATTGGAAGAAACACGAGAGTGGTTGGTCCAAAAATCAATGACCCGTCTTCTTACATCTTCAAAAATTTTGTCTTTACGGGGAAGTCTACAAATCTATACCCAATTCTTTTCAATATTCATATCCAACATATTTCTCTTCCTAATATATCTCTGTATAGTTCTTCGAGATACATTGAGTAAATCAGAAATTGCTCGAACTTGATTTCTATGTGTCAATTTCTTACTAGTTATCATATTCATCAAGGCTCTTCTAGCTGCATTTGAATCTGGTCCTTTATGATCTACCCTGTTAACAACACTCAGTGCATCTTGTAAATTTTGAATTATTGTCTCTTTTACTTTACCTCCTCCAACTTTCCTATTATCAATACCCAACAACTCCAAAACCGGAGTCATTTCTTTTTTCTTGAATAACTTTGCAAACAATTGTGCTTTTCCCACCAAAGATTTACTCTCAAAATATTCCATCCACATGTTTTTGAGATGCAATTTAATAGTGCTTTCAGGTACCAGGTGTTCCGGTTCAATTTGACTAATAAGTGATTCCTCATTCATGTCCATCAAATTCTGCATTGTAGGAAAAAAATGTATACTTTGATTACTACCAATATCCTCCCCTAGTTGAGTTGCACCTTTTACAACGATAGGTTCTTCTTCAACATCCATCAGTTGCTCTTGGACACGTTTCGTATGACCTTTCATTTGGTCATCCCTTTTACGATCATACTTCCTTGTTCTAGTCCTTTTATTTCCCATTGCTCAAATATCTAAGCAAGATTTTTTTTATTGTTTTACTATTTTATCACTGAAAAACTTGTCTTCAAACTCCTTCGAAATCAAAATTTCTTTGTAACTTCCCCAAAAGAATGACTCCTTGCTTCAAAATATCCTTATATCCTAAAATAAGAATGCAAATTTACAATTGATATATATATTTAAAAAAATATCATGCACATATATAGCCTTTAGATTGAAAGGACGGGTCGCCCATGCGACCGATTGCAAGGGGCCAACGTCTTAGGGGACTCGGTCGAGTGTCACTCGGCCAAGTCCAACTTGGCCGAATGGCACTCAGCTGAGTCATCCTAAGTGGCATGCCAACTTGGCAGGCAAAACTTCAAAAACACCAAAAATGCACAATTTGCACTTGTGGTGTTTTTTTCTCTTCTACAAATTAAAAATTTCAAAAAACTAAAACTACCCTTTTGTAGGTCTCAGAACTACAATTCTAGAAATATAAATTTTATATAATTTCAATTGGAAAATGTTAAACAAATTTGTAAAAAACTACATGTAGGTATATAAAGCTTTGAGAAGTGGTCGATTCGATAAATTAAAAAAAATAGAAATCAATTAAAAAAAAATTTAAAATTATATGAGGCACTAGAGAAGAGAATCTTCTTCAAGAATATATAATTTATTTAGATTTTGGAAAAATTTTGATAACTGAAAAGTGGCGGGAGATAAAAACTATTGATTTCATGTAAGTTGTACTTTGAATACTTATAACGGGCAAATTATAGATCGAAAACACTTCTTTCCTTTTTTCTGCACTAGGTATACATGTCATCTAAAACATATTTTGCAATTGGAGGAAAAAACAATGTTTTACTTATAATTATTTGACGGGAGGTAATCCCCCTGATTTGCTGTATTTTCAGGACATGAAAAATAGACCTTAAAAATTAAAAAAATATATTAATTTATGTCCAAAATAATTTTTAAAAATTATAGGCATAAAATTCATCCTATTTCACACATTTCAGTAGTTTACATCATCTTCAAATTCTAAATAGAAATGTGACTTTTATGCCCTTGAAGTTTTTTAGTTTTGGTGTTGTTAGCCTCTTCATTTGTAAAAGGGTGACAGCTTATTGTGCTTTTACCCTGGCAATCAATAGGTATTTTTTGAACTTATTAACTACTATATCCTATCATTCAATGTTCATTTTAGAAAATCAAGAATGTATTATGTTTCATCAGTAAAATTTGAGAACAAAGAGTATCACTGTTGTAGTTTGTATTGTATCATCAATGATCATTAATATTTCAATTTGAAATTCCTAAATGAAAATTTGTATTCCAATAGCATATA
The DNA here is from genome assembly GCA_027943335.1 of Chamaecyparis obtusa. NCBI lineage: Eukaryota > Viridiplantae > Streptophyta > Pinopsida > Cupressales > Cupressaceae > Chamaecyparis > Chamaecyparis obtusa. The sequence goes on from BSBK01011230.1 coordinate 433,984, forward strand.
ACAGAGTAAATCAACTAAGAATAATTGAATAAAATATAGTAACTCAACATACATTAAATTGTAAAACATGAAAATTAGATAGAGAACAATTTGTTTTGTATTCATTTTCAATACATTACAATTTACAGTAGTTCAAAATTTAGAGCAATCTTTGTAGGCCAGTCCAAACATCCTCTAATGGTAGAACAATTTGGTTCATATTATAGTCACACTCCTACAACTTCATTAGCAATTCATATTTGGAAGTGTGACTTGACAACACTGTTGCTTCTAAAACTCCATTCAAAGTTCTCATCGGTTTGATGAAATCCATGAATGTATCAAGAGATATACATGTAGGAAGAAAGCGTAAATCAATATTTATTTTGTCCTGCAACCCTATTTTGTAAGTTTCTCTTCCAATGAACTTATTTGCATCAAATCCCTTAGGCAAACCAAGACTTTCCAAATTCTCTTTCCTTTGTTCCATCTTTGTGATCTTCATCTTATCTTTGTCATTCAATTCTTGTGCTTCTCGTAGCTTCTCACATTTTCAAATGATACTTGATACCTTTACTGAGGCATCAAGGCGGTGCTAATTCCCTTGTTTGATAGATAACTATCACTCTTACTGTAGAGTTGTTGCATAATATCTTTTTCTTTCTTTTCTTTCTTGACAACATCCATGTTCTGTTCAATGTTCTTATGGAGCTTCAAATAAAATACTCTCATACTTTGAAGCATTTCAAACCACTCACACAAGCTATGAGACATCCCCAATATTTGGCCCCAAATGTGTTTTTTTCTAATCTTCACTAAATTATTACTAGTATTTGTTAAAGTTTGAATTGTATTATTGGCCTTCTTTAGTTCTTCTGCCATTTTTTCACAATTATTTTTCTGTTCCACTTCTTTGTGTTCCCAATGATTGGATTTATCTGCCTGAGAGTCCAATTGCTTTTGGAATTCCTAGTTGGAGGAAGCATTACTCTCCATGGTTTTGAATAACTTTTGTGAAGTGACTCTTTCTTCCTCTAATTTTTTACTAATTTCTGCCAATTTTCCCCTCAATGCCTTCAGCTCTGCCTGCTCATGTTCCTTCACTACTGCCTCCACATGTTCCTACTTTGTATTTGTTGATGTAGAGGTCAAATTTTTAATCTTTTTCTGTAATTCTTTCAAACTATTCTCTGAAGCTTTCCTCTTTTCTTTTTCATTGGCAATGTGTACCTATAACTTTTCTATATTTTTCTTGAGCTTACTTTTCTCTCTTTCTAGCTTTAGTAGTGCACCATAGACCACTTGGTTCGTAGAATTTGACACATTGATTTTTTCCACATTTTTAACTTTGGAAAAATCCATTTGGAGAGTGCTAACTTGAAATTCAGATGGATCTATCTAACTCTCTGGTGGGTTTCCATCTTTTTTGGGTGGAATAACAACCATGAACTCCATCATGTCTCTGTTTGGGTCATATGTTGGAAAAACCCTATTAGATGCAGGTTGTTCCTCTACAGCTGTAGTAAGGGCACCAATTTTCAATGTCTTCTTTATCTCCTTATTCTTGGTTGTTTTTGTAAATTTATTATAGAAATCTTTGAAATGAAAATCTAGTGTTGCAGATGAAATTGAATGTTTGAAAGGTGAACTGGAGCTTGCAATGCCTATTTATCTAACTAATGTTGTTTGAGGATTTAAAATTTTAGAGGCTTTTGCTGAACCTGAAAGTGCAAACAATTCTTTAGGATCAAGTGTCAATGATCTAGAAACCTTTTGCTTCTTGACACTATCTTCTTCTATGGGATTCTGTGTAGATTCTACTGGCCTCTTTAGAGAGGGAACTTGTTGTATAAGTTTCCCATTCCCACTGGCACCAGTGCCACTACTAGACCCAGTAGCAGTAGATTTCTCAATCCTACCCATGGCAATGGATGTTGTTGTGGGCATAGTGGTTCCTGATGAATCTAATGGGTCCACTCCAAATCCAAACCCAAGGTCTACACCATGATCATTTTTTTGTGTGTCTATTGGATTCTAGACGCCTTCTCCTGTGGGATCCAAACCACCACCTTTATAACCCATTTTTTCCACAATGATTGCCCCTTTGTTATATACGTATGTCTAGTAGTCACTGACTCCACTCTGACTCACTGGAGTAAATGCAATTGGTGGATTATCATCCTCATTATCTGCATTTTCATCCTCATCACTGATGTCGTATGTCGTGGTAGGATGCTCCAAATTCCACAATTTTTTAAACTCTATATCCTTGTCTATGTCATCTAGATATGCAATTGTCTTTGGTTCACCAAGATCCTTTCTCATACTCCAAAAATCATTCATTTTCGTTCAAGTCCATTTTCTATCCTTACAATCTTCTATTATTTTCTTTGGTATTTTTATGTTTGATGGATGAGAAAAATTTTCATAGAAATTGTAGGACATCCTAGGCTGTACAATGCCATGGTTTATTGATGTCATAATTTATGATGACAACTGTTCAACTAAAATTTTTTCCTCAGTGGAAACTTTCTCCATCTCTTTTGTAACATCATCCTAGCTATCCTTGTTTTTCAACTTCTCTAGCAATGGTTTACTTTCATGTTGAAATAAGTTTGTAGAGTTCTTATTAGCAACAAGCATTGTTTGAATGACATTGAGTGGATCATACTTCCAGTACCACTCTAAATCAAATTAAAAAATTTCTAAAAAAAAATTTGCCACTTTGAATGCCTTTCTCTCAAATGTTAACCCTCCAATTGAGAAAGGTAAGGAAGGGAATATGCTCTTCTTCGACTGGCCAATGAAGAGTCTATTTGTACTCTCTATTTGTAGTACATATTCTAGCGAAAATACCCTATATGTCACATGCATTGGAATTTTGTGTGGTTGTAGTTCTGATTTGTAAAACCTTAGCATAGTGTATTCTTCCACTAAGTACCACTCAGCCAATTGAATTGTGCTTCCAAGTTGGATGTAATCCCTACATGAAGTGGACAAGTTGGGCATTGGTGTTCTTGTTATTTTTTTGTACAATGGTGCCAAAGAGAAGTGTACAAAATTATTGTAATTCTTTCTGTTATCATACATCCTTATCTAAGGTGTCCAGTTATATATTGGAGTACCTATCGGTCTTGTCCCCCTCTGAATTTCAGGCTTGTTTTCGTTGCTCATTAATATTGCAACATGCTTGGTTAGCAGAAGATAACAAAAGTAGGTTGTGAACCTAAATGTCTTAGAATTACCTCTTTTAATCAATGCTAATTGTTCTTGCATCAATTGAACCATGTGTCGAACAAAATTATATCTTACTGGTTCATTGACATAATGGATATCCCAAATCAATTGAAGAATGTTGACACCCAGTTCCCTATTGTTTTCCAATACCAAGAAAAATGCTAGCGAGGATATAGTATCCTAAACCCATGGCACAAAAATATTAAAATCATAAGAAGGCTTATGGTTCTCACCCAATGAAGCCTTTGCCTCTACAACTATTAGACCCTTTATAAATTAATATTTTGCGTTTGGCGCTATTGCCTCATATTTCTCTGCCAACAATCCCAGGTCAATATGGACATTATAGTTTTGTCAGTCAAACCCTAGGTCTAGCAAACTGAGAAATTCTTCTTGGGCTATTGATAAAATTTATTCCTGATTATTTTTATTCACAATTGCTTTTCTTTCTTCATCATAATTTTCTGCACAAATCAAGACAATTTCTGGGCAAGGGAAAACTTTGGGTAATAGCATGTGACCCAAACCAACATCCCATGAAGAAACTTTATTTTTTTTGGCACCTATCACTGGATTAAATTTTATAAATTCGTACCTCTTTGGTCTATTTCCCTTACTGCACAATGTATGTTTAATTTTTATAACTCTCCTTTCACTGTTGATAGCAGGATCATAAACATCATGATACTCATAAGTGAAACTAGGGATTTCTACTAGTTTTCGGCAGTCTATTAAAGTTTTCCCATCTACTTGCCCTTGGCCTTGAGTTTTTTCTTACCCCATTGTTCTTCAGAAGAATGAAAAAACATAGAATCATAGATATTTACTAACAAAATCATAGATAATAACTAATTAAGAAAACCCCAATTTAAGAAAACCCCAATTGTACATGCAAGAATTAAAATTTCAAAATCAAGTTAAACTAACTTTTTGACATTACAAAATCGGGATGCATCAGGCTAGATATCTTACTCGAAATTAAATTTTGAAATCTGGATAGATAGAAGTTAGAACGGCTAAGGCTCTCACAAATTACAGTCTCAAAATATTTGACGATGGTTCAACAGTTCTTTTTAGCTCTATTGCTACGAGTTGATAGGTTTTTAAAAAGGAAATGTTAAAAACCTTTCATTAAATGTAACATTTAAACCAAAATTCTAGAATCCTTTTAATGTTTTATCTTGACATGATATAATGGTATGTAATCTTTTCGATGAATTACATGTATCATGTTTCCAGAGCGAGTTTGCAGAAAAGGTTTTTGAAACCCATAGTACTTCTGAAATACAACTTCAATAGTTCATCTCTCGTAATCCAATGATTGTCACAATTTTAAAATATTAATAATTTAATACACACTAATGAATATAATCATTAACTATATTCAGTTAGAATTCATGCATTCAAGAATACCTTATCCATGAAATTTGAACCACTCACCATTAAATGACAAAGTTTGGAAACATTTAATTATTACATGAAACAAAAGTGCAATGCAATTTTTTTATATTATATTAGGCAAAATTTCATTACAATTCAATGATGCCCATAGGCCATATCTATTAACAATTCTTATAATCAAAACAAAAAAGAAAAACATTTTGAATTTCTTAAAACATTTTCATATTTTTTTTAAACATACGTTATTACAATTTACATCATTGTAAAAACCCTGGTAAGCTACTACCACCAGAGGGAGACATAGTAGAGACTAGGTAGACTTAGGGACTATCCACCTAAGGCTCCCTTCCTTCTGTGTGGAACTTTGAAGAGAGGATAATCTTAGAGAATTCTTCTAGCCATCGATAGTCCTTGGTTTCCTCTAGTAGGTGCCACTTCTAGAGGAAATCCCTCCCAATATGTGCCCATTTTCGATGATGCATGAGCTTCTCAACATTAAGGTTTAGTAGATATGGTTGCCTAGGCATATTTACTCCTAGTTGTAGAATCCTAAGAAAATTATTTTCCCAAGGAATTCCAAACCCAATTTCTGCAAATACGACAACATTCACGTCATCACCGAGGTACTCTTCTCTAAAAACTTTCCTCAAAAGCATGAGAATATCCACCTTTTCCCCCTAGGTCCAACAGAGATTCCAAGAACTGAGATGAAATGTCAATGTTAACTCTATACCTATTTTCACTCTCTAGAAATTCACGTCCCAGCACCATCCTTATAGCCTCCTTGGTGAAGGCTCCCAACTTCGTAGCAATAGATGCCAGGATTGGGTCTATGACCAAGCCCAAAAAGACCTTCTGATCCTCCAAGGTAGTGCATCTTAAATGAATTGGAGTGTCCATTGAAAATTGAAATTTGACAAACTGATATTAGTACTCTAATTTTTGACAAAAATTAAAGAGAGCCTACACTTGCAAACTATTTTCACAAATATTCTTTCACAATCATAAATTAACGAGCGTAGATCATCTATTTATAAGCTCAAATTGAAATTATTTCTTTTCCCTAAAGATCTAATTAATTCGTAAGTTAAATAGTAACTGTCCTTCAAAAATTTCCAAATCTTTCATATTTAATGCAATAGTGGGTGAAATTGGAAACAACACTTGTGATAAGACATTTGCTATCTTGGGAATAATGAAGGTCGAAAGGATCACGTTATGCAGGTGGACATAACAATTCTTTATTATAAAAAAACTTGAAACTTCTGCCTACTCCGCATAAACAATAAGAAAAGTACATTAGTTGTGAAATGGTAGAAGGAAATGAAGCTTTACCATTGATGTAAGATCATCAAATGGTCAGAAAAAAATGTCCTTAGATGACATGATGTTTTCATTTAAGCCTTAACTTTAAGGCATTATTCTATCAAGGTAATGAATAGATAATGATGTCACACATATCTATCATTGAAAATTGAAAGGCCCCATCTAAGAAGCCATTAATTGATATTAGTTTAATTGATGTCATCTAATCATTTTCATGAATTAATATTTCTATCTAATATTACTGAAGATTGCTAGCAGAATTCTTCTTTTTTGGTGTAAAAAAATGAGGTCACAAACTCACACATCCATTTGATTACAACATATCAATGACCAAAGGTGAATTTTGGGCCTATTGTTGGTCTTCATAATCTTTATGACAAACTCTTGGCGGAATCATGACACGTGGTATGATTGATCGTGGGCTTATTGGTATGATGAATCATACCATGTGTCATGATTCCGCCGAAAGTTTTCCATAAAGATTATGAAGGCCAACAATAGGCCCAAAATTTACCTTTGGCCATTGATATGTTGTAATCCAACGGACGTGTGAGTTTGTGACATCATAGTGATGGGACCCAATGCAACTTCAACATCAAATCAAAACCATTGGATTAAGAGAGATGAACGGTGGAACATGCATTTCAAACGAAATGTGATGAGATAACTCCTTTATTGAAAACTCTCTCTGGAATCATACACGTGTCATTCTTTGAGAATAAAAACTCAGGAGAATGAAAATATAATAATTATTTCTAATTATTAAATCACCATACCAACTATACAACTATTGTATTAAATTGCCAAGTTTATATGCATTTTTGAAAAATATTCACCATGACAAATAAATTAATTAAAATATTTGGAAAATAATTTCACCATAATTTATCAATATAAGGAAGTCTAATTCACCAATTAAATTAATAATTTTCCTATAAAAACTATTTGTAGTCGCCATATTTTTATAAAAATGGTATACGTTATTAAAAAATTTGTCACCAAATATCCATATTTTGAAACACAATTCGCCATCAATATTAAAAATTTTCCCTCCAAAACCCATGTGATTCACCACAATTTTACACTTTTCGGGAGGGGGGGGGTTTCTTAAAGTTATCCCTGATCATGGGTTGATGCTTCACTTTGTGGTTGTAGGGATTTCTTAAATGCCAAGGGTGGTTGTAGGGATTTCTTAACCTAATTATCCCATGATCACTAGTATTTCCAAACTATGAGATCTTTCTAGGGTCTATTAGGAGTTTAGTCCCTTAAGTCTAGCACTCTATTTCTCCCTAAATGTTGAGATACAAATTGGGGAATGGCTGCAAGATCTATAGATGTAGACTTGTCTAAGCCCATTTCTCCTTGGTAGCTATCTCGTGGGTCTCTTCTAAGAGGGGAGATGGTTAGAATCCTACATTTTTCCCTTTCCTACAACCAAATTTACCATAGTGCGATAGAGACATGGCTGGGATCCAAACTAGCACCCAAGCTTCTATGGATGCACTCTAACCTTGGGTGTATATTTGTGACCAATTGACTAGTTTTACATTAGGACAAGACACATGAAAATGTTTTTACAAGAATTTTTGAGGTTATAGATATGACACATTTTAGTTGATGAAAGTACAAATTTTGGCTATTATGAGGGAATTTTTCAGTTATAGGTAGGTGGGAAAAGGCATATTAGAGAAAAAAAATTCAGTTAGATGAATGATGATTAAGAAAATAAAATATTGAAGACGGGACTTGTGGAGGGAGCTGAGCAAGCTGGATATTACTCTTCTTCTCTATTCATTCTTCTTTCAAGTATCTTTTCTTATGTTTTCCAAATCTTCATAATTTTGTATACGTAGGTAGAACATTGTAAAATTATAAAGTGTCAAGAGTCAAGGTTCATAATAAATAGCCAAGAATTTCTAAAATGTAATATCTCTTGTATCTTGAAATATAATTTCATGGTTGAGTTCTGTCATATGACCGTCTCTAAATTGAAGTGTAAAGTTTCTTTAAGTTAAAATAATAGAGTATTCATACTCTGCAGACACATTTATTTTCGTGTATTCTATTTATTATTGCCTTATGTTCTAGGAGAAGTCTAATTTTTTTAATAAATGAAATTATAATTTACATCTTCAAATGGATTATTAAGAATGGTTATGTGATGCACATATATTGGTGATCTTGTTTTCACTGGGTGATAACATTCTTCTAAGATCTTCAAGAAATGTTTGAGATCTTATAGTGAGGAATGCTCTCTATTTGACGGCGTTGCCTTCCTTTTGGTACTGGTCAATCTTACAGATGCTTTTTTAGTTTAGTCCCATAAATTAAAAAGAAAAACCCCTTTAATTTTATGTTGAGTAATGTTGGGAGTAATATAGTTTTATTCTAAGTGATGTTTGATGCTAAATGGATTAATTGTTCAAGTGATGAAATAAAAGTCCCATTCATATGAATTTGACAATTGCCCACATTTACAGGTATGTATTTATTTTCTTAGATATATTTATCATATGTATAGACTTAAAAGTAGGAATACCCTCCCGAGTCCTATGGAGATCAAAGTGAAGAAAGCTCTTTGTTCCTTGTCAAGTTACATTTTCTTTTCTTCAATCTATGGATAGTGCTAAAATTGTGATCTAAGTTTCTTAGGATTGAAGTTTGCAAGAAAAATCGCTAACAATGTCTATTGAAGCCTCGCAAGATTTAGGTCATAATAATAATAAGTGTTGTGAGGCTACAACTTACTAGTTATAGTATGATGAAATGTTAATCACACTCTTGCAACGGTTTGGATCATGAACTGGTAGTGGTCATGAACTTGTGAGTTATCCTTTAGTGGTTATAGAAGATATCACTCACAATGTCACAAGTTGAACAAGGGGTCAAGGATGCTATCTTTAAAAAAAATGAGTCAAGATAGGATGTCTACATATGGGCTAGGGTCCACAAAAGGACATAAAATAGGGCTTGTTGAGTTTTTTTCTTGTCCTGCAATAAAAATATCCAGCAGTTCCAATGGCTATAGGTTCAGTCAAAAAATAGATTTCTGATGGTTTCAGGAATAGTCAGATAATAGAGTTTCAATAGCTACAAGAACAGTCACATAAAAGAGCTCCAATGGTTATAGGAAAAATCATAGAACAAACTTCCAATCGCTACAAGAATAGGCACATAACATACTTCTAATGGTTGCAGGAATAGTCAATTGTGAAATCTAAAACTAATTATTGAATAGAAAAGTAACTAAACCAAATGATTGGAATTATCACCAAGTGGCCCCCTTGGATGATTCTCCCAAAATATTAACAAAGATGCAAAAAATTAAAGTATCATTCTATCCATAGAACAAGGTTTCAATGACTGCAGGAATAGTCAACTACTAAAACTAATTACTAAACAAAAAAGTAAATACTTAACCAACAAATGAGTGGAGTTATCACCAAGTGGGCCCCTTGGATGAGCCTTCCCAAATCTGAAATTAGATGTATAAAATTAAACTATCATTCTATTCATCAAAGTGTTGTTACAACTTGACAGTAATATGATAACTTTAGTGTGCACAAGAAAATTGTATATCCATGACTACTTTAGCATAACATCATTTAATCACATGTAAGAGTAATATAGATAAATCACATAACATTTTTATATAACAAAAATATATATGGATAGTTTCATGCCCATAGCTAAATAAGTTTAAGAAAATAACATGAAAAGTATCAATAACTAGGTGCTAAACCCCATAATAATGATGGGTAGCTACAAGAAGTTGGGTCCCACTTTTGGCCAAAAAGTGGAAGTGTTTTCTTTGTTTTTCAAAATTTATGTCAATTGATGTCCAAATTTGAAGCACTTAAAGATTGAATCTTGAAAAACTTCAGTAATATAAAATTTAGTGCTCGGAATTTAGTTTTTAAATATGTAATTTATTTCAATACCCACATGGTATAAATTGAATTTTAGTATGCATGTCTAAAAACCACTTTTTCAAAATGCCTATTTCAGGACCACACCTCATGTGTGTACGGACACCCTTTTTTGAAGTAAATGAATGTATTTTTGGGAATCCTTTTGGGAAAAGGTACCTAAAACACTGAAGATTGATGAGAATATTTTATCTTTTTTTTTATTGAATATTTTTTTTTTATTAATTTTTAATTGACTATAAAGTATATTTTTTAAACCTTTGGTGTACGGACACAATAATTTGATGATAACTTCACTTTTTTTCAATTTTTTTTTTTTAAATTGAAAAGAATTATATGTAGTTTGATTACATATAACTCATTTTTCAAAAAACAAAAAATTAAAAAAGTTATTAAAGTTTTAGTTAACCTTGGTATTTCAAGTTTAGGTACCACGTTGGCTTAATAAATATTGTATAAATATTAAAATTCATCATATCACTATAAAATTTATATTTTTATAATTTGTACAATAAGAGCTAAAATGGGTTTTCGTTTTATCAAAAAATTCATTTGGGAAGTTGTCCTAAAAATTATGGTAAGGCAGAAATTTTACTCTGTAATGCCTTAGCCATTTTTTTGCAGGGTCAAGCACAGGCTTGGTGGGACCAAGCCTGTCCCGAACCAAAACCCAAGCCAAGAGGTAAGGTTCCCACCCATAGATTTACAAATCGGGTTCCCGTTATTTAAATTCAAATAACGGGTGCCTATTTTGTAAATCTAAAACGAGCGCCCATTTTTTGATACTAAAAATGAGCACCCATTTTTTGAAACTAAAAATGGGCACCCATTTCTTAAAGAGCCGTTGCAATCAAAAAAACTAAACTATGGGCCTGATCTAATGATTGTGACTTTTCATTTTATTTTCTATCGATTCGTACCAGACAAAGAATATTTCTGCCAACATTCCTTTTATTTGTCTTATTTCGAATCTAACATTCATAAAAGATTGTTTCAATTTGAATTTTGGTCCAAAAATGGGATCAAATCAACGTAGAAAGAGGTTAAAGAAGAATCTGACACTTGAGGAGATTGCAAAAAATAGAGAGGAGGCAAAACGACAATGAGAAAGAAGAGAAAGACTTCGAAACCCGAATAATGTTGGAGCATCAAGTTCAACAATTGTTTCAAAAGAGGAGGACAATGAAGACACCATAATGGATGTAGAGGTTGAAGAAGCAAAATCAGGTGCATCTTCTAATCCAGTATTGGATACAGGTATCTCTTCGCATCCAATTGTTACAACTTATTCTGATAAAGATGTTCATGATTTTCTACAAGCAGGTTACAATAGAAATGATTTAAATTTTATTCCTGAAAATATATTAACAAGTTTAATTGCACGTGAAATTTTAGAAATTAGTAATGTTAATCATAATGATAAAGGAACTGAAAGTCAAACTCCAATTGAAATTGAAAATCAAACACCAATTCAAATTGAAATCAACAATGTAAATGTAGACATAGAAACACCGATTGAGAAAGAAAATCATTTGAATGATAATGAAATAAATGAACAATTTTAATTAAAATTTGATGTGTTAGACAATCTGCATGGTTTGGTTTCATCAAGACAGATTAGGACACATGCAAGCAGATTGTTTAGACAATTTTTTTATAATAAGAAATTTGAGTTTCAATGTCAATTAATGTTACAATTAATTAAAATGTCTAAAATGCGAAAAGTGATGAAGAGGTTAGGCATTTATGTGAAAACTAAGAAGAAGGATGAGTCTCTAAAATAAGTTGTATCAACTGTTGCTAGTGCCTTGACACAATTGGAAAGAAAAGTCATTCTAAATATAGTAATGCGGCACAGCGAGCAATAACAACAACTTTAGTAAACAAAACTACTACTGATAAAAGAATAATTTCAAACATAAGTGGATATCTTAATATTAATCGTAAAACTTTAGCAAGAGCTGTAAAGAGAAGAGTTAACTTTGAAAGTGATTCGACAAACCATTTATGGACCTTCAGTGGTAGACTCCCGAGGTCTGACATGAAACTTATTGGTGAAGTCAAAACTTTGATTAAAATTTTTTGGCACGATAATACAAGAGTATCCCCTAATGCCAGAGATGTTCTTAAATTAAGAGTCAGTTCAAAAGTTCATGATCCACATCCAAAACACCTTTTAGATATGACTCAAACAGAATTGTATAAAAAATTTGTGGATGATAAGGTGTTAACTATTAGTATTAGTCAAAGATCTTTTGAAAAATGTAAACCATGGTATGTAAGGATTAAGAAAGAAAGAATCACCTTTTGTTGCAAAAATCATGTTCAATTTCATTATCATTATGATATTTTTCAATTTATACATTCTACTATGCATACTAATGAAATGTTGCAGGAGTGTGGTATAAATATACCACCTGAAACTGTAAAGGAGTTTATATCAAATTTGTTTTGTAACCCACCTAATGAGCAATTTTATCTTTTGAATGCATGTGTTTCTGGTGTATGTAATGTATGTGGCAATCTTACATTATTAGATGAATGTTTGCATGAAAATATTTCATTTGATTTTGGACAACAATTAGTTGATGTACAAAGATTTAAAACTGTTGAGTATCCATTGAAGGATGGAAAAGTTGGAAAACGGTGTGACCTAATAACTGAAAAACTTAGTGTTAATGCTTTTATGAATGAATTCAAGAGTAAGATCATACCTAAATATGTGAAACACTCTCACAATTCTAGATGGTTTGATGGACAATTTCGCATATGCAAGAATACATTTCCAATTGGTAGTATATTGTTAGTTGCTGACTTTGCAGAGAACTACACGCTTGCACCACAAGATGAGATCCAACCACAATATTATAATTCAGTGCAAGTAACAATTTTTTTTCATATTGTCTATAGACATGCACCTGATAGTACAGAAGAGGATAGGAAAATATTGAGAGAGTACCATTTCTATATGAGTGATAATAAGTTACACTCATCGGAGTTTGTCCAGTATTGCTTTAATACCTTTTTGAAAATTTAAGGGAGAGAGAAATTCATATAACACAAAATCTAACCTAGTAATTTAATACAATTTATTGTAAAACTTTAAATTATATATTAGTTACATGTGTATGTCATATAATTTATGATTATATATATATTTGAATTATAAACCTTTAATTTAAACAAGTTTTATTTACAGTGCACATGTACTTAATTTGGTTTTGCAGGACATGTGTATGCTGTTGTTGCACCTAAGGATAATGAAGAGCAGATAGAATATTGGTTAGCTCGATGTGTAGAACCCAAGAAAAATTTGATAAGTCATCAAGTAGATGATGATAATTTTTAGTATCCAATTGGGTCTATTGTGGTAGTTGGTACATGGCTATGCAAATACCTAACAAGAAGGAATGGTTTACCAGCTTTTGAAGACTACCAATCAGAAAAGAAGATTATACACTATTCCCATTTGGTAGTGGCAACAAATATCAAATTGGAAAGATACAAAGGGAGATCTGCTAATAAAATTTTATGGACACTTTCAATGGAAGAGCATGAGGCAATCATAGATGCATTGTAGAAAAGAGAGGATGCTAATAGTACATTAGGTTGAATCAAATTTATACATGTAAGTTTTTATTCAATTGTCTTATTAACTTTAAAATTAAAATTAACTTTAAATAAACTTGAGTACATAAATTCTAACATTTCAACATGTTTATTTTTATGATGCAGTCCATGTCGGGAAGAACATCTAGATGCATTGCAGAAAAGAGAGGATGTTGATGGTACATTATATTGAATCAAATTTATACATGTAAGTTTTTGTTCAATTGTCATATTAACTTTAAATGAACTCGAGTACACAAATTCTAACATGTCAACATGTTTATTTTTATGATGTAGGATGTTAGGAAGAACATAGATCTGCATTGCAGAAAAGAGAGTATGCTGATGGTACATTAGGTTGAATCAAATTTATACATGTAAGTTTTTGTTCAATTGTCATATTTGTATATGTTTTCTACATGTCTTCTTTGAAGTGTCATAATTTATAATTTAGAGATATAGATTTGAAATTAAAATTAAAATTAACTTTAAATGAATGTTTATAAATTCTAACATTTCAACATGTTTATTTTTATGATCCAGGATATCTGGAAGAACATAGACATGAACTATTTATGTAGTACAATGCACTCTTGTATTCGTACAATTTTGGGTTAATAATTTAAGATCACATGAACTCACTTTTATACATCAAATTTTGTTTTAAATATTTAAGTTAAATTCATAACTTTGTATTCACCTAATTTTGTTGTTACAAATATTAAACTATGCACATTGGTCAGATTATGTTCACTTAATAGATCTCATTGTCTAATAGTTATTAAGTTTGTAATGTATCCATATTGTTCTTGTCAATTTTACATGTATTAATAGATGTCATTGTTAGATCTAGATGATTTTTTTTATAGTTAATCAAAGTGTTCATATTACTTGTAACACGTATCTAGATATTATACTTAGATCAATTACACATGAATTAATAGATCTCATTGTTAGATAGATGTTTTTTTAATGATAAATTGATAAATTACATAACAAGTCCTGATTAAGATAAATTGATAAATTACATAACAACTCATGACTAAGATAAATAACATAACAAGTCCTAAAATAATTGACATGTATCATAATGTCCATCATATCAACTCATGATATATACATACAATCACAAAACAAAGTCCTACTCTAAAAACAAGTCCAAGTACAATATAAGTTACAAGTGGACTAGTATATAATGCAAGTCCTACTCTAACAACAAGTAAAAATAATATGAACAATTTTAAACAAGCCTAAATAGTCATCATAAAACAAGTCCAAATAGTCATAAAAAATAATATGAACAAGTCCAAATAGTCATCATAAAACAAGTCCAAATAGTCATCATAATCTAACTCTACTCATATTGCTAATCTACAGTCCTCTTCACTCCACGTGAAGAGGACTACGATGCATCAACATGCTCTGTCTGGTCCTGAGTACCCTGATCCTGCTCTATCTGGTCCTGAGCACCCTGATCTTGCTCTGTCTAGTTTTGAGCACCCACATCCTCAACTACATGAAAAGTGGATGAAGCCAAGTCCTGTAAAAAAATTTAAAGTACAAATTAAAAATTATTTAAATTAATCATCTAAGATCTAGATACACACATGACATTGAAAAAGATCTAGATACACACAAGACATTGAAAAATTACTTAAATTAATCATCACCTCAAAGGATAGTGTCGATGGATGCATTTGGCTTAATCGTGTAGCCATGCCAAGACTCATGGTGGTGTCGACCTGAACAACATATATAAAGGATGAATCAAACTTATAGTACATATATACATAAATTATAAAGTATATATAACTTGATTAAATATATAAATATGGAATAAAAACATGTGTACATTACCTGTGTGTGACACGTAGCTAATGTCACCGATGAGTGAGGATGTAAATGGGATTGTGCAACATGAGACAATCCAAAAGCCTACAATTACAAAAAAATAAGTGAGAATCAAAGTTGTACATAAATTAGTAAGATACAAATACTTAAAATTAATAAATGAAAAACATACTACAGGTATATGCGGCTGACTCTAGGTGACTGGTGGGGTAGAGAATGAAGGACTCCCAATCTCAGTCGTACATGAGAGACCCTACAAAATCACAAAAATATGTCAAACACATTATCAATTAAAGTTTATTTTGTTTAAAGTTTAAATGTATCAAGATCAAAGTGCATACTGTGAATGGAGCACTAAGATGTCGAGGTGTCGATGTCATATGATGATGGCTAATGAATGTTGGAGGGTCAACCCTCCTTTGTTCACCAAAAAATCCACATGTTATGGCTCATAATTGTATAAATAAGAAATTTAATACTACACTATATTTAAATTATAATTAAATTAACTTGTGCGGGATGATCATCGTCTGCATTGAGGAAATCAACATATGATGATATATCATCTCCGGCATCACCATGTGCACCATCATCATCATCGGCATATCCACCATGTGCACCACCAGCATCATCACCATATCCACCATGGGCAGCATGGGTAGCATCAGGATCAGACTGGGGACCCATACATATACCCCCACAACTCGTGCAAACATGTGTTGTAACAAATTGCCTGTAAGGGCACTCAAAGAAGCAAGAGATGACTGCGCTACTCGATGATAGACAAGTGTGGGAAGTACAGGAGTTGGAAGAGGAACAAGGAGCTCATTGCACACATGATTTCTAGTTCTGTCACTCAATTTGGCACCTAGCCTATCCTGTGGCATGCCCCGACCAACCCCCTGAAATGCTCTCATGTCAAAATAATTGGGTTTCTTACCCAATTCAAACTCAGCCCATAATTTCTTCAAAAAATAAAGTGGACCTCATGATTAGCATGTGGTGGATGGTCAAATACCATCCACCACCACTCCCAAAAATGCTCTGCTATCCCGGGGTGTCTACACCATCTAATGGAAATGTGTTGCTTCTTGCCAACTATTTGCTTACCTATTGTACGGTTCTAAAAATAGCATGCCAAATCATTTTTTGTAATTTTTAACTTATTAACCTCTTTATAAGAGAGGCCATTAGCATAATATACACGCATAGACTCCCTCCATGACTCAAAACTATCAATCTCATAGTCTAATGTTTGTATGGAATCTACTACGCCTTGCATGCTATCTGCAAGGTGTAGTAGCTGGACAGACGGATATGGATCATGCCTCATAATTTTTATGTCTCTCAAGATGTCCTCTACATTTCTCCTAATATTATCTATGAGCTCTCTAGGTGGAGGTGGAAGGGGAGGGGGAGGTGGAGGAGGAGGTGGTGGTACATGCTGACCTATAAGCTCATCAATGTGAAAATCATCCATATTGCCAATCTGTGTACAAATAAAAACATGATAATTTACATTTAACATACTGTAAAATATATTTTACCTTACAACTTGAATGACTTAAATAATCAAAACTTAAGAGGAAGGAGAGAGAGAGAGAGAGAGAGAGGAAAAAGAGAAGAGAGAGAGTGAGAGAGAGGGAGGAGAAAGAGGAGAGAGAGAGAGAGAGAGGAGATTGAGTGAGAGAGAGAGGAAGAGGGGAGAGAGAGAGAGAGAGAGAGAGGAGAGGGAGAGAGAAAGAGGAGAGAGAGTGAGAGAGAGGAAGAGGAGAGAGAGAGAGAGTGTGTCTATGTTTTTAAATTTATGTTTTGGTTGAACTAAATTTATGTTTTTGTTTTCTAAATTTATATTTTGATTTTCTAAGTTTAGGGTTTTGTAAATTAACTTTTTATCTAGGTTTATGTTTTTGTTTTATTATCTAGGGTTTTAGTTTTCTATGTAGGGTTTTGCAATGTAATTTTGTATACCTAAATTTTACCAGTTTTCTACTTTAGTATAGTAATTTACTTGAAGTAAATTGAAATAAAAAAGAATTACAACTTTGAAAGATAAAATATAAAATTAAATTTATGCAATAATTTTGAAAATAACATTAAACATAGCATGAACTAAATTTATGTTTTGGTTTTCTATTTATTTATATTAAATGATTTTCTAAAATTTGGTTTTCTAAGACAATAAAAAACAATAGTACGTAGAGAGGAGAGAGAAAGAGGAGAGAGGGAGAGAGAGGAGAGAGAAAGAGGAGAGAGAGAAAGAGAGAGTGAGAGAGAGAGAGGAAGAGAGAGAGAGAGAGAGTGTGTCTGTGTTTTTAAATTTATGTTTTGGTTGAACTAAATTTATGTTTTGGTTTTCTAAATTTATATTTTGATTTTCTAAGTTTAGGGTTTCGTAAATTAATTTTTTATCTAGGTTTATGTTTTTGTTTTATTATCTAGGGTTTTTGTTTTCTATGTAGGGTTTTGCATTGTAATTTTGTATATACCTAAATTTTACTAGTTTTCTACTTTAGTACGGTAATTTACTAAGGAAATTGAAATAAAAAAGAATTACAACTTTGAAAGATAAAATATAATTAAATTTATGCAATAATTTTGAAAATAACATTAAACTATACATTTTAAAATTAAAAATAACCTGAAACTACAATTTTTAAAGACAAAAATCATAAAAAAATAATAAAAAGGAATAGTACGTACCTAGAAGATGAAAAAAATGGCAGGTGGGGTCGACAAGGGAAGCTAAACCGGGTGCCTGAGCTGTACCAAACGTGATTCCATTTTCGCTGTGGATGAAAATGACAAGAATTTTGTTTAAAAGAAAAAATATATAGATTTTCAAAATGGGCGCCCGATTTGTTCAAATCAGGCACCCGTTTTGAACAAATTGGGTGCCCGTTTTGTTCAAATCGGGCACCCATTTTGAACAAATTGGGCGCCCGTTTTGCTTTGGGTGCCCGATCCTAAACGGGCGCCCGATTTGAAAAATTGCTTCGGGCTCTCGAAGCTAAACAGGCACCCGATTCGTAAATATCGGGTGCCCGATTTGTATTACTTGTTTTCCTTCGCCGTGGACTTTCATAGAATTGGCCCCCAACTCCGAACACACACCTTGATAACAAATATATATATATATATATATATATATATATATATATATATATATATATATATATATATATATATATATATATATATATATATATATATATATATATATATATATATATATATAAGAAACCCTATAAAAATGAGCCATTATTTGGTCTCATCACTCCCCTCAACCTAATGAATTATTGGTCCTCCAGAAGGTGCAATATGATTCATCTTTCTTTCTGTCATCCTAAAATCATTGGTTGTTGTCTATCCCTTAGTTTCCATAGATGGTGTCCTATCAGGGCATTAGAAAAAGATATGCTATGTGATATATCAATATTACAGTTATTAAATAAATGCATCTAAAGTAATGAATACAAAAAAGTGGCATGCACATACCTAGATTATCATGGTTGATAGATAGATAGATAGATTTATCCCTATATGAGTTGTTAACATACAGGAAGATATATGGCACCGCAAAGACACCCCATACTTTTCCCAAGCATGTACCTAACATGATGCTGATCAAGAAGTTGCATGTCACACTACACTATTCAAATTTAATGAAGCCATAGAAGAAATGGTAATGGATGTAGATGATATGGATCTAGTGGCTAGGGCTACGAATAGGATCACCACCACACAAGAAAATGGATCAGACATCCTTAAAATGACATGATAAATTGGTGTAGAAGAACGTACTCATTTGGATGCCTCATGAAGGATTTTTTTAATTTTCACTATTTTAGTGTTTCTTCAAGGTCTCATAAGGTCCTAAAAACCATTTAGAATCAATTCAAATCTTTTTATAAGGTAATTGATGTCATTTAATGCATGTAGACCTATAAGGTCCTAATTGGGTCAAACATGGTCAAACCACTCAAGGTGTGTTAAAATGAGTGGAAATGATGTAATTGGACTAATATTGTCCATTTTGGCATGTATTAAGGATAAACATAAAGTTCTATTTTATTTTAAGTAGGGCAAAAAGTTGTAAAAAGTTGCATTGACAACTTTTGCAACTTTCTAGGGCAAAAGTTCAATTTTCAAATCCCAATGGTCACCCATTCCAAAACTAGTTGAGGACCACTGGGGATGGTATAAATGATGTTTATAATGCCTCTTATGGTCAAGGAAAATGTTGTTCTTAAGATTCAAATAAGTTGAATACAAATTTTGCTTTGTTTCCTTGCTTTATGACTGTTAAAAGAAGCATCAAAATGTTCTTACATGTTAAAAGAATGGTAGAATTATGAGGAAGGATGGAAAATATGCATGTGGATCACTTAGTATAATGGAAAAATGAATTTAAGAAAGCTTTCTTTGAGATACCAAGGAAGAACTCTTTGAGATACCATGTTTGAGAGAAAATAAGATAAATGAAATCAACATCGAACTAATTACTCAAACAATACAACTCATAAATTACATGAGGACACTTAAGAGATATAGAAATACCATGGTCATTAATTAAAATATGCGATGAAAATAAGGCATGAATGTCACCCACTTCCCTTTAAGGCAAACAATATTTTTTTCCTCAACATGAAATAATGGGGCAATTGAGTGGGATCTAGGGCCAGCAGAGAAGCACTTTTGATTTCATCATATGCATCAATAAACAACTCAATGTAAGAAATTAAGATTTACATATTAACACAAAAATACCCAACTAAATTATTGAAATTTCACTATTGATAACTCGTTCTCCATCTAGATTACAAAATCGGTCCACTTTTTGCTTTGTAACATTTCCTTTTCAAATTGTCTTGGATATTGGCCATATTTCTCCTCCTATCATTAAAACATGGCACATGGACTAGTTAAACTAATTTTTATCATGTCAATTTTAGATTGCATCATGTTTATCTTAGTTCAATTCATAGATTAATTTGCATGGTTCTTGCATCATTTAGCATAATTTCACATCCATTTTAGCATAGATCTTCATCATAGCTTTATTTCTCATTTTCTAAGTTGTCACTTATGAGCTTAATTGCAGCTGAGAGCTAAATCTAATAGGTCCTTAGGAATGGAGAGAAATGGGATGCTCTTTAGTCATTTATTCCATGCTTTATCAAAATTTCTATCATGTTTTGATTTAAATGTTCGTACTAATGTCTCATTTAGGTTTGTAGTTCACAAAATTGCACACACTAATTAATATGAAATCATTTACTTTTTCCTAGGAAATCTAAAAAAAATCATGTCACATATTTAATATACTTACAAATGTACAGATCAAGGTTTTTATTCCTTTCTGGAAACTATGATGTGTGACATGAAATTTGACAAGCCTAGCCTTGGAGGCCTTGTCCTAAAACATATCCTAATTCAATTTAACTATGCACAAATAAAAATGAAGATTTTTTTTATAAATATGGTATAATATTATGATAAAAATCAAATACCTACATACTCTCCTCACCCGACTTCCTTCATACCTCATACTTCTCATATGCTTTTACAAGCTCTTTCCATAATTTCAAACTTACATCAAGTGGCCTTTTTTAACCCTTAGCTCAGGAGGTTGTTTTATTATCTTCTTTGTTTGGTTTCACCAAAATCACTTGTAATTTTGAGACATTCATAGCTTTATCTTCTTTACATACCAACATGTGCCAAATTTTGTCTCCATGTCCTGTATAAATTATTTTTACAAGTGTGTGGGTATCTTTGAGAATGGAAAATATAGATGGTCTTTGAACCATTGAATCCATGCTTCCTTCAAACTATTCACAAATATTTATCCATCATTTTTCATTCTGACTTCCTTGAAACCACATCATATTCTATCTTGGTATTTTAGCTACTAATGAAAGATGAAATGCATGGAATGCTAGAACAAGACTACGTCCCAAGAGTGGCTAAGGCATTAGAAGTATATGTTCCTTATTCCACATTCTTAGAGTTCACTATTATTGAATTCCAACAAGATCTTACGCTCAATCTAGCAATGGTTAGGGAATGAACCAATTCCCTTTGACATAGTTGATTTGGTTGCAATGTTTCAGGCTCTTTATTAGATTTATTTTGTATGTATCTAACAAGAATTGTTAAGTCCACACCTTCCAATTTGTTCACTGCCTCTTCCCCCAATATGGAATCCAATGCCTCTCTTTCTTTGTCAGTCTCATGTCCCTATATATATAAGATATCTCCTAAGAGTTCAAACCCCATGATGGAATGAATAATAAAGACCACCAAATAACCCAAATCAACTAGAGCTTGACCATTATCTACTAGGTGGTATCCCTTTTGTGAAAATCCATTAGTAAAAATTATATATCTAAATATCTTTATATGGATTCAAATTGAACTAAAAGGAAAAACATATTTACTTTTCACATTTAAAGAGAAATCAGAGGTTTGATTTCTATCCATCTATCCTCTACTCTCTATCTCACAAAAAAATTAAACTGGACGAAAAACACTATAAACATCATCTATCTTATGTTATGTATCTGGAAACAATATAAAAGTGGGTGACCAAAATGAAGACTAAAAGATCAACAAGACCAGCCTAAAAAATAAAAAACAACTAAAACTAAAAATCAGAGTGACATATGGTGGTAATTTTAATGCAAACAAGAATTTTTAAATTTGTTTTCAATTCATTAGTCAATGTTATAGTGAATGTTTCCCGTGAATCTAATGCAATTATATGGGATTTAAATAATATGAAATTTTTTATGTCCTCATGTTTGATGTCATAGCGGTTTGTCATGTTTAATGATATAGTGGTTAACGTCGACTTTAGCATAAAATTTTACCATAAATGTATTATGTTTGGGACAGAAAAGTTGGTGTTAAGAACACCTAATTTAGCACCAATTTTTACCCTTAAATGTATCTGCTTGGGGTGCCAAAGGCGGCATAAAGTGTGTTGGTACCTGAAAAGGTTTACACTACAAAATAGCTACCAAGTTGATCTTTCAATTTCCTATGGAGAAGACAACTCCAATAATCAGAAATCTCAGAGACTTGGACCAACTGACAAGGATCTAGTAAACCCTTCTATACTTTAGGCTCTGAAAAACTAAGGTGGGTATACTTTTAATACCCTTTAATACACACTCTAAAGGCTCATAGATGGAATTAATATAAAATAGATAATCTCATATAAGGAATTCAACATAACAAGGAGATACTAGATAATGGATAATTATCCATTAAATGTCAACCTGAATAGAGCATGAGATTTGGGCAAGACAACTATAGAACAAACACAAAAGTAAAGATATTCTAATTTAATCAATTTTTGCAGCAAGGACCACTTGGACATGAACAAAAACACATGTAAATCCCACAACTATTTGAGATCGGTGCATCATCCCATTGGACAATAGAGTCATTAGAAGTACAAAATCATGCAACAAAGTTTCATCAATAGCCTAATATCTAAGAACATTGTCTTACAATATTCTTTAGCAATAATCCCAACCCAGCCTACTTATCAAAATCCCTACACAAGACCAACAAATATGAAACTTCAATCAAGCATTTTATTTAATTATTTGAATTAAAGCATGAAAGGAAAGTCGCATATCTCACAAAAAAGACACTAAATGGGATAACTCTTTGTTTTATTCCATTTAAAACTTATATGAGTCATACACTGGAGAGATCTAAACTAGCATCATACTTCATTGAAAAATATATTCTACCTCTACCATTTAACAAAATACAACCTAAAACACCCAAAAACCAATCAAATAACTTAACCCAAATTCATAGAATTGCTCTGTGGAAGATTTACAAAACTATTCCTATCCAGAAACTTGCTACTAGAACCACTAATGTTTGGAGCCAAGAGAATGGTTTGCCAAAACCAAGAAACTCGAACCCCTAAGAAAAGATAGAAGAAGAGAATAAATAGAATTGAGAAGAATCCTTGATTTGATATGATGTTTCCAATTGTCAAAATTAAACCTCCTCTAAGTTGTTGAAAAAATATCTCTCTCATCTCTTTGTAACTAAATTTGTTTCATTCTACTCTATCTTGAACCGCTGCAAATAAAAACCCCCAAAAATGGCCCCATTACACACACATGCAATAGTACCATGAAAATATCTCTGGCTAAAGATTTTTAGGAAACTCCCACAAAATAATCAACCTGTCATTGAAGAAATAATCTCCTGTAGCAATTTATCTTCTCCCATTTTCTACTTCTCCTTGCCTATGCATGCAATATTTTTTCCTAATTTAAACAAACAACCACTAAATACTTTATTTTATTTGGCCATTATTTTACATTACATTACACATTAACCCCTTTGATATTTTTATTTACTTTAGGAATGTGCAACCTTATGGATAATTCAATTTTTTCTCACTTCTTCAAACCAATCAACTCAGTTAACCTGGTCAGCTTCCCTTTGACTTCCACGTAGTAGCTTCATATTTTCCCCCAAGTCCACCTATTTGACACCTCAACATCCTATTGCATCACCACCCCTATGTCATCCCATGCCACATGTCAACATCTTGTGATACCATGTTGTACTCTCTCTCCTCAGTATTTTAATTATGGGATCACAAGATCATGCCACTTGTCACTCTTGGGCCTGCATTCCACCTCAACCACAATCACCACATGTCACTTTTTTCATGATCTCATGGTCTGACTCAACAACCTCTACCTGGATTGCGGGATTGTGGGCTGATGCCATATGTCACCCCAGATCCACATCACTGCCTAGAACTACATGCCACGTGCCTCGTTCTGGTTTATCTTTGATCTTCTAGCTTTATGTCTAAGTGTTTCCATGTCACTTCCATGTCATCACTATATTTTTAGTCAGGGTATTTATAATTTTATAGCTATCTTCCATGTCAGCACTTCGGTCAGCACGCTCAAGTTGGGCCCCATACATGCAAGCCTCCTTCTTTCCCAAAACCTTAGTGCCTCTTAGGCACTTAACCATTTATGCACTAGCATATTTAAAAAAATTTTAGACCTACAATGGGGTAAATGTGGGATAAAAGGTCCACAACCTCTCTGAACAAAATGTCACCGACCATGGAATGATGACCACACATACCTGCCAATTACATTTACCTAAAAGATTTAAAACCCTCTAGAGACTTTGTATATTTATACTTGCTCGATAATTAAAACTACTCCACCATGCTAATATTTGACTTGGCATGTAAAAATTAAAACACTCAATTAAACCAATTTACAAAGTGACGCACAAAAATGAAACTGCCTTCAGATTTAGCTTTGAAAACCTATCAGCTGGTCACTTCATGACTTGCAACTTGGGATGTCGGCCCAATCTCATATACAAAATACAAGGATGCAACTGGGATCATATGAAAATCACTTGGTCAAATGTTATAAAATTACAAATTTGACCACTCATAATATGTTGCATTTAACAATCTGGAATCTGAATAAAATGTGAATCGAAAGGCCTTGGAAAACTGTGAAAAATGATTCATTAGGGTCTGAAAAATGGATACAAGAAATTTTTCATGTCTAGAAAATAGGGGAACACTTGGATTGCACTCATCAATCATAGGTCATGAAATTGAAGACCTCAGAGTAAGCAACTTGAAATTCCTGATTAAGTACAAAGTGTAGATTTACTTAAAACTCCCTCAGTTGAGCATATGCAAAATGGGTCTAAATTGACTGTAGGGTTCTAAAAACTAAAAAATATGCTAATTGATAGGCAATGAACACTTCCACAAGTCATTAATTCATGAAAATCACCAGGTACCTTTCACATGATGAAGCCTCAAACTCACAAGGTACCTAAGTGCATGAAGACCAAAACATGACACTCACAACTAATGCACAAAAGGTAGTTCCAACATCTTCACAAATTTAAACATGAAATTCTCAAGAAATTGAGAGAACCAAAAAGTACCCCTAATTAAGTGCCTAATTTTGATTTGAATTTGTGTTCATCTTGTAATTATAAGATATGAGCTCTAGTTGTCAAGATTCTAGGTGTAAATGTTTTGTGAAGAGAAAAATGTTGTATGTCCTATTTTGTTTTTCATAGTGCATCTTAATGAGAAGTGAACATATTAACAATATAATCTCAACAATATTTTCTTGGTGCACAACTGTTATGTGACTAGTAGCATATGTATATTAAATAATATATATAAAGGAAGTAGAGAGATTTTATTTTTTAAAACAGGGGTAAACACTTTGACCTAGAGTTATGAATTACTAAAGGAACAAATGGGGGACCTCATCCCCAATGGGATTTGAAACTTGATGGCAAGAAAAAAAAAACATAAGAATTCAATTTCTTTTATTATTACGATTAGCATGTAATTTGGTTTAGCGTTAGTTTTAGTGTATAATTTTGTATACAATCAAGGTTCAATTTGGTTTAGTCTTATGTTTAGGGTATAATTTGATTTAGGATTAGGCTTCAATTTTCCTTAATATTCAATTAGGTTTTCAGTTATCATTCTATTTGGTTGTGTTATAGGCATGGTTTAATTTTGTTTAGGATTTGGGTTTAATTTAGTTTAGATTAATATTTTAATCTATTTTAGAATATAATTAGGTTTAGGTTTTAGGGTTAAACTTAGTTTAGTGTTAGGTTTCAATTTTCTTTAATGTATGGATTCAATATAGTGTAGGTTTAGGACTACATTTTTAAACATTTAAATGATTAAGGTTAAAATTGGTTTACTGGTAAGGCTAGGGTTAGAGTTAAAGGTTAAAATAAGGTTTAGTGCTTAATTAGATTTAATAAGGGTTTTATTTTTGTTTATGATTAGGGTTCAATTTGGTTTAATGTTTAATTACTTTTTAGGTTTGGGTTTAATTTTATCTAGTGTAAGGGCTAGGGTTCAATATATTTTTACATTAGACTTAGTGTTCAAGTTTGTCTAAGATTGAGGTAATGGTTTAAGTTGGTGTACTATTGAATTTTCTTTACGATCAAGCCTAAAATTTGGGTTGTCATTTAGAGTTAGGGTTACAGTTCAGTTAAATTTAGGGTTAATGTTTAACTTAGTTTAGTGTTAGGTTTAGGAATATGTATACAATGAGAGTTAGTGGTAGAATTCAAAGTTGGTTTAAATGTTCAATTAGATTAAGGGTTAATTTTTAATTTGGTGTTAGGATTAAGGATCAAGATGGTTTAGGGTTAGGTTTCAATATGGTTTGAGTGTTAGGATTAGGGTACAATTTGGTTTAGTTTTATGGTTAAAATGTCAAATTTGGTTTAGTGTTACAATTAGGTTCAATTGTTTTTAGTGTTTGTCTTACTAGGATTAATGATTTATTTAAGCTTAGGATGTAATTTAGGTTTTGGTTTAGTCTTAGTTATAGGTTTAAATTATATTTAGGGGTAAGGTTATAGCTCAATTTAGCTTTCTATTTGTGCTTGATTTGGTCCTAAGTTTAGGTGACAATTATATTTAGATTTAGGGTTATAGTTCAATTTATATTTTGGTTTACTATGAGAGTTAGGGTTTTATTAAATTTAGGACTGAACCTGGTAAAATAATTAATTAGGTTCACAATTAGGGATCAATTTACTTTAATATTACAGTTAGGTTCAATTTGGTTAATTGTTCGATTATGTTGAAGATTGTGATACAATTTGTTTTAATTTTTTTAAGGTTGTGGTCAAATTTGGTCTAGGGATATGGTTCATTATTAATATTAGATATATAAATAGAGTTAAGATTGGGGTGTAAATATTAAACCTAATTTAGTAAGGGTTAGGGTTCAATTTGGTTTAGTGATAATATTAGGGTTTAATTTTTTAAATTTTATATTTATAGTTTAATTTGTTTAGTGTTAGTTTTATAGGTTCATTTTAGATAGTTGTCTTTCTAGATTAAACTATGTGTAATTTAGAAAGAACTTGCAATGAAAGAACTCAAAAGCAATAACATAGAGAAGGAGAGAAGGAATGAAAATATCATTCATTAACTCATCAAACATCATACATGTTGGGTTGTAAGGCCTTCCTAGTTATGACCAATACAATGAAATTCAATTACAAAATAGTCCTCATACATGAGAGGATCCAAACTTATGATTCTATCTTCCTAAATCACCCCCACTCAATCCTAGAACAACTCTACTTATAATTTATACAAGAGGACACCAAATAGGTCGGCTCTAAAGATCCTTTAGATCCAACATTGGAGAAAGAAATTACTCATATTTAGGTCCACACACTTCACAATGATCGATCCCATCATATCTGATCTCTTTGTTAGATGGAGAAATCACTCTGCATGTTGGTTGAAGGTCCTGGTGTGTCAAAGTTTGCATCATCATTGTCTGCAGGTGGAGGGACTCGTAGCTCCTCTGTACTACTCTCGTGGTGGCTTCCTTGGTGAATGATCTATGTGTCATGTGTTTGTTTTCCCATCTATCTCTTCTATATTTATTTCCCTTTTTATGTTTGGTTGTGTTTATTCATGTGTGTAGTCACTTGCTTTGTTTGGCATTTCCTTTCATTATATCCCACTGGGCTTCAGCTCTATTGCATTTATGTTTTCTTTTTCCACTTGCGATGATGGCCATCTAGTATTAGATTCTGGTCGATTTCCCATGATTTCTTTTGATGGTCGTGGAGGGCATTAATGATGGAAAAGATAGGCAAGAAAATGATAAAAAGGAAGAAGAAGGGTTGCAGGATGGTGGTGGAGGGAAAAATAAACCTTCATACCAAGCAGTTGTGGTGGAAGAAACGGTTCTTCCTGAGTCAGCATAGTTTGAGGTGGTTGAAAAAGATGGAGGAGGACCTCTCGAAACCAATGGATATAGACATGGAGGAGAACACGATGAATTGCCTATAGATTTCTCCAAAGGAGAGAAAGAAGGAGGAGATAAAGGTAAGACTCTGTTGCCTGGTGCTAAGATCCTCACCCTCTCTCTGAATGTAGACATGGTAAATGCTATTAAAGATGAACAATCTCATTTAAAGAACATTGTTATTTTCTTTGTTTGCATGGATATGAAATTTATGCCTGCTAGAAAGTTTCTTGATGACTGGATTGGTAATGTGTAGTAAGAAACTCGGTATCAATGTTGGCTTTTGTCGAATGATTTAGAGGGGTTTGTTTGTTATTTTCTTTAAAAATCATGCTATGCAAGAAAAGGTGTTAAATAAGGGGTACTGGAATGTGGGGCAAACCATGTTTAGGGATCTTCCTTGGTCACCCAAATGTAAATCCTAAAATTTCATTTCTCTCTCCTCCCTGGTGTGGGTTGAACTTAGGAATGTCTAGTTGGAATTCTGGTAGTTTATACCCCATCTTCTAAAACTGCTTGGTTCCATTCTTCAAGTTGAAGAAGAAAAAGTGACCCTCTTGCATCTCAATACTTGAGCCCTTGTCATTCTTAACCCTGAAATTTCATTTCCTGATGAAATTACCTTGGATATTGAAGGAGATAGATGGAATTGGGCTATTGTTAGACTCAGATATTGGGGCATGTTTTCATTGTAAACTTAATATACATAATAGGAAAGAGTATTTCCCATTGTTGAAACATTTCTCTAAAAAATTTAGTGAAAACCACAGTTAGGATAAAAATACTCCTCCCCTACTGAAGGAGAAGGATAAAACGGCCAACAAGAACAATAACTCTGACAATAGTAATGAAGATAATAATACTGGCTCAACCCATGAGGAAGTGGCCAGCAGAGGTAATATTGATAGGCCCAAGGAAACTCTTGATACTCCTTTGGACAAGTTTGTCTCACTTTCAAACCCTCTTTTTGAAAATGAATTTGAGATTCACACTGTTGTTCCTAACCACGATGCCCCTCCCTATCTTCCTATAGTGAACAAGGAGGAGATGAAGATGGGTTTGTAGAAGTTATGTCAAAAAAAAGAAGAAAAAAAGGAAAACTTATGAAAGAAGTAGTAGCATTAAAAATAATGGGAAAAATAATAAGGTGAAAAATAATGAGCTACTAGAATGTTTTAACATATTATGTAAGAATTCTAATACCCCCAAAACCCTATGATGATGAACATACACTGTTGGAATGTTAGGGGGTTGGAAATGCCTGACAGTAAATACATTGTCAGGAATTAGTGTAATAATTTGTACATTAAGGATATTGTTTGTTTATAGGAGATTAAAGTGACTGGATATAAGGCTCATAACACTCTTAAATTTATCTAGAATCAAGCTACTTGCTTATACTCTGATCATACTAGAGGCAAAGGAGGGGTTGATATGTTGATAGGGAGTAAATGGGCTGATAAAATGATTGACAAGTGTACCTCTCCTTGCCAAAGAGCTATATGGGGGAAGTTTAAAGAGTAGGACTAGGAGTTAGGAATTTGAAATATTTATGCTTCTAACGACTATGGGGAAAGAGCCACTTTGTGGGATTGGCTTGCTAGCAACCTTCCTGACATAAAATGGGTGTTAATAGGGGATTTCAATATGATTGAGAATAAACAAGATAAATCTGGTGGTAAAAAGCATGAGTGGAAAGACAATGAATTCTTCTTTTGGTCTAAATTTAAAAGGAGATTCCAAATTAGCGATCCTCTAGAAAATATGAAAAAAGAATACAATAATATTTGGTTTTCTTGGTGTAATAACCAGTCCTATAAGAACAAGGTATACTGTAGACTGGACAAGATCTATTTTAATAAGATGTGGATTGGGTTGAAGTAATAACTAGGAAAAAAACCTATAGAAATTAATCTTTCCAGCCTCTCTAATCACTCCCCAATTCATGTTTGTATCTTTCTCAAAGCCTCTGATTATTAGTCCTGTAGATGCAAGAGGAACTCCACCTTCAAGCTTAACACATCCCTTTTGAATGATGGGGACTCCTTACAAGCCATTAGGACTGTCACTGCCTTATCTAAGTTTTGCAATGCCAACCTTTCTGCTAGAGAGAAGTGAAACTCTTTGGTGTTAACATGGAAAAATTTGTTCCAAATTATAGGGGCTAAATGCACCATTGATAGAAACCAAGAGTAGAAATTCTATCAAACCAAACTAAATGATATTGAAACCCAATTAAAAGCTAAAGGGAAAGATCAAGACCTAGAGCAATCCCTCATTGACACTAAAGCCACACTTAGAAAAATTCAGAACTATAAAATTCAAGGTCGAAAAGTTAGAGCCAATGCTAGATGGATTAAAGATGGGGATAGAGGATCCAAATACTTTTTCAATTTGATCAAAGCTAAACACTCTAGGGAATAAATTGTAGGAATGCAAACATAAGGAGGAGTTACTAAAGATAATCAAGAAACCTTGAGTGTTTTTACAAACTTTTACAAGAAGTTCTCCTCTGAACACAAAGAGGAGAATATTGAAGCAATAAACAAATGTACCAAAATTATCCCTCGAAAAGTGTCTCAAGAACAAGCCAGGGCCCTAGAACAAGAAATTAGAATTGAGGAGATTGATGAAGCCATTGGATTTTAGCCAATGATAAATCCCCTGGAATTGATGGGTTGTCGGCTGAGTTTTACAAGAAGAATAAAGAATGGATGTCTAGTGAACTGCTAGATGTGTATGAAGAAGCCTTTGAAATTGGATCTCTAGGTGAAAACATTAATAAAGGGCTGATCAAACTGTTACCTAAATATGGAGACAAATCTCAGATGAAAAATTAGAGACCCATCACTCTACTAAATATTTCATATAAAATTATAGCTAAAATCATGGCCAGAAGAATCATTGACATCCTTAAAGAGATAGTGTTAGTTACCCAAATTGGATTCATAAAAGGCAGATAAATTCTAGACAATCTCATCACCAATTGGGAAGCTATGAATTGGGCAAAAGTAGACAATCAGAATGCGGATATGGTTTTGTTAGACTTTGAAAAAGCCTATGATAGAATTGAGTGGCCTTTCATTCTACAAATGCTAGAAGCATTTGGATTCCCTAAGTTCTTCTGTAGATGGGTCAGCATCCTGTTTAAAGATTCTTCTACAGTGATTGATGTTAATGGTGAATTATCTGAATGCACCCCCCTCGGGAGATCTATTAGATAGGGGTGTCCTCTTGCCTCAGCTCTGTATGTTATTGTTGCTGATGCCCTATCCTTCATCCTCAAGGCTCCCGATCTAGGTCACCCAATCAAAGGTATTATGCTTCCCAACAAGGAGGACCTTCTCATTGAACAGTTTGTTGATGACACTGCCTTGTTTTTGGAGATGGAGGAAGAAAACTTTGATAATGCTATTGCTAGACTCCAATTTTTCTGCTTGGCATCAGGAGCCAAAATTTCCCCTCATAAATCTATCATCCTAGGTTGGACAAAGGTATCCTCAGGATGGCTTCAAAGTAGAGAATGGAAGTGGTCAAGACCTTCTACCATTGTAAGATATCTTGGGATCCCTTTTTCTATTAATCCCTCCATTAATGACATATGGGAATGGATCTATAAAAAAATTGAAAGAAAACATCTAAAGTGGCAATCCCATATGTTGTCCTTAGCTAGCAGAGTCCAAATTTTCCAGAAGGTGTTATCTTCACATGCAGTATACTCTTCTTCCACCTGGGTATTGGCCAATAGTCAAATCAATAAGTTGGAAAGAATACTAAGAAAATTTCTATGGTCAGATGGTCATGGAAATAGGAAAAGGCACTGTGTTAAGTGAGAATGGTGTTGTACCCCTAAAAAATTGGGAGGGTTAGGGTTGAGAGATCTTAAAGCTCAAGGTTTTGCACTAGCAGCCAAATGGACCCTCAAGGCCCTAAAAGGGAATGAACCTTGGAAAGTCCTGGTTAGAAATAATATTACAAGAGCTACCATTAGAAAAGGTAAGAAGTGGAGTGATGTTCCTCTAATAGATCTGATTATGGGGGATTTTGAGATTCAAGTTATTGGGTCGAAGGATTTTCAAACTATATGGAAGGCTTGGTGTCAAGTCAAACCACTTATATGCTCAAGAACTGTTGTTGGGAAGAGTCCTTATTATGTAGTAGTGGATAGGTCTATTTGGTGGGGGGTATATCTAAATGGAAAACCTCTGGCCTTAACACAATGTTGCTCAACCAAAAAATGGCATAAAAAAGGGATATCATTAATTTAGGATGTATTGGTTGAGAAGCAATTGGGATCTTGGGAGGTCTTGAGAGAAAAGTTCAATATCCCTAACTCTCAGAAGAAGACATTCACCTTAATCTCTAAAGCCTTTGGTAGATTTTTTCTTGGTAAAATTCTAAAGTCAGAGCACTTGCTAGATTTTATGAGATGAAATGATGGCAATAAAATTGAGACCTTTTCCTGCAAATATATTTATAACATGCTTAAAGAAGAAAATGGAATTTTTAACAAAATTAATCAAAGCTGGAATATTGATTGGTCTAATACTAGATGGAACTTCATGTTTGATTTCATTTGGCATTCTAAAGTCGAACCCAAAATTCTTTGTTTTTGTTGGTTGCTCTAGGTAGAAAAAAATGTTGTTGGCTCCTTTTTGTCTTAGAATGGACCTCAAAATGTTTGTTGTTCTTTGTGTAATTGTACTAAAACATTTGATCATTTACTTTTTGAATGTATATTTGTGAAGAAATTGTGGACTAGTTTTCTAGGAGACCCTGTTGTGTGGAACTGTCCAAATTCTTTTTCTTGGTCTGAGATCATCATTGGCTTTGTGAATGAGTTTGATTACAAGTTGAATTTCTTTTGGTTTTCCCTAACTAGAGTTGTCTTTTGGACCATTTGGAAATTGAGGAATGAAGAGATCTTTCAGAATAGGAAATGTGACCTTACTGAGTTTTCATTAAACTCACACATCTTACTATTGCTTCATAGGTTTCAACAAGGATAAAAATAATAGAAGAAAGATTTCAAACTCTACTGAAGGAAGGAGTGATGATTGTATACAAAAAGGACATACAATCTGCTTCCTTGGTTGACACCCCTCAAGAACCAATTAGAGAAAGTATGACAGCTAGCACTTAGATGGACAATGTATGGAGGAACCAAGAAGAGGAAAATAGGAATGAGGAACAAGAGGAAGCAACTCATAGTGAGTGGGAAACTAAAAGAGAAAATGATAACTGGAGTTCTTTAAGTCAAAGGAACAGTAACAGTGAATGGGAAAGCAACACAACTAGAATTAGTACCAGTGGATGAGATGAAGTCTAGACGAGCACTCTATCATTTTAATACTCAAACTCATATTTTTTAAAGCGAACAATACTTTTGGTTATATGCCATAGTCTATGACTCACTGTATATATGGTTACTTTTGCTAGGTGCTCTTGGTAGCAACAAAATTATAAGTTGTTTTTTTGGTTAATCTGTAATCATTCAGTTGATACTTTATGGCAATATAAAAAAAACGTATTGATCCCATCATTAATATCATGAACAACATTAACTACACATGTTGGCCAACATCAAACAATTAACCACACCATTCGGCGAACTCAAGAACTGAGTAACACCAAACACACTGAACCAACTCAGTAAAGGACAACACAAAATAGTAACTAAGTTTGTGCGTGAACGACATGAACACTTCACCAAGAACTCAAAAGTAGTTAGCAAGAAAATTGAACAAGCTACCGAGTAGCCGAAAAAGCTCTAACATATTTGTGGTTGATCCAACATTGCCATAAACCCAAGATGCTCCTGCATCATAATGATCCCTACGTAATATTTCAAAACCATAACCATCAACATGGTAAAAATCATACATGGTTTGGAATCATTATGTACAGATATCCAAAGTGAAAGATTTTAACAAAGGAACCATAAATGTGGACATTTCCAATGAAGAAACTATAAACCCTAATGCTCCCCTAAAATGATTTTTAAATATGAATGGAAAATATAGGACAAGCATTCACTTGTCTAAGGGTAAAGATAGACATTTGTGAGAGCATGATCAAGGTTCAAATATTATACGTAGAAGACATTCTATGATTCTAGGAGGCATGTAGTGATGTTGGGACAATTATTATTATGTACATTTGAGAATAACACCTACTTCCATCCCCAGCCTCATCCTCCACCCTTCTAAAAAACCAAATTAAATCAATAAATCAATCCAAAAAAAAGAAAGATGTGAACCACCAAATAAAAGATTAATTTCAAAAATCCCAGTTTTAGGGGTTTTTACAGCCATTCAAATTGTATCAAGATATTACATTTTATATTGATACCATAGGTCTTGAGTTTTAATATTAGAGTGTTCACGATTTATTTGATGCTCCTAGTATAAAAATCCGTAAGAAGTTATACTTGATGTAATTGGTTAAAATTAATAGCCAAATGTATAAATTGTATCATGCAAGATGGTTTATTCACTCAAGTGTAGATTACATGGCTTCATTAATCTTTTTTGTAAATTCAACACCTTGGGATAACCAATTATATCAAAGTGAAACATAGAAAACCCTAGACAAAATGACAAAACCAAGATACACACAAAGCCACAAAACCCTAGAAGTGAAAAATTAAGAATAAGAAGAAGCTAACCTTGAAATATACGGAAAAGAGGTCAACTTCTATGATTTGAAAGCTTCAAAAGATAAAATAGTGATCGAATCCAGCAATTGGAATGTGCAAATGAATGGTGAAATGGGGAGAAAAGTGATCACTTGGGGGACGTTAGAGTTTGTAGGGAAGAGCTTCAAAGACACAATCACAGAATGAGAAAAAAAAGTGTCGAACTCCTTTTAAATTTGTGCAACAATTACTCCTCCACATCTCTGAAATTCCCCCAACTTCTTCCCCCTACCAAAAAATATCACTTCCTTGTGCGGCCAATTCCTAATTTATTCACAGCTAAGTTCCTTGTTTAGTATTAGGATTATATGGATTAGTATTAGGATTATATGGATTAGTATTGGGATTATTAATCATGATTAGTATTAATCATGGTTAGTATTAGTATTATTAATTATAGTTAGTATGAACCCAATTATAACCCAATCTATAGTGTAAACCTAAACCCTTGTCCTAACCCTAACCCTTAGCTCTAACTCTAATCAATTCCCTAGCCTTAGCCATAATTTAAACCATGATATAAACCCTAAATCCTGAACCTAATCTCAAACCCTAATCCTAATCCTAAATCATAATCCCTGAAACCTTATAAAAATCCTAACGCTATCTATAAATTTTATCATGATATAAATCCTATACCTAAACATAATAATATTCCCCAACTTTAAACCACGATCATAACCCTAAACCCTATCCTGTCATCCTAATCCTAAATCCTAATCTTACCCTAATTGTAAATAACAAACCCTAATTATAAATGTTAAATCATATCCTAATCCTAATTGTATATGCTAAATCTTATTCCTAAATGCTATTGCTAAATCATCTCCTAACCCTAATTTTATATGCTAAACCTTAATCCTAAATGCCAAACCCTAATCCTAAATAATAAAACCTAATTGTAAATGCTAAACCATATTCAAACCCTATTTATATATGCTAGACCTTAATCCTAAATACTAAGCCTTAATATTAACCTAAATCATAATCTTAAATGGTAAACCCCAATCCTAATTACTAAACCTAATATTTAATTCGAAACCTCAATCCTAACTCTAATCATAAATATTGGGCCCTAATTTCAAATTATAAACCCTAATTCTAAATGCTAAAGCCTTATCCTATATGTTGAACCCTAAACCTTAATTATAAATAGTAAACCGTAATCCTAAATGCTAAACCCTAATCTTGAATTGAAATCTAATATATACCCTAACCTTAATACTAATCATCGTGTGGGAACACGATTATAACCAAAATAATGAACCTAACTTTAAGCCTTAATCCTAATCATAAATCATAAGCCCTAATAGATATAATGACATAATTACATTTATATTGACATTTAAAGTTAATAGATATAATAACATTTATAAATGTGTAAATAAGTCTAAATACCTTAAGTCAATCAATTTTATATGCAATTATTATTCTTTTGACATAAAAATGTTGACCCACTAGTACATTTGACCTTATTTTTCCACCAAAATTATCGACCAACAAATAAAAAGGTTTTGGTTGGTCGGATTATAGAAGGAAAATTTTGATTTTGTTTTTAATCCATGCTCGTGTTGGTCAAAATTTTGACCAATACTTTGGTGGTCAAAATTTTGACCGCCCCAGGCATAACATTAAAATAAAAAGTTTCATTTATCACTTCATTATTCCCCACAACAAAGAATGATTTCTAAACTAGGATTTACAAGTTTTATAACTTAGTCCAAAATACATATTTATTTCCCTGATCCATGCAGTAATTGTGTAGTTATGTATTTAACCATTGAAATTATAAGTAAGAGTTATACTTTAAATACTTTAAAAACAATTATGTGTTTAATTACATAAAAGAGAAAATAATTAATCTGGAAGAATTACGAGAAAAAGAGAGATAGAAGAGAAAACACAAACACTTGATAACGAAGTTCGTCCAATTAGGACTACGTCTCTAGGCCCGCTTCTCAATCTAGACATCGCTTTATTAACATTAAAATAAAAAGTTTCATTTATCACTTCATTATTCCCCACAACAAAGAATGGTTTGTAAACTAGGATTTACAAGTTTTATAACTTAGTCCAAAATACAGATTTATTTCGCTGATCCATGCAGTAATTGTGTAGTTATGTATTTAACCATTGAAATTATAAGAGTTATACTTTAAATACTTTAAAAACAATTATGTGTTTAATTACACAAAAGAGAAAATAATTAATTTGGAAGAATTACGAGAAAAAGAGAGATAGAAGAGAAAACACAAACACTTGATAACGAAGTTCGTCCGATTAGGACTACGTCTCTGGGCCCGCTTCTCAATCTGGACATTGCTTTATTAATGTCACTAGAAAATTTCCTTATTACAACATCCAAGCTTCAAATCATGTTTACAACCTCTTCTTTGCACTTGAAGATACTATCTTCGTGCTTACAACAATCTCTCACAAAAAGACTAAACTCCTTTACAACATTCCCTCCAAAATTCTCCAAGACTAATTTCCAAAAGTCTAATTTCTCCAAGGCTAATTGTCCATCTAAGGGAAAATAATCCCCATTTTATACAAAGAATTTACCATAATTGGTTTAAAACTATCTACCAAATATGATATCCATTTCCTCCCCCCAAAAATAACCCCTATCAATTTCGGGATTGTTTGTTTGGATTTTATGATTTTTAACTCCTATATTATGAATTGTTCGGGTTCCTTTTTAGTGGCTTGCCACTCACGTAATAAACAAGACCAATATCTATCGACAATTATTCCTCAAAGCCCGGCTGACGCAATGGTTGAGACAGAAAGTAGTACACGTGTGGTCTGGGGTTCAAAACACCAAAACACTAATCCAACAAGCCGAAATAAAGTCCATGATTTTTAGATGGCCTTGTGGTATGGAGGAAAAATTTTAATGCAGTTGTTGGGGTTCAAATCCCTCAACCAATATTTTGGTAAAAACAACTAAGTGCTATTGGTTGGCAGCGAATTATTGGAGATAAGAAGACACGTGTCAGCATCTGATTGGACCAATTGTACACCATGCCATCGACATTTTTGCTAACTGAGATTGCCATGTCACTATGCCACATGTTGAATTTTTATTGGTCAATCTACCATGTCACCTACCTTTCCACATCATGCTGACATCATCACTGGTCCACCTAGTCAACCTTTGATTGTAGAACTTTGACTGGCCATAACTTCTTCATACGGACTCTATTTTCAAAATCAAAAATAGTTCTAGAATTAGCACGACGAGCACTTTGACTTGGCATAATATTTACTTGCATTTGGGAAAATTCATTTTTCACTTTTCTGGCCCTCTAATTCATTTGTTGACCAGAACTTTGACCGAGCGTAACTTCTACGTACGAGCTCCTTTTTCGCCCGTTCAAGTTGTGTCTGATTCAATTTTTTGAGATCTTCATAATGATGTTGAAATTGAGAGGTTTTTGAGACAGTAAATTTTTTGAGGTTTTCTGGAACCACCTAGATCAGAAGGGCAGCGCGTGAAGAGGATTATCTGCAATTTCATTTGGACCACCTATAAGGATTTTGATGTGGGTTAACTTGCATTTTTATTTTCATTTGGACCGCTTGAACTCGTGCGCCCTTTGGGATTTTGTTACTCTATTTGTTGCATACTTTGGTGTACATTCTTATTTCTACAACTGGTTGTAGTATAGTGCTATGCATTGTTATTGAATAATTCCAGTGCATTTTTATGTATGATTCCTGTCATAGTAATTAAATTAATAGATGAATGGTGAAAGTGATTGAAAAATCTCATTTCTTTGGCTCTCTCGATCTGTACAAGCCTGTACAGATTCATCCTACAAGTTTGAGCTTAAATGGTTGAGTATTGATTGAGAGAAGCTATCACAATCCTTTTGTGGTTAGGTTTATACCTTAACCTAGGTTTTTTGGAGTTTTTTTATTCTTCCTCTCAATGCCACTGAGAAAAAATTCTCATTCTTGGTGGGCCTAAATGTTTCTGAATGCTCTTTCATTTGAATATGGTCTTAAGGTGGGAGATTATAGATGGAGAGATCACATTTCATTATGAAATGTGATTATAAAACCACACAATCCATAACCCTATAGTTCCTAAACCTCTGAAATTTAGCATTTTTACTCACTTAGCATTCAATCCCTTACAAATTGGTCTGCCACATAGTGATGTTAGACCTTCAAAATGTATATTTGACCATTACCACCATATGGGATCACTATGAAACCTCCATAACTGATTTTCAAATCAATTGACTGTTGGAATACATAATGTTCAGTTTTGAAGACAAGTTGCTCAAGCAACTTTTACAATTTTGTAATTTTTTTCCCATTTGACTATCTAATGACCTCCTATATGCCTATAATTCTTCCAATATGCTAGTTATGGCTTAAAAATATAAAAAATGTCAATTCCACTCCATTCCCACATTTGGAGGGTTTGACTATAGTTTGACCAAGGAGGTCTTCAATGAGTACATAGGATCAATTTGGCATGAATACCTTACAAAATGATTCAAAACATTTCAAAACATCCCTAAATGGTCCATGTGACCTTATTACAATCAAACAAACACACAAAAAATTCCTATACATCCTATATTTTTATGAAGAAATGGGTGCTCCTACACCATGGGACCATGGTTGAACTTATGAGGTATCTCCTTGTGGATGCTACCATTTCCCTTGACGTCTATATAATTCCCTATCTAGTATGTCTGTAGATACATGCCCATACACACATAGCCAAGCATCCCGAAGGGACTTTCAAAAAGAACCATTTTTTAGGTGCATACTCCATGTCAAGCTAACATTTCCTCTCTCTTCTTCTATATAAGAAAATGCTACAAGATATGGAAATATAGAGAACACACCTTAATTGTTTAAAAAGAGATGTCATCCCATGGACTACAATTATTGAAGAATAAAAATAAATAAATTTATTTAGTTAGATATAAAAACTTTTAATCAAAATGATATTGATGGATATAATGCCATACTTTAAAACATTTTATATCATCTCTCCAACCTGTATAAAAAAGGAAGTTTTAGAACTAGACATGAGCCTTCATCAAAGTATAATCAAAAGTGTATTTTTGTCAGATATCATAACTATAAATTCTCTAATAGATGTGTATGCAAAATGTGGAATCATACTCAATGCATGTGAAGTGTTTACTAGACTACCTCAAATAGATATCATCTCATGGAATGACATGGGAGGCATTAAAAACTAAAAAGTCCAAAATCTTGACAATCATTTAGAAATGCCTAAGGGCATTATGTTTCACTGAACAAGGAAGGAGTTAGAGGGTTTGGTGTGGAGAGAAGGTGAGGAGAGGGAAAATTATATATGAACTTTGTGTCACTACTAGTTTGGTTACCAGTCCCTATAATTTTGAGATGGGCTTGGAGTTAAGCCACGAAAATTGTCTTCAATCTACCAGTTTACTGGCTCTTTACTATTACCTTAGAACAATCCATTTGCCTTGGCTTATACATTCACCCCTAACCAACAACCCATACACCCTAGGGGCCTCACACAATCCACACTTTTCTTTGGTACACAAAACACACAATACCTTACCTCTCAAACAAACTTCACTATTTATTGTCCACTATTAGGCCCCGTTTGTTTGCATAATTGGAATTTGAGTCAAAACCTGATTATCTCAAAATCAAGTTTTGAAATTCTGGTTTTGTGTATTCAGAAGATAGTTTGGACCATTTGGTTGACCCGGAAGATGACTGAGTCAATCCATCTTCTACGTTTGGTTGCCATTTTCGAAATTGGAATTAGAATTGAGAAATTCCTACTCATGTGTTTGGTTTGCAATTTCAAATTGGAATTGGAATAACATTATCCATTTTCTGTGTTTGGTTCTACATTTTGTATTGGAATTAGAATTTGACAAGAAAAAATTTAAGTTTTTTTAATTATTATACAATGTTTGAATTTAATATTTTATTTATTTTATCCATTTTTTTATTTATATTTTTTTTATTAATTTATATTTTTATATAGTAAATCATAAACAAAATTTAATTTTTTTTCAATATTGAGAATAGTAAAGTTAACTTTTTTTTAATAATTTTATACATTATTTTTAACAGTATTATAACAAGAAAATAATTATACCATTGCTTGATATCATATCAAAATATAAATAAGTCATATAGTCCACATATATATCTATTTCTGCATAATGACCCCACAAAATAGTGTGATTGTTGCACAAAGTAAACATCGTAAAAACATGACTTTGGCTTTATAGGTAGACTCCACTTTTGCAATAGCTTTCTCAAATGCTTTGCAAGACTTGCACTCAGCATCCACAACAGGTATATGTGTAGAAGGTACAGATGATGTAGACATCGTTGGGGTGCCATCGGCCCATCGAAAGTAGTCACATCCACCGCCATCCTACGATATAAATCTAAGTTAGTCTTGCTATAATGACTAATATTATTATTTGTAAACATTTAAATATTGTGAAATTAACAACCTTTTTCTTATTTATGCAAGTCCAAAATTTATGCTCTGGATTAGTGTCTGTGTGTGACGTCCTCAACACGCAACGGGCTCCATCACCACAGTCACACATAGGGACATTTATCATAGCCATCACCACTATATCAAACAAATTTTTGTTCATTTATACTATTTTTGTTCATTCATATAACAACACGACTATATTCTATCAGTACAAATTGAAAAAATTTCATTTATGTTGATATTATGAATTTATACAAAAAATATAATGACACAACTATAGCATCAAATAGAAGATGGGGAAGAACAATATCCATGAGCTGAATGATGGTGTGAAAACTCATCGTTAAATAAGAAAACACAAGAAAATCCACACTCTACGCCCTTATGCCCCACATTCGATGAGCAACCATCTCATATCCCGCTCATTCTTCCCATTACTTTCTGTATTGTTAGATGGTCAATCCAGCATCTACAAAGTAAACATGATAGAAAAACTAAAACTTGTTTATTTTTAAATGGAGTACACCAAGGAGTACCATTAGAAATATTGACCATTTACAAACATGAATAGTAAACAACCATCAGATAGCTCATTTTTTAATCAATATATGTGGATATTTTTGGCATCAATGTTTGAAATAGCTTCTGGATTCGATTGTGTAGATAGTTTTGGATCACACTCTGTGATCCATCATCAGGATGAAAGGGACCAAAATGATTTCAATAGACCAAAATGATGGACTTTTCTTTCAATCATTTTGCTTTCTTCCATCCTGATGAAGGATCACAAAGTGTGATCAGAAATGTTGATGCCAAAAATATCTACAAAATCAAATCCAGAAGCTATTTCAAACATTTTTAATGTCAGCATATGTGTAGTCTCACTTTATCATTATATGTGTAGTCTCAGAACTATTCATTTCTATTTCTGTACCTATCACATGGTTTTTAAAAATGAATGAAAAATGAAAAGAAATTCAAGATGAAATAGAGCATTGAACAAAGTAGAATTATTCCACTTAATTTTGTAATGCAACAATAATAACAAGATGGTTAGGGTATATACATACATAATCATGAACAATATAGTCATCTACCAAAACATATTTATAAAACCATGCCTGAAGAACTAGAAATGGATAGTTTTGAGACTACACCTTAACAATGCATTAAATTAAGAATTCATCATGTGGTACTCCTTCGTGTATTCCACTTAAATATGTTAAAAGCAACAAGACTAACAAATGCAACAATATGTCTATAAAATAACATTTAATGAAAATAGTGGTCAAGGAAAGGCATGCTTGTTTGTCCATTAATTCAACTCAAATGGATTGGACACCCTGCATGTATATCATTGGAGATTGAAGGATGGAAACCCCCTAATTTCCACAACTGGTTAGCTCACAAAAAAACCCTGAACCAGTCAAGTAATTCCTCATTGGTTTGTGATTATGAGGTGGCTCCTGCAACACCATTGGCTGTAGATTCATCATGTTTTCTGGTAATCATATTACTGCTATTGTTCCCAAAAGACTAGTAAACTAAATTGATTGTAAGTGCAATGTCTATTGTAATAAGAGGAGTGAACAGTTATTGCAAAAAAAATCACTACAAGAGTTCATAATTGGATCGAAGACATGAGGTATGCCCATGCAACTTCAGAGTTTGATACAACACTTCTACCAAGATATTAGACATTCTCATATAGTTGGATCGAAGACATGAGGTATGCCCATGCAAGGTTTGAACGAAGACCATAAACATAAACATGACAAGAAAATCATGCAAGGTTTGAAGCAAGATGTGTACCATCCAGCTCTAAAGAACACTTAGAATTACATTATTCTCCTAAGTTTCTCATTTATACATTTTAGTAAATGATTATGACTTTGCAAGGACCTTTCAATTCTCAGTTCTCTATTTTATGCAAATCTTTGCTATCAAAACTAACAAAGAGTTCTACGCTTCACTGAATCTTCATCACCCTTCTTTTTCAATGATGAGTGT
The DNA here is from genome assembly GCA_027943335.1 of Chamaecyparis obtusa. Lineage (NCBI taxonomy): Eukaryota > Viridiplantae > Streptophyta > Pinopsida > Cupressales > Cupressaceae > Chamaecyparis > Chamaecyparis obtusa. Next base: position 477,373 of record BSBK01011230.1, read on the forward strand.
ACTAAGTAATTGAGTAGAGATATGAAACTATAAAGGGGTCTTTCCATGAATAAGTTCAAATACATTTTCCATACAACATAGTCAGCACTTGCACACAAAGTGTACGAGTCTAACACTATAGTACATACACACATTTAAAATCACACTACAGTATGTCAACTATTCGAAAAAAATCACTTGAAGGGAAAAGAACAAACTTAAGTTGTCATATCCCCAAATTCTGTCAGTTGCTCATGATCAATATCAGCTACCTCCATAGTTGCTTTGTCCACAGTTTGGGGAGTAGTCCTTGTATACACCTAAAAATGGTCATCTAGATGACTAGCCCCTTTTGCTAAATCATCAATTGCTTATTCTTTATCAAATCCTAGCTCTATCATTTATTCGATTATTTTCTATGGGCTAACCATTTTATCCTAAGTCTTTATTTATTTAAAAGGAATATTTCCTCCCCTTTTAATAAATAAAAAGCCCCCACTTTTCCTCTTATCCTAAGTTGCACAAATAAAGCATTATTCTTATTTTATAAAAAGGGAAAAAGCACTTTTTGTCTCATATGGACACAAAAGTCAACTCTTATTTTCTCATTGGAGGATACTTGTGCACATGGATTGCTCCTCTTTCAAGCTCCACCCTTGATTAAATCTTTTGCCTCTTAATCTCCATGATCCATTCCTTCTCATTTCTTATAAAAGGAGAGCTCTCTTCTTCATTCTAGATCTTCAACTTTTTATGCTAATGTTATGCTACAGGTTTTCTAGGTACATTTGGAGCTTTTAAAGATTTGGAGCATTCTTGGCTTTTGCATCTACATGTTATCATAGTTTTATTTCTTTCATTTTCATGGCATTCATAGCTTCATACTTAGCTTAGTTTCCTTTATGCTTTAGATTAATTCATCTAGCTTGACTAGGAGGCTTTGTAATACTTGCATCTTTCATTTGCATAGCTTAGCTTGCATTTTCATTTCTAGCATAGCATTGCATTGCATTTTCATTCTTGATTCTTGAGGATATTGGCATTTTTGCCCTTATCTTCATTTGAATCTCCCATTGCATGGTTTACTAGCAAAGTTATTGGCTTAATAGCTGTAGCTGAGAGCATTCTTAAAACCCTTGCACTCCATGCCTAGGGAGCTATGGATCAATTTTTGAGACCTCATTCTTGAGTGTTCTTGAATGTAATGATTCATAGAAGTGTGACACAATTATAGCACACATTTTTGGCACCCACCATGGGGCAGAGTAGATAAACTTTGTCTTTTAGTTTCTTGCATTTTCATGATTTTTTGGATTAATTTGCGAAAATTCTGCATTCTCTGGTTTTCTGTCTCAGACTATCGCACGACACTTCACAAGTATATCGTGCGATATACCTTATAATACTAGTGTGACACTTCGTGTCATAGAAGAATTGCACACATGTATTGAGGTTTATTGCCTGGTGTTATACAAAGTATCGCTCGCCTAGTGTGTAGTATATCGCCCAGATTGAGGTATATTGCCCGGCTACAGGAAACTATGTCATGCGATACTGGTGAAGTCTAAGATATATTGCCTATACCTGATAGTGAGCTATTTTTGAGTTATTTTATCTATCTTGCAAGTTTTGGGTTCACTGCTAACTTTTTAAATTTTTTTGAAAATTTTAGCATTTTCAAATCCGTGCCACTTTGGAAAATGGGTGCCCATTTTTGAGAAATTTTTGCAAATGGTATCAAAAATTGAAGTGTGATATATCATTGGAAAGGTCTTTCTAAGCCTAATCCAACCATGATGGTTTCATTTTCAGATTTTGTCATTTGATCAGTTATTTTTGTAGATTATCTAATTTTTCATGTGCTAACCATTGTTAGATTTTGGATTTTCCTAACCCTTGTGGGTCTAATAAGTTGTGGTTGTAGGTGCACTTTCTTGAGATATTTTTCCAAAAGAACGCATGTCAAAGAGGGCTACTAATGGTTTTTGCAGGGCTACCCTAAGCATAAAAACCAAATCAAGTGCTTGTTTAATTGCTTTCTTTATTGAGTGCGGCATATACTAGTTGTTTCATTTATTAGGCACTTAATACCTTGTTGTAGGAATTTTGAGGTGGTAGGAGAGTATGCTCTTCACCCTTGTGGTGAAACAGAAATCTTGACCCATCTTGGGATTTTGAAAGAAAGGGGGTAACTAAATCTTTGCTTGGTGTGTTTGGGTGAAGTTTTTGAGATAGGGGAGTATGCTCTTCACCCTTGTGGTGAACCAAAAACCTTGAACCTCAAGAATTGATCCACTTTTTGTTTAGATTTAAAATCCTTTAGCAGGCTTGCTCTTGAGCAATCAAGAGGAACGACTCAAGTGGGGACAAGCTTTTTGCCGGCTCTTCCAAACCACTATAATCTCAAGGCTATCGAGGACACAAAACCTTGGTAGACATAGTACTTATCTTCGCTTGATGTGAGTAACTTATGGGATTGTGACCATGAGGAAAGCATTAAGCAAGAATGCTTAAGGGACTCTTGAGGCCGTGAGGTCCTAGTCCTTTATGAGGAGCAAGAGGGGTGCTATGAATGAAAGCCCTTACTATGAACCTTTAGATAGAGGCCACCTTATTTTAGCCGCTTAGCTTCTTGGTGCAAGGATTGATCCAAGTGGACTTACTCGGATCACCCCAAGACACTCACCATATGTGTTCCTTTGGTTGTGTTTTTGACACTTCCATGACAATGCCAATATCTCTTGTGGGCAACCACTTGGTGTGAGGCAAGGGAGCATCAAGTTGTGGGCCACGTTGCTAAGTAATGAGCCTTGTCCTTCTAGGTAGTAATTTCTTGAATTGTCTTCAATTGTGCTATACTAGTGTAAACGTTCTCAACATTCAAACAAAATGGTAGCACTCATAGAATTTTTCTATTTTGATATCACAAGTGCTTGTCTTGGCAAGGTTGCTTTTGCCCTTGTTTCAAGTGTTCTATGACATGTTTGATCCTATATTGTTTTCAAACCTATCTTTTATTTTCTATTACTGCTTGTCAAACTGAGAAATTGCACTATCCAACCTTCAAACTTGATCAAAATGCTTCAAAAATGAGATTCTTATGTTCACTGGTCAAAGAATCGCCCAAATCTACAACAGTATCATGTGCCTTACTGAGAAATATCATGCGATAGTTCACGCCTGCTATCTATCACTTGCTTTGCCTGAAGTCTGTCACTCTGGCATATTAAGCTCTGTCACCTAGTATAAGGCGAAGTATCGCTCGATTGAGAAGTATCACCCTGTTTTCCTGAGAACTATCGCCTGGGTCATTTCTACTGTCCTATCATTGCTACAATCTGAAGTTGCTAAACTTGCACTTTAACCTATCGTAGAATGTCTTTTTCTATTCTTACCTGAAGCTGGCTTATTGCCTACATGCTTAGATTTGTTCTAGACTAAAAAAAAAAAGAGCTAAAACTATTGGATTTGAGCTTAACGAATGCTACTCTTGATCACTTGTCGCATCACGGTTACCTCTCTAGCTACTTGCTTGTTGAGCTTCTTGCTCACTGCTTGGCTTTAGTCAATTGATTGTTGTAAGTGCTTGAGCACTTTTGATGAGCCATCTCTCTCTATTGTTCTACTTTGACAAGTGATCTTTATTAGCTTTGCTTATCTCATATCTGAGAAACTTTGTCTCATTCTATTAGTTAGTCAACCAACATCTCTTTTCATGCTAGTTACAACTCGGTCTCGATTTGAGCAGGAGAGTCATCCTCCGTTCAATTATACATAGTTACCTTCTCCAACTAGATGCTCACGTACAAGCACCCATTAGCAACAACAGTTCTAGTTCTGACCAATCTAAGAATTCTAAGGCTACCTCATGGTACAAAGGAGGTTTCCTCTTTTCTGCATTCAAGACCCCCAAAAACATAGACAATGTCTCACTCACTTTGACTGAACAAGAAAAATTTCAACGCTTGCAAGAACACTTTGAGCATAAGGATAACCAAGCGCGCTTAGACAAAGAACATAATCAACAAAGGATGGATGCTGCTAGGTGCATGGATTATAGAGGAATGTCTTATGAGCAACCCGAGACTAGTAACTATGAGCATAGACCTCTTTTTAATGGCAACAATGGCAACAACATGCCACCAAGATCTCCTCCAAGACCCACTTTTGGTATGCCTTCTTAACCTCTTAGACCTCCTCCCTCTCAACATGAGGCAGAGGCTAATGATGAGATTTCTAGTGAGGATCTTATGAGATTTGAACAAGATGTGGTCTCCCAATGAATGATGAATAAGCTTTTAGAGCGTAATGGTGATCAATATTTCCAATATATGACTTCTAGAGGATACAAGCTTCCTCCCGACTATGATGTTAGACAAATTGTCCAACAAAGAGTACCAACTGAATTGGAAGTCCTTCAAGAAGAACTACGTCAGACAAATCAACACCTTACCCAAATGGCAATAGAAAGAGAGCCTCCAAAGGTCTCTTTTGTAGAATCAATTTGTGCTCTTCCTTTTGATAGGAGTCTATACATGGTCCCGTTTCCTAGGGATATTGAGGTTCCCAAATACGACAAGTATGATGGAAATGGTGATCCCCATGACCATGTGTGTCACTTTTACACTCTTAGCATGGACTTCCTTCATGAAGACACATTTCTTCTACTACTATTCCCTAGAAGTTTAAGAGGGCAAGCTTTGGAATGGTTTGCGAAATTGACACCATCGCTTAAGACTTTTGATGAGTTGGCTCAATGATTTACCTAGCATTATTCTTACAACATCCAACAACCTGTCACCATGATAGATCTTGGTAATCTAAGACAATATCAAGGTGAGCCATTTGCAACTTACTTACAATGTTGGAGGTCATTGTATTCTAGGTATCCTCGTCCGTTACCTGAAAGAGAAAAGATTGACATTTTTGTCAACACTCTTGTGCCTGAGCTATTTTATGATCTAAGGAAGCAATTGTTCTCCTCCTTCCATGACATGGTTGAAAGTGCATATCAAATTGAGGATGTAGCTATAAGAAAAGGGGATATTGTTATTAATAAAGATGCTAAAGGCAATGGCAAAGACAAGAACAAACCTTGGAATAAAAACAAGTATGTTGTTAATGATGGGGTTGTTGACGCTCCTAAAGCTAAAGAGCCTACTTTCAATCTCTCCAATGCTATCTATGCAGCAAAACAACAAGAAGCTGCCAATGCTCACAATGCTCCTAAACCTCAATATGCAGATAAGCCTAAGAAGTCATTTCGAAAGCGAGTCTATACCAAGTTGGCAAAACCTTATGATGTGATCCTTAAGACTTTGGTTGATAATGGATATCTTACACTTCTTGATAAACCTGGTAACTGGGATCTGATAAATAGGCCTAATTGGTGGCGAGAGGATTCTTATTGTCATTATCATAGAAACAAGGGACATCTAACAGACAATTGTTTTAAGCTTAAGGATGATATTCAGGATCTTATTGCAAATGGCACAATCTCCACTGATGGCTTAACTAAAAATTCTAATCACACAGCTTTCAAAGATCCTCTACCTAAGCATGATAAGGGGGAAACCTCTCAAGCACATAAGAAGAATCATGATGCTAAGATAAATTACACGTATCCTTCTAATATGCATGTGATCAACATGGTAGAGCCCATTGAGAGTGTTTTAATGATGAGGTCTCAAGAGGATAATAAAGCCAATCATGGTAAGCCAAAGTTGGTCTTGCAAACACATGGTAGTTCATCTTCCCAAAGTGAGACACTGAATGCTATTACTAGGGGGCAAGCCAAGATTGTCCTTAAAACTGTGCAAGATCCCAAGCAAGCTTTTCCTTCCAAACAAGTGGCTCCTTCAGCCACCCCTAGCTATGATCTTGTCCAACATTTGCAAAAGACACTAGCACAGATATCTATCCTTGAGTTACTTCAGTTATTCCCTTCGCATAGAGAGATTCTTGATGAGGCTCTACGTACAACACGTGTTCCCAATGACATTAATCTAGATCAATTTTAGGCTATGGTCAACCACATTTCATCTCTGCTATCTCTCTCCTTTTCTGCAAAAGATGACATATCTATTGCTCACCCACATAATCTAGCTTTACACATTGAAGTTCTAGTCTACAATACCCAAGTCTGCTGAGTCCTGATAGACAATGGTGCAGGGTTAAATATTATTTCTTTCAATGTCATACAACAGTTGGGTTTGTCAGAATTTGCTGTGGAATCTAAGAAGAAGATTACTATAAAAGCTTATGATGAAGTGGAAAGATCTTCCAAAGGTCTTGTCACGTTGCCTATCCGAGTGGGCCCTATCACAAAAGATATTAACTTCCAAGTATTGGACATTCCACTTGCATATAACATTCTTTTGGGTCATCCTTGGATCCATGACATGTAGGCTATTCCTTCCACTTATCATCAGTGTGTCAAATTTCCATACAATAGCACTGAAGTTGTGATTCTTGGAGACCATACTATTGCTATTAATGCTCTTGCTGCTGTTGAAAAATTTGTCCCTCACAATGAACCTACTATTGATCCTAGTACGTCTCTAGTTGCTGCTGAGAAATCACTTAAGATGATGAGCCTTGGTATGGGTGAATATACACTGGATTCCTTTGCTTCTATACCTATTTCTCCTAGGTCATATGGGAAACCTTTTGATAACATGAAGCCTTCCACTTCTGCTATGGTGATCTTTGATACTTTTGTTGCTTCATCCATTCCTTTAGAAGTAGAAAGAGAAGAACAAGCTGTTCAAGAGTGGATCTATAGAGAGGATTCTAGGAATACTCCCATGCTTAGTAATTCAGACACAGATACAGATGAGTCACCACTACACACTATGGCTCACATGGGAGATGATCTTCCTTCTAATTCACTTCTTTGGGGAGAAGAATGTATATCTACTAATGATATGGCTAAGGCCTCTATGTCTAGAACCTATGTGCCTAAAGAATCATTGCACTATGATAGACAATGTTGCAACATTGCACGACTGCTACAAAGAGGTGATCTCTCACATAATGACATGAGTATCTCTACTTCTCGGCATCTTAAGCCTCTTCCAAAAGATTCTTCCATGATAGATATGGATGTTGATGTAGTTCATACCTCTGGTAACCATCCCGATGTAGTCAATGAGTCTCGCGAAGGGTTTGATGGGTTTGTTCCCCGTATTGCCTTAGTAGACTATGTTGGTCCTTCTATGACAAATCTAGATCTAGCTACTTTTGGAGCTTACCCTATAGGCTCAACTTCTCTTGTCACCAGAGATGACACCTCTCACATAAATGCTATTGAACTAGTCACTTCATTTCATCTCGCATCAACACCTGTTACTTCTTCCACCAGTGAACTAGCAACAAAAAAGATTGAATCAGCAATCAAGTATCACAGTCATCACATCAAAAGAAAAGAGAAATGGTCGGATGGTGAAAACCACATTGTGGTGGTATCCGAACCTGAGAAAAGTAAAAATAAAATTTTTCTCAAAAATAATGATTCTCAAATAAAAGATGAGAAGCTGATTCTCTACAACAAAATGGTGCACTACTTCAAGCATGATCTCATATCTGTTACACTTTAGCCCATTCCTAGAGCTGAGAACAAAGTTGCTAATGCCTTGGTTATTTCAACATCCATCTTACAAATGAAAAGGCATAAATCTCACTTCAAGTTCCTGGTGGATGAATTACGCTATCCTGCTTGCAAATCCTACAATCCTACCATCTTTTCATGTCTTCCACCTCATATTCTTCCTAACAATCCACCACGCCATTCTTTCCACCATCCCTTACACTTTGCCTTTGTCTCTGGTGACTTGTATAGGAAGGGTCTAGATGGAACTCTCCTTAAGTGTCTAGAAATAGAGGAGTCAAAAAAAGTGCTAGCTGAAATCCACGATGGCATATGTGGATCACATTCTAACAATCCTCCACTAGCTCAGACATTGCTTAGGGCTGGTTATTATTGGTCGAACTAGTTGAGACCTCCTATAGTCACAGTTGCAGCATCTGGGCCTGGGGCCTATCATTTCTCTACATCAGAGGAAGTAGATTCTTGATGCCCATTTTTGTTTGGGGCATTCTTTGTACATACTTTATGATCCTGAAAAAACTCCAAAAAAATTCATATATGATGCTGAAAAAATCCAAAAAAAGTTTTTAAAAAAAAAAAAAAATTGAAAAAGTGCCTTGGTGAAAACCTGGAAACAGGCGCCTTGGTAGCAAAAATACAAAAAAATTATAAAAAAGTCCTAAAAAATTGTAATAAATCTATCAAGTGGTGAAAACCTGGAAACAGGCACTACTTGAGACCCTCTGCATCTATGTCTATCAGTCTTGTGTGGCGCTCCTTCGCTCCACTTCTCGCTTTGCCTCTCCTAGCTTGGAATTGACTCTTGTCTTAGTCTAGGGGGCATACATTATTTTAAGCTTATCTTGGGTCTCTTTGTGCATCTGGGTTTCTTAGGCACCCCAACTATGTTTTTCGACACTACCCTAGCATCGAGTGTTTCTCAACACTTATCAGATGTCCTACCCGCAGTCTAGATGATGCGATATTTCTCACTGGCAGATGTGATACTCAAAGTTTGACTCTATGACCTACACACATGCACTTGACTCGCTGAGATTTGTTTGACTTTATTTCTTTGTTTTTTGTTTGTGATGATTTCTTTGCTGAGTGTTCTCCCCCTATGATCATTTTTTATGATGCATAGCTATAAGATTGAGGGTATTAGAACATGTTTTATTTCTTTATTTGCTGGTGGGTATATTTTGTTGGTCCTAATTGTCATGAGCATTTTATGCTGGTCTTACTTGACACTATGGATTGACAAGGTATTATCCTTGACTGTTATGCGAGTCCATGCTTATAGTCATCTTGACTTTCATGTGTCTTGATACAAGCATAATCTCGCCATATCAAACTTAGGTAATCTCACTACACTAGTCATCTTAACCTACATGTCTTTGATGCCTAGGTGAGATTTCCACATTTCTATCTGATATAGATCATATTCAAATCCACATAGTAATGCTAGTGTGTATTGTATGATCTTGCGACACTACCAATAATGCTCAATGATGAATATTAGATGTCTATTGGCTTTGTAACCTTGAAAGTAAACCACTTTTCATGTAGTTTGCATTCTTAGGTTCATGTTAGTTTAGTTTTGCATCTTGCATATGGAGAGAGGTCTCCTTTCATCTTTCATGGACTTGTTAATCAACTGCATTCACCTTTCACTTCTTCCTGATCATGTCTTTCACTTCTTGTCTTTCATATCCCATCATTTTCCTTTCATTTCAGGATCAAAACCAAAATTTGAGTTCACCTTGATCATCCAAATCACCTTTTCCCCCTCTTTCACATAGTTGGCTGACCATTTGAGGCCTGATCCTTTGATCTTTGCTGGGGCATTCTTCACCTCTTCATCTCCATCTCTTTCAAACTTCTAGTCTTTCATTCACTTTCAATCCCAAGTTCAAATTATTCCCCTCCATGGTGTTTTCGGGTTGAGGGACCACTTGGTTCGTGCCCTGGGTCCCATGTGTGGGGCATACCTTCACTACTTGATGGTTATTCTGTTCTCTCTTTGATTATGATTTCTAGTGATGTGATCATGTTGCTCTTGCTTCTGCTTTCCCTCTACTTGGATTTTACTTTTGATCCCGAGGGGGCAGACACATCATATCTTATTGGCTATCTCTTTCCTAAGTGTTCAGTACTATCACTACCAGGCTGACCATGCAGGATTTTCTATCTCTCTGCACTTCATTCTTTGGAGTCAGAATGCTATTGCTTGCCTTCTTGGCTATCTCTTGCTTTTTTTTTTGGCTGATTTGAGTTGCTTTGTGATCCCAAATCTATCTCACATTTCAACTTCATTCTTTGACTTCATGTGTTCCCAAATCGATCACACATTAGTCAAAGAGGGGCAAATGTATACACCTAAAAATGGTCATCTAGACTACTAGCCCCTTTTGCTAAATCATCAATTGCTTATTCTTGATCAAATCCTAGCTCTATCATTTATTTGATTATTTTCTATGGGCTAACCATTTTATCTTAAGTCTTTATTTATTTAAAAGGAATATTTCCTCCCCTTTTAATAAATAAAAAGCCCCCACTTTTCCTCTTATCCTAGGTTGCACAAATAAAGCATTATTCTTATTTTATAAAAAAGGAAAAAGCACTTTTTGTCTCATATGGACACTAAAGTCAACTCTTATTTTCTCATTGGAGGATACTTGTGCACATGGATTGCTCCTCTTTCAAGCTCCACCCTTGATTAAATCTTTTGCCTCTTAATCTCCATGATCCATTCTTTCTCATTTCTTATAAAAGGAGAGCTCTCTTCTTCATTCTAGATCCTCAACTTTTTATGCTAATGTTATGCTGCAGGTTTTATAGGTACATTTGGAGCTTTTAAAGATTTGGAGCATTCTTGGCTTTTGCATCTACATGTTATCATAATTTTATTTCTTTCATTATCATGGCATTCATAGCTTCATACTTAGCTTAGTTTCTTTTATGATTTAGATTAATTCATCTAGCTTGACTAGGAGGCTTTGTAATACTTGCATCTTTCATTTGCATAGCTTAGCTTGCATTTCCATTTCTAGCATAGCATTGCATTGCATTTTCATTCTTGATTCTTGAGGATATTGGCATTTTTGCCCTTATCTTCATTTGAATCTCCCATTGCATGGTTTACTAGCAAGGTTATTGGCTTAATAGCTCTAGCCGAGAGCATTCTTAAAACCCTTGCACTCCATGCCTAAGGAGCTATGGATCAATTTTTGAGACCTCATTCTTGAGTGTTCTTGAATGTAATGATTCATAGAAGTGTGACACAATTATAGCACACAGTCCCTACCATAAATTGTCTCCTAACAACCTCCAACTGTGCTTCTACCTGCTAGATGGCTCATTGACAATATCATTCATTTCTACAATGTTGTTTGAAAGGCTACTTCAGATAAATGTATTGACTCGCATTATTGTCCATGCAATGGCTAGATGAATTCCATATTTAAGTTATCCCCACAAGGCCAATAAAGAAGCTTTGGTATCACTACTATGATCCCAAGCTGATCAATTCTGAAACTACTTTGATATTGCTATAAAAAGAACATAATCCCAAATAATGCTTCATAATCCTACAGATTCCAAAGGTTAATGTAAACACAGTAATAAATAACCAGAAAATAACTAGCAATAAAACTATGACAAGGTTTAGATTACAACAATTTATATGAGATTATTAGAATGATCTTAAGCTAATATTATACCTCAATAGAAGCTAGAGTTCCCTGGTGGAGACAAAAGCAATCACCGAGCACCTCAAAGAAGGATTTCATCTTAACTTAGCAAATATTATAAATGAGAAACTTAGCAGAACAATGTAATTCATAAGGATTTCAAAGTGTTATCAGAATTATATTGTTTAGTAGGTCATCTAATGATCTGTGGTTGCATCTTATCTTTCCATGAATAAGTTCAAATACATTTTCCATACAACATAGTCAGCACTTGCACACAAAGTGTATGACCTAATGTCTAACACTATAGCGCATACACACATTTAAAATCACACAACAGTATGTCAATTGTTCAAAAGAATGCACTTGAAGGGAAAAGTATAGAATTAAGTTGTCATATCCCCAAATTCAGAATAGTCAGAATACTTTCTTATAAGTGTCATAAGACTGGTGATGCACGATAGACAATAGTAACAATAGAATCTTAAGATTCCATAGTGGACAGTAGTAACAATAGAATCTTAGATTACAATAGAATCTTAAGTGTAACAATAGAATCTTAGATTGCAATAGACAGTAGAATCTTAGTAACAATAGTAACTTTTCCCTTATGATGCATTATTAGAGCAAAGGAGTTGTTCCATCTTCAAGGAATGAAATGTGCACAATCATTGTTATTCATATCGAGTGGCATTTACTTGGAGTGGATAAGTTTCAGCTCAGCCTTGGTACATGGCATAATAATTTACACATGTGGAGAAGCATTTCAATCTTAATCCATTGGGTTGTGACCTACATATTGGTGTTAGATAGTTGCTCTATAGTACTGATCATAAAGATTCCATAATATCCTTTGGAGAATGCAGCTAATTGGTGGAATGCAGCTAATGTAGTGTGCATTCTAACAAAGAGGGATGAATTTAGCATTTTAAACTACTAGACGATCTATGATAGTATGCAAAAACCTGCTTTCATTTTTTATGGGCCCAACTGTATGGACATACAAAAAATTGAACAAAACTCAATTGTATGCACCCTAAAATGGTTGCCTAGACTTTGGGCCCCCATTTAGCAATTTATCAAATCCATGAATCAATATTTTCAAAAATCAACATTTTTCAAATTATATCAATTTCCTTGATCAAATCCTGGTTTTATCATTTATTCGATTATTTTCTATGGGCTAACCATTTTATCCTAAGTCTTTATTTCATTAAAAGGAATTTCCTCCCCTTTTATTAAATAAAAAGCCCCCACTTTTCCTCTTATCCTAAGTTGCACAAATAAAGCATTATTCTTATTTTATAAAAAGGAGAAAAGGCCTTTTTGTCTCATATGGACACAAGAGTCAACTCTTATTTTTTCATTGGAGGAGATTTGTGCACATGGATTGCTCCACTTTCAAGCTCCACCCTTGATTAAATATTTTGCCTCTTAATCTCCATGGTCCATTCCTTTTCAATTCCTTTAAAAGGAGAGCTCTTTTCTCATTCTAGGATCCCAACTTTGAATACTAATCTTATGCTATAGGATTTCTTGGAGACTTTGGACCTTTTGGAGATCATTCTTGCATTCTAGTTTCATTCTTGCATCATAGCTTCACGTTTATGCTTTCTAGCTCAGTTTCTTTTATGCTCTAGTTTAGCTCACATAGCTTAATTAGTAAGGATTTGTAATACTTTCATTTCCATAGCTTAGCTTCCATCTTCATTCTTAGCATAGTTGCATTGCGTTCTCATCTTGATTCTTGAATATATTGGCATTCTTTCCCTTGTCTCTTTCAATCTCCCATTGTGTGGTTTACTAGCAAGGTTGCATGCTTCAATAGCTCTTGCTGAGAGCACCATCAACATCCTTGTGACTCCATGCCCAGGGAGCTCTAGGTTGCTTTCTCAAAGTTTCCCACTCATGGATTCCCTTGGAAGTAATGACTTAGAGAAGTGCACTATTTAGTGTGTACACCAATAATTCATAAACACCCATGAATTTGTAAAACAAAAACATTTCATTATCTCAGAATATATTTGATAAACAATCATAAAAAATCATCAACCAAAACACAGTTGTATCAGTGTATGTGAACAAGTATGATAAAGTTTCAACTCATGATACAGTTTGATAAAGTATGTAGAAAATAACTATAATCCACCATATGTGGGTACAATCCAGTCCACTCTCTCATCCTCAGTCATCAACAAGAACCCTTTGGCTCTTTCACGTTCACCCATGAAGGTGTCGTATACCCTCAGGAATACACCTCAACTCAATTCAAGGATGGATTTGAGAGCATTATATGTGCCCGTCAAAGCATTGTCATGATAAGATTGATCAATTTTTTGAAGGTGAACATTTCTCATGCCCTCTTTTATTTTCTTCATTGTTTCACACATGGCATCCAAGGATGCGGCCATACTTGCCTTCCTCCTCTTTCCCACCCTTGTGGCTAATGATGTAGGAGTTCCTCTAGCACTTGTAGTTGCAGTGGACTGATTGGAAGGATAAGGGTCTTCGTCCAAATCAACAGGACTATCAAGAAGTATACTAAAACCAATGTCCTCTTCATCATGCATATTGAATGGCTCTTCCATAGGGTTCCCTTCTTCAGTCTCAAGGGCTGCCGTAGCTGCATTACCTTCAGCAATGTCATTACCCACAATTGCACCCAATTCATTGAAGTATTGGAAGGGTTGCCTCTTATACACTTTGGCATTTTTGAACTGTCTTCTCTACATGTTGGCATAAATAAATGGATTGGGTTCTTTGTCTTTCATTATTAACTTTAAAAGAAGGCAATATTATTTCCATCAAAATAGTAGAGAGATCACCCTACCTTCAAAAGCTCATCCCACACACTATCCTTAGCATCCATGCACTGAGTTGTCTCATTCTAAGTGAAACCACTTGTATTTTTTAGCTCTTTCATCACTCTATATGATAGCTTCTAGGTTTTTAGCTTATTTTTGAGGTTTTCCTTTGATAGATTAAGGTTCAGATCAGCATTGAACCTCCTCTAAATGGAGGTTCACACTTCTTTTTTGAAGCCTTTGTCACATTTTCTTCCTAGTTGTACTTGCTCAAGGAGCAAGTCTAGAAACTTGTGTTCCATTTCCTTTATCCACATTATCTTCTTTGAGGAAGAAGATATTTGGCTCACGTTACCAATTTCATCCATGCTCATCATTAGTTCTGTGTATGCCATGATGTGTATACATATTGTTGTTAATGGTATAAACATTGACCCATAAAAGACCAATACTTCTAGATAGAAACAAAAGAAAAAAGAAACCATCATGTATATCAAAGTATCTTCATACATCAGTTTACTCAAATAAAACACATTGACCCATACAAGTCCAATACTTCCAAATAGAAACAGAAGAAAAAGGAAACCGTCATGTATATCAAAATATCTTCATACATCAATTTACTCAAACAAAACACATTGACCCATAAAAGTCCAATACTTCTAGATAGAAACAGAAGAAAAAGGAAACCATCATGTATATCAAAGTATCTTCATACATTAGTTTACTCAAATAAGACACATTGACCCATAAAAGTCCAATACTTCCAAATAGAAACAAAAGAAAAAGGAAACCATCATGTATATCAAAGTATCTTCATACATCAGTTTACTCAAATAAAACACATTGACCCATACAAGTCCAATACTTGCAAAGAAAAACATAAGAAAAAGGAAACGATCATGTAGTCTTGACCCATAAAAGAACAACTATTCTTGGGATCTGTACTCTTCCCACATTCTACTTGCTATATCATTTCAAAACTATGCCCACTGGTCTCTATCACGCTGAGACAACCCATATGTCTCCAGCATTGGTACATCTATCCCATCACGATCATCTTCCTCTTTGGTGACAATTTCTGATGGAATGTCATCCTCTAACATAATGTAGTTGTGTAGTATGCAACATGCTAATACAATATGGGCTTTTGTCATGATAGGATAAGACGTGGCATGCCTCAGGATTGGAAAATGCTGCTTGAGAATACCAAATGTACACTCTATTGAGTTTCTAAGAGAGGAGTGTCGATGGTTGAACAACTCTTGTCGAGATTTTATTGGATTCTCTCTTGAAAAATCCTTCAGGTGGTAGCGTGTACATTAATAAGGAGAAAGAAATCTAGGTGCATTGGGATATCCAGCATCCACTAGAAAATATTTTCCTACATAAATAAAGTATATTATTAAAACATGAAACATTGATTATACCCTTGATTATATTAAACTATGATTTGGCTTACCAGGGGGCACAACAAGAGGATTTTCTCTTGACAGAGCTGAAGCTAGAACATGACTATCCACAACAGACCCTTCCCAACTAGCAAGGCAGTACTAAAACTTATGATCAAAGGAACACACACCCATAACATTTTGCAGTAGGTTGCCTTTTCTATCATGATATTTACCCTGCATATCAACATCGACAGTGACTGGTATATGGGTTCCATCGATAGCTCTAACACAATCCTATACAATATGATACAATCATCAATTCTACGGTCAACCAATAATATGATAAGGATAAAAATCCATACAAGAAATTTGTAACAACACCAGAATTACCTTGAAGAATGGATCAAAACATTCATTCCCACTAATTTTAGGAGTGTTTGGACTAGGTGGTACAAAGAAATCCTCGTGGAGTCCTAAGATAGCCCTCAACACCTTGTAGAAGTATCAGCTGATTGTCTCTCTTGAGTGCCGAAAGTTGTGGGCAATCTTGCAGTTCCTCAGATTGTGGCCAATGGTGTAGAGGAACATCACAAGTTGTTCTTCTAACATCAAGTGTATCATATATGTCAAGGTTCCTTTCAGCCTTAGGATAGTAGCTAGATGAAAGAAGGCTCCCCTACTCATGTGAATCTGATCATGACAATCCACATCATTAGAATGAATAACCATTCTATAAAAAGAATTTCCTTTTCTTTTTTGTTTACCCATTTGTGCACTGCCTTCTCAGGCCACCACTATTATGGCTATGACAATACAAGCAATAAGAGTTGTGAGAAGATGACAATATGTGGTCTCCATAGCTACCCATCCTAGAACATCAATATTCTTAATAGGATCCATCAATGGCCTAAAATGTGGACAAACACAATGATTTAAGCGAGGAGATATTGGTAGCATGTTGTTCATGTTCTATTTTTCTAACTCTTTTTTATGAAATTGAAAGTATTCTACAAATAAAAGTGATTTTAAGACATTTTAGAATCAATGGTCAACCCTTGATTCATCATATAAGCAATGTATCAAGATAGGAAGCAAACTATTTGACAAAATACTCCAGAATAAAATTGCACAAAATTTTATTTCAAGATATTTACATCATGGCCAAATTATGGTGCATTTATTGTTGTTGAGTCTCTTGAATAAAAATTCCAAGAGTTTCCTATGTCAAATCTTATGAAGTGAAAGTTTCTTAGGGTGTGGTCTGGGTATGGATGGTAGACAGAAGCACTGCAGACCCCAAAAATATTCCATGGTTTGAACACTATGCTAGGCCTGGATTTTTTGACATCTCTTCAGTACATGAACTTCCTTATGATCATTCCATTCTTCTTTAGAATTTTATGGATAAAGAGTACATTGACAAAGAAGGGAACAAACCATATTTTAGTGCTCTGTTTCTATGTAGACTTGTAGGGCAGGGCAAATCTATGCTAATTGTTAGAATTGGAGGGACACAAAATAGAGCCAAATTGAAATGGATACCCATGTGGGTCATCCATCAGACATCTAACAAGGTTTTTGAGTAAGACATCTGGAGTTCCCTGTTGTATTGGTCAGGGCTAAATCCTACTCATTACATTTATCATGTTGCTTTATGCCCTGTTGCATTGGTTAGGGCTGAATCCTACTCATTAGGTTTATCATTTTTGTTTATGGCTTAAACCTTAAACACTAGCTGGCTATAGTTCTTTTGTTATATTTCTTCATTGACTAGCTATGATCCATTCTAGGTAAGTCAAGTCATGACCTGAGGCCTCATCAATCTTGCATGTACTAGGTCATTGTTCCTATCGTTAATGCTTGTCTTTGTTGTGTTTAATATTTCTATTCACCTAAGTTTTAATAGATAGAACAAGGTGGAAGTGTTCCCCCTATGGTCATCAAGCTCATCTCAGGTTGACACATTTAGATTGGTTGTGTGTTAGTACAAGCTTCATATTTCTAGACCCAAACATCACTACGATTCATTTCTCTTATACCATGGGTCTTGAGCACATGAAGGTAAGCTAAATTTATTGAAAAACAATTATGTATTAGACCACAGATCACAGATACATGTTATTTCTCCTAGTGTTGAACTAGCACAAGGATAGAGGAAGTGGGAAGCAGGTTGCAACCTTGGCAACACAATTGCAGCTAGTTAACAAGTGGACTTAGTTAGCCATGTTAATCTTTCTAGCTTAGTTTTGGATTTCATTTTTTATAAGGAAGTAAAATGGAATGACTTAGAAACTTGACTCGCTTTTAGTGGTTTATGAATTTTGAAAATGATAGATCTTCCAAGTCACATTATAAAAACTTGTTCAATGCCTGATAGTCATTCTTTCACCAACAAATATTGAGTTTTATGATTCATATTCAAACTATGTGATGGCTAGATGGTTTTCATATTTTCAAGAATAGAGAACACAAACAAAATGAGCTTTAGTATAAAATTAATATAGTGAAGTATTTAATATTTATTGTATAACATCGATACAATATATAGAAGAATGATGATATGTTTATAAAATAGACAAGGATGATGCTACAAATAAAAAAATGTTACAACAAGGCCAGTTCTTTTGTAGTTTTATGTCAATGGAGCAAAAAGGGTCATCCAAAGAGAGCTTAAAAAATACAAAGACAAACCAAAAATCACATTACCAGAATCATGCTACATGCAATCCAACACACAAAAGAATCTACTACATGAACAAGCAAGTTTAGAAAATGATCCACCTCCCAATCTTTCTCAAGACCATCCATTTATTAGAAAAAATTCCGAAGCAGCTAGAATTAGAATGGTATCTATGAAAACAAGAATCATGCTTTAATTATGGTATCTGTGTGTCACTAGGAGCTAGAATTAAAGCCTTGGAAAAGATCAAAGATAGACCACCATTAGTACCTTGAATAGTCTAAACATTAACATCAAAATAATCATCTAAATTAAAATTATTTTCACATCTATCTTCTATAATGTGGGTCGATACTTTTCTTTCTGCTCAATGCTGGTTATACACCTATCTATTTTATTTGATCAAGAGGAGTATATGAATCAGGAGACTTTTCTTCATTGATAGAGACAAAAATAATAGATTCTATGTCCATCAAGATGAGTTTACACCACCAAACTTATGAACATTACCTCATGATATATGCAGGGGTAAAACTTAGCAATTTATATGCAATTACCATATTTTCTACATATAAAACAAGCATAATTCACTTCCAATAATTCCATACTTAATGCATATAATACACCATCAATAAATTGCTAGATCTGGTTAAAAAACAATCAATTCAAAACTAAAACTAATACAATTAGTCATGGTGCTGTGAATATCTAGACTTGGAACAAGTTCTTGAACAAAAAAAGAATGGGAAGAGCATAAACAATACTTATAGTCACTGTGTATCCACTATTTATAGCTACCTTATCTTAGAAGGAATACTCAATGACCAACAAGCATATAATATAATCAAGGGTCAACCTCAAGGAGAACATCACACTTGGGAATCTCCTCGGCACACAAGAAGACCACATAAGCACTTACCAAGAGTGCATATAATACTTCAAGAATTAGGGTTTCATGAAACCCTAGGTCATGATGTAGCTACAAGCAAAATGCCAGCTACATCATGAATTAGGGTTTCATGAAACCCTACAAGGAAGAAGAAAATGGGAATCCATCTCAGAGCTCAAGTTATTCCTTAACGACACTAATCATATACTTAATCTACACCCCAATCCATTCAACAATGCACTAGTTCAGTTTATACACATTTATAACTCACATGTAATGCAATTTATGCCATTATACATGGTATACCATCCAAAGTTTTACATAAGATACTCAATACAATGCAAACTAGGGGACATAGGTCTTAGACACAAGAAATTGTATCAAGATGAGTTTACATCACCAAACTTATGAACATTACCTCGTGATATATGCAGGGGTAAAACTTACCAATTTATATGCAATTACCATATTATCTATATATAAAACAAGCATAGTTCACTTCTAATAATTCTATACTCAATGCATATAATACACCATCAATAAATTGCTAGATCTGGTTAAAAAACAATCAATTCAAAACTAAGACTAATACAATTAGTCATGGTGTTGTGAAGATCTAGACTTGGAACAAGTTCTTGAACAAAACAAGAATGGGAAGAGCATAAACAGTACTTATAGTCACTATGCATGCACTGTTTATAGGAACCTTATCTTAGAAGGAATACTCAATGACCAACAAGCATATAAGTTAATCAAGGGTCAACCTCAAGGAGAACATCACACTTGGGAATCTCCTCGGCACACAAGAAGACCACATAAACACTTACCAACATACTCTCAATTTGTAATTGAAAGGAAAAAGAAAGAGCTATTTTTTTAGTACAGGTCAGGAGCATGCTAATACCTCAACTCTGTAGAACACAACAACATAAATGAATATGCATTTTTCAAGCAATCACAAAATAATAGAGCATAACATCACCTAAACATATAGTAACAGAGCAATGAACCCATGATATGGGTTCATGCAAATAAAAAATCCTTGGCATCTAATAATCTATGTGAACAAATAATGATCCACATTGCTAAAGAGCCTTGATTTCATTGATGATAAAGAACCCATATTGGTTAAAGACCCATATCTGCAGGCTTATTATAAAAAATATAAGTGGGTACCTTTTGGTTTTAGCTATGTTTAGGGCTCTGCTATAAGGTGCCCTATCATATTGTAATTAATCTTATTCTAGTATAAATATTATTTCAGGCCTTGTGCCTTTGGCCAAAAGAAAAAACAATATTGCTATATGTATGAATCAATAGCAAGGAAGATGATACCAAGCTCAAAAACACATATTAGTATTTTGGTTCAGCACCCACATCTGAATGTGTGAATCAATTTAACCATATAACATAGATTTCTTCAATGAAACCCTAGTTTGTGATGTAGCTGCAAGCAAAATGCCAGCTACATCATGAATTAGGGTTTCATGAAACCCTACAAGGTAGATGTATGTTCAGTGACAAGTAATAAAAGCCTTATAATCAGTAAATGGAAGATACAACATTATTAATGGAGGACATTGAATCAATACTGATAACAAAATGTATGACAAAGATCAACAAGGTATGCCAAATCACTGCTGGTAGATCAACAAGGTTAGCAAAATACCTCACAAACTAGTGTGAAAGAAAAATAGTGAATGACAAGAGCACACCATGAGCACACCGTGAAGAGCACAGAGAGGGCAGTGTTTTTCTCCACATGGTAGAAATGAAGACAACATGAAAAAATACCTCACGAACTAGTGCGAAAGAAAAATAATGAACAACAAGAGTAGACCGTGAGTACACCATGAAGAGCATAGAGAGGGAAGTGTTTTTCTCCACATGGCAGAAATGAAGATAACACATCAGTACTTTTCTCCACAAAAATGAATTCTGGTTTTACCATTGGACATGGGAGAATTGGGGTCGATGCGACCGAATATTAAATTTCATTATGAAAAACCCAAATCCACGAATTGAAAATCAAATTCCACCTATTGGGTGGGAAGATGGTGCCGCCCATTTTAAGGCCAAAACTTGATTTTGAACCCTAAACCTTGAATTGCATTTTACTCTCCCAAACGGTGGATTTGCTGAAAATCAGGAAGTCCCGCTGCCAATTCCGCTCCAATTCCTATAAACAAATAGGGCCTTACAATCACTAACCCACTCTTCTAGTCCCGATCCTATCATATGAAATAAGGAAGTAGGTAGATTCAAATCCTATCCTAATTTGTTATTTTGTTTTTATATGAGAAAAGGATTGTGTAATTACATCATTAATTAGATAATCATTTCTTGAATTAATTAGTGATGGATGAAGGTTACAATAAAAAATTGAATATGATTTAAATCATTCATAAATGGGAAGTACAAATAATTAAATAAGTATAATTATTTTGATTAACCATTAGAGTAAATTTGACCCAATTTACTCAATTAGGGGAAGATGCATCAAATTGTTGTTAGTCAATTAAAGCGTAATGGAACTTAAGGACTCATAAAGTGATGTGAATTTTTTATTCTTAAATGGCTTAGAATAAAATTGAAGTAAATTAGGGGGTTTTATGGATTGTATCTTGCAAATAGAAGAATAATGTTAGTGAATTGTATCTTGCAAATAGAAGAACACGTTTAGAGATAGTCTAGGTTGTCCAAGTGTAGTATTGTTCTACAGTTTAAGAGGAACCATTGTAGAAGGAGATGAAGATTTTGTATGGAGTCAAGAAAAAGAAAAAGGGATCATAGATCTTAAAGGGTTTTCATAGCTCAATTCCATGTCATATGATTTGAATCTACCTACTTCCTAGTCCTTATTTCTACTCACTCTCTTAGCCCTGATCCTATCTGACTAGTCCATTACACCTTCCTATCTTCCTCGCAACATCCCTTCCTCTCAACTAGACACCACACATTATGTCCTCTATGATAGACCTTACAACTCTCTCCAAAATACACTTACATAACCCTTGTATTGTTCTTTCTAACTTAAACCACCATTAGCTACCTTCACACCATTTCTCTAGGCCATGTCCCCCTTTCTAGACCCCCATATGGTCTACCAAAGCTTTCACATAAACATAAACACAAAACAATTGTTTATTGTCCTAACTAGATCGACAGTCACTGTCCTAACTAGACAATCACTGTCCTCACTCAAAAATACATCCTACAAACCATCATCTTAGATCTACTAGCCTCCACCTTCACCATGGAACATAAGGACACCCTTTGCAACACCCCTACACAAACAAACACACCCTCGAAAGGGATTATATATTCGATAAGATGTGGAGAAGAAGAGGAATCATATGGATTTAAAAAATTCAAATTTAGATGTGGTTGGTAAAGGTAAGGCTAATCTTGAGGATTAGGTGATGGTAAGGAAAGATGAGAAGTCAAGATCAAATTTGCAATCAACTACTTAGGAGAAGAATTAATTTTTTAGCAATCTCACAAGTAGTGACACTGAAATTCCATTGAAATTATCTCTTACTACAATTTCATTAATTATGACTTGAATATTAAGTAGAAGAAGCTTTGGGATCACTCAACATTGATTCATTTTATTTGTTTGATCTAGGAATGAAAGGAACTACTAAAGGTTGAGAGATAGGAGCTTCCATTTGTTTTCCTATTTTTTCTTTATAGGTTTATGGAGGTGGAGCCACAAAATATATAGGAGGCATATTAGGAGTATCAAAGAGTCTCAATATATGATGTAGATCGGGAAGAGCTACTTCCGTATCCATAGATAAAAAAGAATGCTTGTGGTAGCAATAAAAGTAGATCCCAAATAATTACCAAAGGAAAAGTCAAAGATTCTATTGGTTTTAAACTTTTGATAAGAAATTAATAGGATGAGTTGATTAGGTTTAAGAGGTTGAGTTTTTTGAGGCCAAAATTAATCAAGGGTAAATTTTCCACCATTAGCTAAAGGCTAGAAAAGGTCCAATAAGGTATAGTCATTACTTTTTTTTTTATGGGGAATTTTCAAATATGAATAGGACAAGGGTCTTCCTTCATTGATGTGAGAAAAGTATAACTTTACTTCATACGTAATTAGTTTAACATAGGGATAATAATACGAGTAACCTCTAAGCACTTAGATATAACTTCTATAGGAAGGGTGATGGAAAATATAGTAGGATAAGTGAAACCAATATTCACCTTAATCAAGATGCTAAATTTATTAAAATGTGTCTTGATATAATCCTTAAATGTAAAAATATTCTTTTGTAAGTATAATTACCATGCATATTGGATTAATAGGCACTCTGCGTGAGAGTTCATCTTAGATTATTGTATTAATGTATATTGGGCTAAAGGTTATATTGGGTTCACATTTAGGTTTAGGATCTTCTTGGTCTATCAAGTTCACAATTTTGTTTTGTCAAATAAGTCATCATTGGTTATCAAATAAGTCACCATTGATTAATAAGTCATCAAATAAGATCAAAAACATTCATGGAATGGGAAGACAAATAATTGGTAAATATTTGAAAGTTTGGATTAGGTGGTGCTATGGATTTATTTCCTTTATCATTCACACCATCATTCAAATATGCATGTTTGTCACCTATGCATATACCTTCTCTGGTCAACTCTTCTATGCACAGGTGATGAACATTACAATTTGCCTAAGCAGTACTGGGAGCTTACCCTGCAACACATGTACTATTGTGAAAATCATCACAAGTCCATTTGTTGCTGGGTCTAGCTCCCAGTAATGCTTGGTCAAATCTGCATGTTTTTCACCTGTGCATATACCTTCTCTGGTCAACTCTTATATGCATAAGTGAAGGTTGATCAACTCCAATATCCTATTTGTATCTATATGTTATCAAAGTAGTATCTATTTGTATCTCATTCATTTTTCATATACATAGATACTACACATGCTGATAAAAAAATGAGCTATTTGATTTAGGTTTACTATTCATGTTTGTAAATGGTTAATATTTCTGATGGTACTCCTTGGTGTATTCCATTTAAAAATAATCAGGTTTCTATAGCTATGATAAATGTCCCTTTTTGTTGACAAAATTAGAGTTGAGAAAATGGTTGTTCAGTGTCTGTATCTACAGGTTGCAAACAAATCATCCTTCTTCCACCAATGAGTCATTTCATTCAAGAAAGACCATGTCTAACTATATCAACCCAGAACAAAATAAGGAGACAATTGCTAGATTGTGGTCTAACTTTAAAAGAAAAGGTGATGGAAAATGTTATCGCCCCTACAAAATTTGCAAGGGCTTAAAGACTCAAAAATATCTAATCAAAACAGTTGAGGAACATTGTAGGCAGCATGGCCACATTGAAGGGGGAAACAAATTTCATCCATTGGTATGTATTTTAATATATTATTTTAATAATTTGTATACATAAGAAATGAATTGATGATGACATCATGGTCATGGTTAATTTAATAGATTAATAGATTCATGGTCATATCATTAATAATATATTAATAGATTCATAATATATATTATTTTTTTTAAAAAAAATTGAATATGTTGTCAATTTTTTGACCAACAAAGACTGTACAGTTTGACGAGAATTTTATACTCTCGATGTAATTAACTGTCAAGTTTTTGACCAAATGACTGTATATTTTGACACCAATACTATATTATCAACATATTCATCAATTGATATTTTGACCACATTTGGTTGAAAATGAAGAAAGATATGTTAGCTATTTACACCAACCATACGACTATTTCAACCAACATTGGTCGAACTCGATGAAAGATATGTCAGACATTCTTCACAATTGAAGTGATTATTTTGACGTCAGATTAGTCGATAGTGCAAAAACTATAAGAGTCGAATATTCGACAACATTTTAATGTGTCGAATAAGTGACGAAGAAAGTTCAACAACAATAATGGTCATTTGGTCATCCAATGTGCATCGAAAAATTGACTAATTTGCATCAAAAATTAGGCTAAAATTTACTAGTGACCATAAAAAAATGATAGAAAAGTGAAAACTTGTATAGTTTTATTTAATTATAAAGAGACTTTTTAACATGTTTCCATTGAATCTTTAGTGATTCAAACACCTTAATAGATGAATAAAACCCTAACCCTATTTAAATAGTAAGTTTAGTTGAACTCTACCACTAATTGAATTATGACACTGGCATTAATTAAACTTGAATGGTAACTTTATATATTATCTCTAATTTATTTTAACTTTTCATTTAAGATAATAATAATTTCTATTTTTATTTATAATATTTTTCATAAAAACTTAAATTAGATAAGGCCACTATAGTATGACTCTTCAATAATTTGTCAAAATTTTGACAAAAAATGTTGATCATATTAAACATCATAATTTTCATCCATCATAAACATCACAAGCATCTGTCATAAACATACATCAAAGGAATCATATGCATAACATAACATAACATAGCTCATCAAGTGCATCATACATCATAATAGGAACTCATTATATAGATCATGCATGCATGTGTAGCATATATATCATAGTCATCACCCATATTCCATATAGGAACATGATACATAACAATCATAATCATACATTACATCACATCCATCCCGCATCATTACACATATTAGCACATCATATCATAATAAATAATAATCATATAACACATCCTAAATACACAACACATTAGAATCATCATAAACTTGTTGTGATCCATCACATATGTACCATAAATCACCATCCATCACATAAATAATAAACAATCCACATTCCATAAATAAACACAAAATATAAGTTTGTTGCCAAAAATTATGCCCAATATCATAAATGTCAAAAAATAATGTATCAATCATAATAAGAAATCCTCAAAGTTTCAAAAAATATCACACAAAATGAGGGCTATTCGACACTCTCTCTATCTCCATCTCCTGGAGGTGGCATGCTGCTACTATTAGGATAAGTGTTGGATGTGGACCATGAATTAAAAACATTAAAAGGTACATCATGAATTAATTATGTAATAGCATTATAATTAAAAACATAATGAATTAATTATGTAACCATATAAGTCAAATAAAATTCTATCAAGAAATCAATATAAAAAAGATAATATAATAATTGCATACCTCATACATTTCAATTATGTCATTCATCATCATGATCATCATCATCATCACCGATATCTATTTCAATAATGTCATCATCGAAATGGATATCATATCCATGAACATCATTGTGATCTAGTTTGTCTTCTTCAACATCTTCATCAGGCACATCATCAACTAATTGTTGATAGTGATCATCATCTACATCATCTTCTACTTCTTCAGTATCTTCTTCTTCCATCACATTATACTTTACCAACCTTCCTCTTGGATCATGTCTAACAACAAATGACCAACCCAATTTATCTGGAACCTCTAACTAAAATACCTTCTCACATTGGCTTAAAAGAACATAGGGCTCATTTCCAGCTCACTCAAATGACCTTGTATTAACCATTTTAAATCTATTATCATGTTCAATAACAGTTCTATCAGGATCATTTTGATTCAATCATAGCATGTACCATTGGGCAGTCAATAAAAATAATTTGAAGGAATTAAAGTCACACTCAAGTATATCATCCAAAATTTCATAGTATCAATTTTCAGATACTTGAGGATGTATGTCGCTTATAGATGAAATATTAGTCACTTGAAATACTGTAGTTGTCTCATAATCACAATTTTTCTTCATGTCATCTAACCTTTTGATGCGAAATTAATGACCATTGCACAACATAGCCTTGTGGTGTTTGACCTAGAATATGTCAAACATGTAAAATTTATAGTGTCACCAGTTGATAAGCATATTTATTCTTGGTTGAATGTGTGTGTGTGTGTGTATACTAGAAATAGCATCTTCATAGAATTAGTATTGACAAAAATTGAAATAGAAACTAAATAAACCACAATGAAGCAATCTATTTAAGCTAGAAATTGACAATTAAGCATCCTATGGCTATCTAACTAAGAATGTTAATGCAAAGCTCTCGGCAAGCTTCCATTAATGACAGTCCTAGAATGAGAAAGATAAATGATTAAAGCTAAAGCTAATTCCTCAATTCTAATTTGAAAGCTAAATTAAATCTAAATTACCTTTCTAAGCTCAAATGCAAGAGGTTCAATGCAATTCTCAGATGTGTGGTTATGAATTATGAAGGTTTTGGTCTTCCTTTTATAGATTTATGCAATGGTATGGGGTGTAGTGTAGTTGATCATGATTAAGCCTTGGTTGAGTCTTTGGTTCCACCCTTTGAAGACAAT
Organism: Chamaecyparis obtusa; assembly: GCA_027943335.1. Taxonomy (NCBI): domain Eukaryota; kingdom Viridiplantae; phylum Streptophyta; class Pinopsida; order Cupressales; family Cupressaceae; genus Chamaecyparis; species Chamaecyparis obtusa. The sequence goes on from BSBK01011230.1 coordinate 504,714, forward strand.
GCAAAGTTTGTGTCCTCAAAGCTTGGGACAAGTAGACAAGATCAATGGACAAGATGCTCTTTCACGTTGAGTGATTGAGATTGAATTTGGCTTGATCCATGTGAATGCATTTCCTCAAATCCTATTGGTTGATTGAATTTCCTCCCCTTTTGGGTTGTTGAGAGAAATTAGGATTTATTAATTGATTTAAATTCATTTGTTTAGCCATGTACCCCTTGAATGGGTTGAATTTGATTTAATCAAAAAATATACAATTAATATAATTAATTGTACTTTGATTTGATTTCACTTGATTAAAACACTCTCAATTTTAATTTATCTCGAATTAAGACTTGATTTTAATTTTGATTGGCTAATTATGCATTGTGATTCAATTGCCTTGATTTGGCCTTGATTTTCCTTTCTTAATCACATGAATGATCCTGTCCACTTTTTGGTGCTTACAAATGCCCCTCTTTGAGTTGACGTGTCAAGTGTGTCAATTCAAAGAATGTCTTGATTTAGCTTGATGAAAGGTCCTGATTCTATCAATGGAAGGTCTTGATTGCATTTGATGTCTTGATTTCATCATTTGATGTGAGATTTAGATTTTGATGATGAACTTGATGAAATTCTGATTGATTGAAGTCTATGATGGTCATTCTAATGATTGTTTCTGATGATGAATCCTTGATATGATGTAAGATTCTGATTTAAAATTTTGGTTTAATGATTGATTTCGATGTGATGCCCCAATCAATTTGATTTATGAAAATTTTTCTAATAAAAGCTTTCACTTTGATTTGATGGTTGTTCTCCAGTTTTGATGATGATATAATTGCATGCCTCCTCGGGAAATGAATCAAAATGATTTTGGATGATTTGATTGAGATTGGGAAATTTAGATTTATTTCTCGATATAAAAATTTGGAAATGCCCCGGTCATGAGAGAAATTGATGAGAAAATATTTGATTAATAAAATGTTGTTGATGCTCTAGATAAGTTGATGATGGTTTGGTATCGTTTGATGTCAGGCATAATCACTTGGTTGATGTTGATGTTAATCTGATAGGATAAGTTGATGGGTTGATATTTCGCTCTCAAGATCTAGAGAGACAAAATAATATCTTCCTTGAGATCTAGAGTTAGGAGATTTGATGCACTCAAGATGAGAAAATGGATGATAGGATAACTTGATTGACATTAGATGATCAATTGGATGATTTGACTGATTGATATTTGATACATGATTAGATGTTTTGATGATACATAATTGATTGGATTTTCTCATGATGAAAAATGGGGATTTGATAGAAGAGAAGGTGATGAACAGAATTAGGTTGCCCCTAGTTGATCAACATGATTGATTATTGATGATGTCCTTGATGTATCATGAATCATTTGATGGATCAAACATTTGAAGATGTATCTTGATGATGTTGATGTACCTTTGATGATCAGATTGAACATGATTTTTGATAATAGATATTTCAAGCATTGATGATGTTGATCAGGACTTTGATTATACATTGATGGACATTTGATGATGTTGATCTCAAGAAATTTGATGATGTACCATTGATGATATCATTGACCATTTTTTGTATCTTGATTTGGTATTTTGATGATGATAACTCCACCCCCTTTATGTTTCTCTTTTTCAAATCTATTTTCAAGCTAAGAAAGGCAAATACCTTAAAATGAATTTAATCTAGGATGTATGCAACTAACTGTCATTATTCAGGATTAGGAAGCTTATTTTCATCATCGAGCTTTTGGAACATGAAATTGGCACAACCCTCACTAGTTCAACCATGGTGATATGAATACCTCTTTCCTCGGATTTTAGCAATTGTAAGTAAACAAACAAATAATTGATCCCTTTCATATACAAATGTTCTCAATGATTCTTTGATGATCATGTCATTAGATGGATTCGCATACTGCTATGAATCAACTTGACAAGCACTCAAGAATAAATCAAGAAGATATCATGTCTTCATCATCGCTCATCTAGTCAAACATCATCGATTTGCTAAAAGACATGATTTCACCAATCAAGTAATCACTTTGAAGATTTTTTGTTTTGTTTGTAGATCCATGTTTCAAAAAGTTCAATCACTTTGATCCTTAGTTATGTTTAAGCCTTTTAGATTTTGATATGATTTGATTAAGATTTTTAGATTTAGATTTGATTTGCCAAACGTTGTTGTTTATATCAAGTATTTGGATGTGTGAAATGTGATATTGATCAATAAGTTCAAGTGTAGCCATTTTTTAATTTTGATGCAATGATTTGAGCCAATTGATGTTTGCTTTGCTAAGCTCGTTGAATTTGGATTGGTGCCCCCAATTTGATTTTGAAAAGATAGTGCTTTGTTGGGCAATGCAACTTTTGAGAGTTTACTTAAGATTTGCCATTTTTAGATTTTTAGAGATTTCTGATTTTTTTTTTAAATCTTAGAGATTTTTGATGTTTTTTTGGATTTTAAAAGATTTTCAATGTTTTTGAATTATTAGAGGTTTTTGATGTTTTTGGATTCTTTTTAGAGATTTTTTATGTTTTTGAATTTTTAAAGGAATATTTTCACCTTTTTAGATTTTGAGAGATCACTAGTTCTCAAACAAGATCACATTACATTTGTCCCCAATGTATAGCAAGGTATAGGACATGAAAGATGGATTTGCAAATTGATGGATGCTAGATGAATAGGCCATGATGGATGAGGCAAGTGAATGATACCCATAAGACCATCTCCTCAAGATTATCCAAGCTAGGGAAAAAAAATATCTCAATATAGGCCAATGATGTGGTGTTGGATAGCATATGGAATAATGACCTGGTGTCATGACAATGGTCCAAAGGAGTGGACATATCAAGAGACTTTCTATAACATATTTTCTTTTCATTTCTTTTATTTTTCATTTGGATCAAGATCAAGGGATCAATGTGGACAGGATCACACAATCATGATAAAGGGGTGGTGAAGGGTTTGAGTGAATGGTTTGGGATTATGGGAAGGCTTCTTAGGAATAATGAAGGTGGTTTTAGGATAAGCAAGATCATGATAAGGTAGCATGAATGTAACAAGTGAATAAGCTAATGGATAGGATAACTCATGTCAAGATACTTAATGCTCATGGATATGTTCAACCTTGTTAAGATCAAAGGTGAAAGATGTAATATAGATGCAAGTGAGATCAATGGTAGAAAGATGGAGGATATGATGGATGAAACTTGCCCCCAAGTGTAGAGTGAAAGAGAGAAATTACACATGACAGTTGTTTGCCAGGTTTTCATCATGGTACTTGTCCAAGATGGCACAAGAATGGTTTTCACCATAGGATGAATTTCTTTTCTTTTCTTTTTCTCTTTTTCCTTTTCTTTTTGGATGAACTCAAGCCTCATGCTCTTTGTATACTCCTAGATAGGATATGATATGATGGGCCAAAACCACTGAAAATTATGCTCAAAGATGTTGATAGGGTGATGAAAATGTGATATGATGGATAAGGTAGAGGGTGGCTAAAGATTTATGCAATGGATTGGATAATGGAAATGGAAGGATAATGAATGAGAGGATAATAAGTCTTTCCATATGCGGGCATGAAAAAGGGAATGGAAGAATAATGAATAGGAGGATAAGAAGCATTATCAAGATCAACATCGATACACACCTTGAAGGGTAGTGGAATAATGGAGGAAAAATGGGTAAAATAGCTCAAGACTTTGATGTAAAAGAGGATACAGATTTTGAGACACAAGGACTCAAAATGGATGGATGAGATGGAATGTGTTTGGGATAATGTGGAGTGGAAGCCTTTGGAAGCTTAAATGTCAACTTTGAGTTCTCTTTTGTGTGTAATTCCTTCAAAAGTGACTTGGGAATCCACACTTTCTTTGATTTTTCTTTCCTTTTGGATGCTTTAGAGTGCATTTATTCAATGAGGGATTTAGGAACCCACATTTTCTTTGATTTTTCTTTTTACATGATGGACCTTTGTGGTCTCTTGAATATTTCTTTTTTTTCTTTCATTCACATGTCGATTAGATGGGACATGGTGCTCTTCATACATAAGTGGATTCTTGGTTTTCTGATTTTTATGTTGCACATTCAAATTTCTTCCAAAGGACTTGGGATTGGTGGATGAATAAGGTTGATATGAATGTTTCATATGGATGGGTTCATATGGAGGGTTCATAGGGATGAGTTTTTTGTTTCTCAAGTATGTATGTCTTTGTTGATCTTGATAGGATATATGGTAAGTGGATTGTGGGATAGCGATGGTAGGAAAGGTTGATGGAGGAATATAAGGGCCCAATATGGATTTGGAGAATGTATAAGGTTTCCGGTTTGGGATATAGGGACCAAGGATGAATTTGGAGGATGTATAAGAAATATGATTATGCACAAATGGAGGTAAATGGGATGTGGGAGGGATATCAACAACTTTATTTTGAATTGCATGGCCAAGGATTTCATCTTTTGAATTTATCTTTGTACCAATAGGTTTATATGTAGCTTTGATAGGAGTGACTTTGATATGAGTAGTTGAAGCTTGAGATAGATATGGAGGCTTATGAAAAGTGGATGTTGGCATACTTTGGTCTTGACAAGGATCTTTTGATAGCCTAGGAAAAATATTTTTCTTTTGATTTTCAATAAGTTCATTATAGATGGAAGAAATACCTTGATATTGCTTAGGAGATGGGTATGATATAGGAGGTGAAGAAATATGGGGTATTTGAGATGGAAGTATATCTTCTTGAAAGAAATGGACTAGTATGAAGGATTCATCATGTGATTCTTGGGATATGGGACTTTGGTCAAATATAGGATAAGGAGTGATAATAGCTTGATCTTGATCCTTAATAAGACTTGTTTCTTTGCACTTTTGATTAGTCTCTTGACATGGAGCCACTTCTAAGGACAATGTAGGAGTTTGGATCCACACGAGGGATTCTTGAAAGGATGATGGATGTTCATTTGAAATAGGAATGATAGGCATTGTAGCACATGAAGGCTTGGGGTCTATAACCTTTGAAGCATGAAAGAAGTTTGTAGCAAGATGTAGGTTAGCTTGGATCTCTTTTAGAGGTATCCCTTGAGGGTATACATAGTCATTATGAAAACTGTTTAGATCTTTATTTGATGGAGGAATATTGGATAGCTTTGCTTCTATATGAAATGGAGGAATGGTGGAATAGGTGAAATCTATAAGAGGACCACCACTACTAGACATGTGTTCATAAGTTTGATATTGCTTGAGAGTAGTATCTTCATTAGATGAGTCATTGGGATTTTCAATTTTAATTATGCCATCATCAATAAGATTTTGGATTTTATGTTTCAACTCCATGCAATCTAAAGTTTCATGCTCATTATATCAATGATATGCACAATAGTTGATCAAAAAAATAAAACCACATGAAGTGATTTGAGGCAATGTGATGAGATCATTTTCAAGAAGTTTTTCCAAAGCTGATTCATATGACTGTCCCAAAGGAGTGAACGTTCTATCCCAAGGATATTTGGATGTATTTGTGTTTCTCAAAGAGTTTTCATATGATGAATATTGTTGAGATGGGACTAACTCCTCTTGATTTCCTTGATCAAAGATGAGATTCTCTTGATATTTTGAAATAGGTTCTTCATCAAATATTGGTTTATCATTAGGATATTTTTTTATCAAACATAGGGTTTTCATGATATTCTTTTTGATCAAATTTTGAATTATCAAAGATATGGCATTCATGATGTTTTTCTTGATCATAGAGGTAAGGAAACAATGTTCTTAATGAGAATTGGTTGGATAATGTTTCCATTTATTTTTCCATTTCTTGAATTCTTGTGAATAGAATATTCTTTTGAATCTTTATTGTTAATTGATGTTTGGATCTTAATGGATGTTTTCCTTTTGTAATCAAAGACCTTTAAGCACAACACAATGATTTTATCAATTATCACAAGAAATTCTTCCAATCAATCTACCTTAGGTCAAATTTGGATTTTAAATGGCTCTAATGAGGTAGGCTTGCTAATTTATCAAGGATTTAGTATGGATTCTATTCAAAATGGACACTAAACTTTTATCCTCCAAGTATATTAGGAGGCTTCCCACCACTGGTATGTCAGAGTTTTGCGCAATACGTGAGGACTACTTGAGGAAGTTTGAAAATTTAGTATCCTTTTGTCACACACCCCATTAAGCATGTATGTGTTTTGTTTTATAGTGGGTTGGATTCTTGTAGAAAAAGCAAGCATATCCCACTTTGGGCTATCCCTCTCACTGACCCTTTTAAGGAAAATCTTGGGAGGCGAGCCCAACTAAAGTTCTAGGATGGTATTCTATGTAGGATGTTATTTTCAATTTCCTCACCCACTAACTAATGAGAATCAAGTATTGCTACTCTCTTCTACAAACAAGGGGCTTTGATTTTATGTGTTTGGTTTATTCCTTTAAGCTATCCAAATTACTAGATTTTGAAAGGACAAAGCCACAATTTAAGCACGCAAGTCACCAAGTTTAAGGCTTACCTTTCCTTGTAGCTAACAAAAGTTAGGGGCATTTTTGAGTTATTCCATGATTTTATGCTTACCTTGGCTATAGTTCCTTTCCAATGTGCTTTTCCTCCCACAAGGTTAGTCAACAAAGTGAACCAAAGTGAAGAAACCAAAGATAAATTTGAGAAACAAAGACAAACTAAATTTTAAGCCTTACTAGTCAAAGCTTTGCCTTCTCTGTTGAATCTACTCTTTGGATTTTTTTCTTTTCTATGGTCAGACACCTTGCAGAGTTATGAAAATAATTTTATCACAATTAGATAATGAAAATTTATAGTTTATGCAAAAGCATTGCCATAATGTTTAAAAGTGCTATTTTACTATGTAAAAGTGCTACTAATCTGATTAAAAGTGTTGTTTAAACTCTATTAGAAAACTTAAAAGCACACAATTAACAAATAAAAGCACTACTGAATTTAACAAAGGCGATAAAAATAAGGTAAAAGCGCTCAGTAGTCAGGAAAAATGTGCTATCCGTCTGTGCAAAAGCGCTGCAGAATTGATAGACAGATAATAGAAAGATCAAAAGCATCATTGATTAGTGCAAAGGTGCACAAATTTATCACAGAAGCATTGAAACAATGCTTGAAATCATCATTTGATCGTGTAAAAGCATTGTTTAACCTGTCAAAAGCAATGTTTCCTAAAAAAGCCGAGAGGTAAACATATGCAAATTTGATAAAAATGATATAATTTCAAGCATTTAGTTTTAGTGAAGCATTCTGCCCCATGGTGGGTGCCATTTTGTATACCAGAAATAGTATCTTCATTAAATTAGTATTGACAATAATTGAAATAGAAACTAAATAAACCACAATGAAGAAATCTATTTAAGCTAGAAATTGACAATTAAGCATCCTATGGCTCTCTAACTAAGAATGTCAATGCAAAGCTCTCAGCAAGCTTCCATTAATGATAGTCCTAGAATGAGAAAGATAAATGATTAAAGCTAAAGCTAATTGCTCAATTCCAATTTGAAAGCTAAATTAAATCTAAATTACCTTTCTAAGTTCAAATTGCAAGAGGTTCAATGCAATTCTTAGATGTGTGGTTATGAATTATGAAGGTTTTGGTCTTCCTTTTATAGATTTATGCAATGGTAGGTGTGTGTGTGAATTTTATACCTGTTCTGTAGACACAACACTTCAGTAAAACATTAGAGGTTAGTTGAAATCGAAATCGTGCAATAAATAAAAAACTAAACTAACCAAGTGATTTACTACCTTCTAATAGGTGCGAGTATGATGTTCTCAGATTGTTATCGAGATCAGTGACCTTGACGACACCTAAATGAAGGATTTGAATGCAAAACTGATATGAAATGAATGTCATTAATCTATTTTTTTAGTTTTTCTATGCAATAATGATATGAAAAATGGATATGAATCTATGATATGTAAAAAATGATATGCTATGATATGCTAAATGATCTAACAATAATATGAAAACAAAAGTTCTCTCACAAAACGTGGTTGATTCGCAAAGAAGCTCTGATTCTCCAGATAGCAATTCACCAGCATAAGTTTGCAATTCTTGTGGATGATTTGTGAAGAGCTAAAAGCCTTAATTTATAGAAATCCAGGGCTTTGGAGGTGCATGCAAGAAAGCTATAAATCACTCAGATTAACTCAGCTTGATTTTTGAGTTATCTGAAAATAAAGGATAATTTAATTCACAAAAACATGCAAAAGCAAAGTTTAACTCAGAATAGAGTTTAGCTTTAATTGATAATTGATAGTTATCTGCTTTTATGATTGTGCATGTTTTAATATGAATTAATTTAATAATAAAGTGATTTATTTCCAACTTAACTGATTTTGAAAAAATAAAACAATTGATTTATGGGTTAATCAATCATTTTTCAAACTTTTATTCAAAAACAATATTATTAAAAATTAACAACTTGCTTTAATTAATTAAATAAGAATTTAATCAATTATTCATAGAATTTAGATTTATTGTCAAAATTAAATAATACAATTTAGGAATAAATAGAATTAACTTCAATTAAATAATTAAGTGGCAGAATTAAATCTAATTAATTAAATATTAGAATATTCAATTAATCAAACTTTAGGATAAATAGGATTTATCACCAAATAATCATTAAATCAAAGATAATTATGATAAAATAAGAAAATTACTAGGAATATTCCCTGATGCAGAATTTATGATAATCAATTAGGATTTGATGATGTGCTGATGTGCCTTAGGTTAGGACTTTGATGCCGATTTCATTCGATATGTCGATGTAGGAATTTAATGAACCTATAGCCCATTTTTGGGGTATTACAGTAGGGGGTGTAGTGTAGTTGATCATGATTAAGCCTTGGTTGAGTCTTTGGTTCCACCCTTTGAAGACAACGCAAATTTTGTGTCCTCAAAGCTTGGGATAAGTAGACAAGATCAATGGACAAGATGCTCTTTCACTTTGAGTGATTGAGATTGAATTTGGCTTGATCCATGTGAATGCATTTCCTCAAATCCTATTGGTTGATTGAATTTCCTCCCCTTTTGGGTTGTTGAGAGAAATTAGGATTTATTAATTGATTTAAATTCATTTGTTTAGCCATGTACCCCTTGAATGGGTTGAATTTGATTTAATCCAAAACTATATAATTAATAGAATTAATTGCACTTTGATTTGATTTAACTTGATTAAAACACTCTCAATTTTGATTTATCTCGAATTAAGACTTGATTTTAATTTTGATTGGCTAATTATGCATTGTGATTCAATTGCCTTGATTTGGCCTTGATTTGTCTTGCTTAATCACATGAATGATCATGTCCACTTTTTGGTGATTACAATATGTCTATATGTGTGTGTGTGTGTGCATGTGTGTGTATATATATATATATATATATATATATATATATATATATATATATATATATATATATATATATATATATATATATATATATATATATATATATATATATATATATATATATATATATATATATATATATATATATATATATAATTGAAAATTTAATAATAATAATATAGGTGATTAATATATCTATATGTACCAATTTATCTCTTAAATCATATGCTAAATCAATTTTCCTTGGTGTAACATTATAATCTCCAGTAGGATGAGTTTTTTTAACAAATGAAGCCACATCTTCCCATGTTAATGCATGACCAAAATGTTGACATTGTTCTTGTCCATACCGTCATCCAATCAAGATTGTTTACGATATACAAATGTAGTGCATCCCACTCTTGATCAACTATATAAAAAATAAATAGATGACTTACAATAGATGTATATTGAAGATTAAAAATTAATTAACTACAATATATTATAAAAACCAAATGTAAAATACATATTCAAATTAATATCCATGAACATCTTATAATCACCTCTCGCTTTCCTCATTCTAACTTTCCCAATCAGGTACTTCCCTTTGAATTTGTTAATGAGGTTGGGATCCTGAATGCAATCTACATGGATCTTTGTCGTGAACTTAAAAATATATTCAGTAATGTGCACCATAGTATATTATACCACATATCCCTCCACCATAGAACCCTCAGGATGTTCTCTTTGTTGAACCAAAGCCTTCAAAAATTTCAAGTGCCTCTCAACCATCCACATTGGCCTTGTGTGTATAGGTCCACATAATTCAATCTCCTCAACTTGGTGTATGAGGTAGTGTTCTTGTGCATTGAAAAATATCTAAAATAGACACTTTTGCATTTCACACATTAGACAAAGATTTTTTCTCTTCCAATAATTTATATCTTCTTTATGAATTTCTTTAGATGACAACTATTTGGTACAAGTGATTCAAGACATAAATATATTAATGAGACTTTAAAAAAAAATAACATATAATACATAACAAGTAAAACAAATGGAAAATTTAATATCTATACAAAAAATTGAATAAATATCACTACTTACCTCATGTATTTTCTAAGATCGTATATAACTTACTTGACATTGTTATCGAACTGGTCTGGGAGTGATAGAGGTAGAACATACTACAACAATTATAAAATGATCTTTTCATTATTTTTCCAAAACTAGTAAACATAATACAATGAAAAGTACATGGAGTATACAAATATATAGTAAATCTACAAGGACATGAATTACCTTAATGAAGTTATGCCAATCATGCGTTTTCATCCCTAGCCCAAATTCACCTTTCTTTGTTATGATATTGTTTATGTTTGTAGCAAATCTTGTGGGAAATCAAAATTTTCATGACTTCTTTTATAGAATTGATTTTCTTTTTTGAATAACCAAGGAAGTGCATTTATATTAATTTGGTCTCCATTGCTATTTGATTGAATTAAATTTTTCATTACATGATTGGATTCTTGAATTTGTAACTACAAAGTTTGATAGATTTTTTGTCACACCTTCCATCCAATATTTTCCATAATGTCTGAGTTATATTCTTTTTGATATGCATAGTATCAAACATATACACAATTTGAGCTGGTCATAGTAGGGAAACCTACTAAATTGTCCGAGATAACTTTTTAGCCCCTTTAGAAGCTGGTTATTAATGCTTTGAAGACCTTCATGAAGCGTATAAGTTTAAAAAGTTAACAATGACAATCATCATCAATTACATCATGAGTAAACAAAACACAATATAAAAATATAAATTCTAAACATATAATGTACGATAGATAAACAATTCGATTGAATGAAATTACCTCGATGATTAATTCTATTATATTCCAACTTCCATAGGTGAGGTGTTATTCTTTGTGGCTTTGATGTAGTCTCTTCTTTCCCATTGAAAAGATGTTTTTAGGTAGTTCGATACTTATGATTTTTGTGGAGGAAGTGCCTATACTCATCAAACATATGTTTTTCCTAAACTTGTTGAACAATGAGATTTTATCTTTCGACCACAAATTGGACAAGAAAATTTTTCCTTTACTTGAAGACCTACAAGATCATGTATAATTACATTATATATATATTATTTAAAAAAATGCATGATTTATACCTTAAAAAAAAAAAAAATTATTAAAGTGTGCAAGTTGAACCTTATAACATACCAAAAAATGTACTAGTCCTTGGGCATCATGAATTGTCCATACAAGCATTGCATGGAATTGAAATTGTCTTTGTCCTATTGGTCTAGAGATGTCGTACATAGTGACGCCATTCCACAACTCTAGTAACTTGTCAATAAGAGGCTCAATATATACATTCATATCTTTAACTTAGTACTTACCTAGTTGAGTGAAGAGAAACATTACGTAATTATTAAAACCATTTTACTACATTATATATAATTTAATGTACATGACTACCAAATGAAAAAAATACCTAGAATAATCATTGCCAACATTATGTGCTCCCTCTTTATTGACATCCATGGATAAATGTTATTATTGATAACAAAAATAAGTCATGCTGAGTAAATAAATCTCAACTCTCCAAATGGATTGACATCGTCTGCTGCCAATGAAAGCCTGAGATTATGCGGTTCTTCTTTAAAGTGTGGTCATTTTTCCTTTATTTCCCTAAATGTAGAACCATCCACATGCATTTGAATGATTTCATCTCCACTTATATTCCATGCATGGTAATCCATAAATTGTGCTAAGCTTTCGCACCTAAATAATCATTGCATACATGAAATAATGAGAATATAACGAAGGACCTTGTGAGACACCTTTTTTGTTAGTTAATTTTTTCGATATCTACTAATATGATATTCAAGGAATTTTGTTGTAAATTCATGTTGTTTATGATATATAATATAATCATTGGGACATTCATCTATTGCTTGATACTTTATTCCAATATATTTCATAATGGTATATAATCCTCGGTATGAGTGAGGTAGAATATTTGATGGTGGTAACAAAAATTCATCTATCAATCTATGAAAAAAATAATTTGTTAATATAAAGAATATTAATGGTACATATTTCACCATTTATTTACTAGTGAGGAAATAACAACAAAAATAGATGAAAAAATATGACATATATGACATACCTTAATATACACGAGATTGTTATGTTGGATAAACCATTCATAACCTTCAAGTTCACCAACAACAATATAGCACAGAGAAGAGTTGTTTGTGAGCCTTTGTAAAGGGGATCACAAGCCTTCTCAAGTATAGGTAAACCATGAACAACATCAAATTCCTCTAGTTGATCATCATGATTAGCAGTGCTAGTACTAAATGTGTCATGGATCAAGCTATTTTTACCATCATCTTCAATAGTGTTTTCTCACGCATGATCATCTTCTTCCATAGGATCATTATCTTCGGCCTTGATTTTCATGCCTCCATGTTCCTCCTCTTGGAAAATCACATTCTTTGGGTCATCATAGTCCATATCATGTGCCCTAGGGTGCCCCACCTATATAATAATGATCAATATAAAAAAACCATGATCATGATCTCATTATGAAGTGATTTTTAATGTATATAAATTATCAAAATGATATAAACATTTTTAAATGTAGTAAATATAAAAATATATAATGAAAAACTTACCAATGGATGATAATTATGCACCCCTTCACTGTGACCATTCTCCCTACAACGATACTCGACAGTTGTGATTAAAAGTCTTCTCATTTTTAAGCCCTTGAAATTTTTGTAGGGACAATAACATTTCCTATCACCTTTTCTTTTCAAGTTAGACCACAATCTAGCAATTGTCTCCCTATTTTGTTCTGGACCAATATTCTATGACATGAATTTTATTCAAAGGCAACAAAAGAGGACTATAAAAAATAATTTGGTCTATAACCTTCACAAACCTGACAAAACATTATTACAGTTGCGAAAAATACAGTCACAGATTATATTTTATACTTGAGTAACCCTAATGGTTTTTAAAAAAAATTTTAATTCCTCTTTTTCGTCGAACTTTTACCTTAATCTCCGACGAAAGTCAGATACATCAAAATTCTGATGAACATGACAAACGTCATGCAAGTTTGAAAAAAAATAAAGAAAATGACACAATTAACCTTTTAATTTCTAATGACATAAACAAAACAACAAGGTTCATCAGAAACATTTTTCAGAAAATACACACAAACAATTTAGTGGGTTTATACTTTTACCCATCAAGACTACCTTTATGAGAAAGAGTTAGAGGCACAATATAAGACAATATGAAGAGGATCTTGTAAGGGGCATAACTACAAAAGAGGATTAAATGAATATTTTTCTTGCCTAGGTATAAAATCTAGAAGTGCAATCAACTAATTTCGTTCTAAAGGTTCCCAAATATAAATTTCCAAGTTTGAAGCAAGGGGAGCTTGTCCAATCTCCAAGTAAGCACTCAAAATTTTATATCCCAAGTTTTTAGAGGCCTCCTTCATTGGAAGAGCTTATGCTTGAACAAGTTCAACCTATGGTTCCTCAATATTATCCTTCTAAAGAGCTTATTTTCCTTCAAGGAACCCAACAAGTTCCTTAGGCTTGCTTACCAAGTTAGCACTCTTGTCCTCTTAATATTCATCTTTATCTAGGGAATTGTATTGTATATCAAGAGAGATGGTTTAGTGAGAAAAAAATGAGCCTTTTGAGGTAAAGGAAGAACACATTATATTTGATGAGCCTTCATTTGAAGAAGAAAAAGAAAATTTAGTTTTTTTGTAGATGAGTGATGAGTACGACCAGTTGGAGCAACATAGTATAGAGAAAGAAAATGGTGCCCAACATGAGGTCTTGGTGATTTATTCAATGAAATTATTTCTTTTGTTAAAAATGATGAAGACATGACAATACCCTATACTAGAATAGTTGGGACAAAAAGGTGATAAATAAGAAATATGTGTTGAGTGTGAAGTTCTAGCTGATTTGTTTAATGAGATTCCTAGTTTGGTTGAGTAGAATGACCTCTTGAATGAAAATTGAGATCTCTTTGTTGGTCATTAATGATGAGATAATAACTGATTTGTTTGATGAGATTATTGATTTTGTTGACAATAATGAATAAAGTGTTCTTTTACTAACACCAATGTCAAGTTTAAGATTAAAGGAAGATATGGATCACTTAGATAGGTTCCTATCCTTTCAAAAAGAAAGTGAAGACAACCTTGTTCAAAGTGATGTAAATTTTGATATGGGTGAAATAACTTATCAAGCTGAGAAAAATGAGAAACAAAATCTTGTTTCCCTAGGTATGAACCTAAATATCCAATCAAACCTTCAAGAAAATAGGTATGATGTTGAAATAAGACGTGTTATGCATAATGGGATCAATGAGGAGCTCAAAGAAGGTTAACTATTTCTAGCATCATAAAACACTTTTGTTTGAAAATTGATGATAGATTAGAACTTCCTAAAGTATAATTTCATGAGAAACATAGTTTGGTGGGAGAAGTAGCCCATGTTACATTTGATTCACATGAAACAACTCTTTCCAACTAGGAAAGTGAGGTTGGAGAATTAGTTCACAGGTAATAGACCAACAAGGAGATCTCAATTTTCATTGATTCAAGAGGCCATTGTACTAGACATATAGCTAGGACGGAGGCTAAAAAATCACTAGAGGATATGCTTGATCCCAAGCATGAAGCTTCAGGTGAAGAATGATAAACATACCTCATCTATTGGCTCCCAATCTATGGAGTGGGTAACCAATATGAGTGGGTAACTATGTTTAATTATTTTCTACAAGAATCATTGTAGTAGTAGGTAAAGTGTTTATCATTTCTTCATACTCTCATGGTTACTCGTGAGAAATTTAGACATTTCAAACTGAGGAAGAAAGGTAAGTATTTCAATCAACCTTGTAATAGTTTTGTTGTAATGAATTTGTCATATGGTTAGTATATATTAGGTTAGCTTTCCATTCTATTAAATGTTTGAGTTTTGTTTCCTCCAATTGGGAATGCACACTAGTTTTCTATTGAGTTTAGGTGTCTTGTTAGAGGTTAGTTGTTGTTGTTCCAATATTTATATCAATTTGTGCCTAAACTTTTTCTAAGTTATGAAGTCATTTGCTAACTCCTATGCCTAATGGATTCTAAGGCTACTTGTTCCTCATGTTTGGAAAGAAAATACCCCTGAGAGGTCGCCAAAACATTACCTATTTTTCACTTCGTGGGAGAAAATAGATTTGAAGTGGGTCTTAGGTATTGAAGAATTTTCTAAAGGTTTGTTTGAAAGGACAAAAGTGTATGCCAAAGTGAAAATATTAGTCTCCACCTAAAAGGTAGCGGTTAATAAGTAAAAACAAATAGAAAGAAACCTAGGGCAATGTGAGATCTCTCTACTATGAATTCCTATGTATCACATGGATTTCATTGTAATGCATTATAATTTATACAACATTTATAAATTAAATCACCAAACAAATCACTTTAATCTCCAAGTTTCACTTTTAGTTACATCTAGGTCAAAATGCAAATACCAATAACACTTCTAGGTATGATAAAACTAGTAAAAAGTAATTTAAATAATAATAGTTGGCAAAGAGAAGGACAATGAAACAACAAAGCTCTATTTAGTGAAAATATCCTAATCGAGACCTACTTGAGCTAGAAATGGATTAATTTTTTTCACTTGCAAAAGAGTTTTCCATGAATGATCAAGCCATTGTTTTGGCTTTTCAAATTCAAAATATAATTAGTTGCAAAAAATAAGGAAATAATATTTGTGTTAATTTCTCAAGTATGTATAAGAATCAAAAGAGCAATGAAAATGCAAATAGCTTGTGGGTATGTACAGGATCATGAGGGGCCAAACTATGCCCTTAAGTGGCAATGAAAAATCAGCAAATCAGGGTTAGTCAACTTGACGTGAAAATTTCAACTAGTTATGAACCTAATATCAGAAAGTTGTAAGAATAGAATCTATAGAAAATTGAATTTAGTTTGTAAAATACTAGGCCTTTTTGAGAAAAAGTTAGTATGATTGGTGAAAAGTATAGATTTCAATGTAGCAGTACAAAAAATTTTGGAAAAAAAATAGGAAGTAGGTGTATGTCTGACCACCTTAATCATAATCAAATGATAATATTTTATTATAAGATTTTATATATAAGTAGTAGACTCATGCCCGGATGTGATGCATATTTTTTTGTAATTTAATTCCAAAAAAATAATTAATTATGAATTTTCTGCTACAAAGTTTTCAGAATAAAAAAACTCCCGTGTCTGACCACCTTAACTCATTCAAAACTTTACAAAATTCAATTTTATTTATTTTTCCTTATAGTAGGTGAAGTACAGAATGTGACGCATTTTTTGGATTTCAAAAATGTTATACCGTCTGAAAGTTATAGTCATTTTTTCAATTAGTATATAAATCAGCACTTTAGAGGTAGCTCAATTAGAAAATAACTAATAATTACTTACCAAATTTAAAATTTGACAGCAATTATATCGATAGAAAGCTGATAATCTCCTTAAGATACCCTTTTCATTTTATCAAATTTGGGTGAAAAAAAGTCGTCAGCTACATTGTCGAAGTTTGGAACTCAGAGAAATAGGGGAAAAACACGTATTTGAGACATTTCAATAGTTGACCATGTAGGTTTGGTGCACAAAGCAATACCGAGCCTAATTGGGTACCCGATATTTTTGGGTACCCGAATATGATGACAAATTTTGAATTTTCACTTTCCCTTCCCTCCACTTTCTCCCTCCCATTTCTCCATCCTTCATATGATATATTATATATATATAACTATATATTAGATATATATTAGATATATTAAATATTATATAATATCAATTATATATTAAATATTATATAATATATATTTTACATTAAATATTATTTAATATATATTAATATTAAAAACTATATATTAGATTATATATTATATATATTAAATATTATATAATATACATTTTACATGAAATATTATTTAATTATATATTAATATCAAAAACTATATATTAGAATTATATATTATATATAATATTATATAATATACATTTTACATTTTAAATATTATTTAATATATATTAATATTAAATGTTACATTATATATTATATATTATATATTATTTTATATGTATAATATATTAATATGTATTTTACGACTATGTACGAAAGGTTGGAAGATTGCAGAAAAATCATGGATGGCCATCGAAAGAAGCAAAGGAAATTAATTAGCCATTTAAAAAATTCATGGGTGGCCATTGAGGAAGAGAGAGAGTGAGAAGGTGGCAGGGGTTGAGAGAGGAAGAGAGAGAGAGAGAAGGTGAGAGAGAGAGAGAGAGAGAGAGAGAGAGAGAGAGAGAGAGAGAGAGAGAAATATGAGTATGGGAGGGAGAGACAGAGATAGAGGGGGGGAAGGGGAAAGAGTAGGATAGAGAGAGAAGGGGAGAGAGAGAGAGAGAGAGAGAGAGAGAGAGAGAGAGAGAGAGAGAGAGAGAGAGAGAGAGAGAGAGAGAGAGAGAATATGAGTATGGGAGGGAGAGACAAAGACACAGGGGGAAGGGGAAAGAGTAGGATAGAGAGAAAGGGGAAGGAGAGAGAGAGAGAGAGAGAGAGAGAGAGAGAGAGAGAGAGAGAGAGAGAGAGAGAGAGAGAGAGAGAGAGAGAGAGAGGGGGGGGCAATGGGAAGGGGATAGAGTAGGAGAGAGAGAGAAGGGGAAGGGGAGAGAGTAGGAGAGAGAGAGAGAAGGGGAAGGATAACCAATTCATTACAATATTAATTAGTAAGGAGCAAGGTAAACTTAAATAATATCACTGCAGGCATTAGAAATCCAAATTCTAATTAGGAGTTTTAAGCAAAGTGAGTAAGGTCCTGGATAGGGACATTACAGATCCACACATTGTTTAGTAGATACCTCCAAGAACCCACATACACAAGAGTAGGTTTGAAGTAAGACTAAGATTGTTTATCGGTTCAAATTTATATTACTATGTTGTACTTTTGATTAACATCCAATGATTGGATGTGAAATTCACAAATTTAATTATATTGCCACTGGTTCTATTTCAAATTCTAGAAAAAATGGATATTTGACATGTGCTCATAAATTTCAGTCAAAACCATTTTAAAATAACACATCAGTTTATTTTTACACATTGAGAATATCATCCTTAGGAATTAAATTGAAATTGACATAGGTTATAGGAAATAAATGCCCCAACTATTTGGTGTCTTCTACATTTTGAGTTTCTTATTACAATTAGGAGAAGAATATTACTCTTGAAATGGTTTTGGATAGTAACATTTGTACTTCCTCTTCACAAGTATATTTCTTCCCTCATCTTGTTGTCTATTGATACCGACAAAGTGAATCTAGGCATTTCTGCCATGTAATGGGAGAAAAATGGTTTCCTAATTTATTAATATGTGTCTAAATAACAAATGCAAGAACCTTTTCTTTGATATTGCTCACTAACACTTTAGAATTGAAAATGTTTACAAAAACTGGCATGTACTTGCATGAGGACATTATATATTACAGGAATCCCGCATAGAAGCAGCTAGCCAGCTGCTCAAAAAATAGTAACTGATAGCAAGTGGGATAATGCAGATGCTTTAATAAACCACTATCTTCTTTACTCAAGCAACATCTGGCTCATCTGCTCGACTGGGGCATGTTTGGGAACAAACAGTCTCCATTTAAACTCAAGTCTCTGGAAATGCAGTTATATTTGTTAGTGGAGAAAGTACACCCATTGGATCTACAATAACTTTATGCTCACTATAATTTCCATTTCTATTCAATTGGGATACTCTTTCCAAAATTGCATCTACCCTTTTACCAATTTGGGAAATCAATGGGTCTATTTTTGGACCTCGAAGGAGTTGGTCACCTAAATGAGAACCTTGAGATGAATCAAGAACTTCTCTATGAAAGAGATCAGTACCTTGAGAAGCTCTCTATTTGTTAGCTGAATTAAAACCTTGGACCATAGATGGCTGCCCTTTGTTGTAAAATGAGGAGTGAGACTGCCTTGCCAAAGGTGGCAATGAACTTACATTTGAGGGATATTGCCCAACATGAGTAACCTAGTTTCCCAAGTCCCATAAATGCAAGGCCATTGATGAATAGGCATTTCTAATAGAAATATTTCTGGTGCTAGAATGAAGTGCATGACCAAATTCTTTGCCTACTAATGAACCAATTTGAGGCTTCATTTCACATTTCTCTATGGATAATTCCACAGCACTTGTTAATTCTCTATCTAAATTTTTTGTGACAGTGTACATGTGCACTAAAGAGCTTTTGTCACTACTTGAGCTACTAGCAAATGGTGAGTACTCATCATCATCATCATCTGATATAGGCTCACGCACATATCTTACTTCTTTCCTTTGTCACTTTCCCCTTCCTAGCTCTTCCTCCTTATCTATAACTTCTTTTCATGGGTACAAGAATCTCTTCCCACTCTTTCCCATTAATTGTGGGCTTTTACTCTTCATCCTGAGTAATTGGCATACCTTGGATGTCACCAAAATAACCATTTTCTTCTGAAATGTCCTTTTCTCTCACTTTAACATCTCTCTATTAAGAAGATTTTCTATATCTTCCTTTGTATATTGAATAGATGTAACTGAAATCCCATGTTAATCAAGAATATTCCTTGCACCGTTGAGTAATATATCATGCAATTCATTAATAGTTTCATTCTTAACATAATTCATAACTAGATTTTCCATAGCCAATTTTCTTCTTGATCGTTGCAATATTTTATCCTCAACTGAACATTTTGTAATCAGTTGATATACAATCACATTCTTCTCTTGGCCAATCCTATGGGCTCACCATTGAGCCTATAGATCCACAAAAGGGTTGAAATCTAGATCTGGTGGAAGAGTAGTATTAGTAAGAAGTCATTCACTAACATCTCATCTTTATAACAACCAAATTCGGATTCACTAGAAGCATTAAAGAATCTGGATTGGACTCTTAAAGAATTCTTTCTAGTATTCTAGACTCAATTGCCTGTGCATTTTAGGATAACATCTAGCAAAGAAATAGAATCAAACTATCTAAGGAAGATACAGTAGCCGATCTGCGTCCTTTGGATAAAAAAGATCATCTATAAAACTTAACCTAAAAATTTAGTTCTGCTAACGAAAATGTCTAATCATGTAGCAAGGTACAAAAGCTCGGGAAAGGTGTAACAAATTAATATGAAAATATTTTTGTCTATAACAGTATTTTCTGCATTTATTATAATATTGATCTTATTTGATGCACCTTCTCTATTTGATCAATCCATTCCCTTTCATTTCACTTGGTTTTCTCATTTTGCACATCATAGGCTAGGATTTGACAGTAGATATGACATTGGTACTGCCAGCGTTAATGATAAATTTTATGTTTTAGCTATTATTTTTTTGTCATTTTTCCTGTATGATGCTTTTGTATATGAATTATGGATATTCTCTAGGAAACACGTGATAAGGCGTACTAGGAACCCTAGGGAGTCCCCATGACCCCTTTTGACACATTTGAATGCTCAAGTGTGTTTGAAGGGGTCCTAGGACACCTTAAGACACACTTGAGCATTCCATTGTGTCAAAAGTGATCACCAGGACTTCCTAGGGGTCTTAACATGTCATAAGGTGTACTAGGACCCCTAGGAGTCCCCATGACCCATTTTGACACATTTGAACACTCAAGTGTGTCCGAAGGGGTCCTAGGACTCCTTAAGACACACTTGAGCATTCCAATGTATCAAACGGGGTCATCGGGACTTACTAGGGGTCCTAACACATGATAACATGTACTAGGACCCCTAGGGATTCCCATGACCCATTTTGAGACATTTAAATGCTCAAGTGTGTCTTAAGGGGTCCAATGTGTCAAACAGGGTCATCGGGACACACTAGGGGTCCTAACACATGATAACATGTACAAGGACCCCTAGAGAGTCCCCATGACCCATTTTCACACATTTGAATGCTCACATGTGTCTTAAGGGGTCCTAGGACCCCTTAAGACACACTTGATGTTAGGATTAACAAGGCAGAAATAACAATTATGTGCAAATATAACTAATATCAGAAAATAATAAACCACACAGAATAGAACACAAGACACACAGATTTAACGTGGTTCACCCAATCCCTGGGCTACGTCCACCAACAGCGAGTCCAATATTATTATTATTCAGTGATTACAACCTGATTACAATCCGTAATCCCTTACAGCCCAATTTTGTCGCAAGTACTAAAATCATACATAATGAAAATCCCTAACCCTAAGCCATATTATACAATATTTTTCCGCTTTAGGGTTAGAATGAGTTATAAGTAGTCAGCCCAAATAACCGAAAAGTAGTCGGCCTCAAAAAAATTTTCCTGGATAGTACTTTCCTGATTAGTCACCATAAGCTAACAATCTCCCACTTGGTGACTGATCAGTATCCACACTATACTAAAAAACCTCCCACTTGGAGACTGATCCTGTAGCAATACCGCTACCCACATGAGGCTCCCACTGGATTGAACCACCTTGGACTCAGTTGTTCCTTTATTTTGTTTAGTCTAGAAGACCAACTGAAGCTGAACATGAGTTCAACTTCTCCCTTGTTACTACCTTTGTAAACATATCTGCTGGATTATCATCAGTATGAATCTTTTCCAGCCTTAACTGTCCATCATCCAAAACTGATCGAATGAAATGGTACCGCAACTGTATGTGTTTTGTCTTTGAGTGCAAAGCAGAATTCTTTGCAAGATGAATGGCACTTTGGCTATCTGTATGTAGAAAATTATCCTCTTGTGGATGTCCCAATTCTTCCATGAAGAATTGAAGCCATATCATCTCCTTGGCTGCCTCTGTAGCAGCAACATACTCTACCTTTGTAGTGGATAAAGCAACCACCTTTTGTAGTCGAGAAATCCAACTCACTGCTGTCCCACCAACAGTAAATATATAACCTATAGTACTCTGCCTGCTATCTATATCTCCTACCAAATCTGAGTCAACATAGCCTTGGACAGTAGTAGTAGAACCCCCCAAAATGTAAACACTTACTGGATGTGCCTCTCAAATATCTGAGAATCCATTTGACTGCATTCCAATGCTCAATACCAGGGTTACTCATATAACGGCTAATGACTCCCACTGCATGTGCAATATCTGGCCTAGTACATACCATAGCATACATTAAGCTCCCTACAGCTGAAGCATAAGGTACCTTAGACATTTTAGTCTCTTCTTCTGGTGTCTTGGGACACATATCCTTAGTCAATTTCAAATGACCAGGCAAAGGTGTGCTGACAGCTTTGGCATTTTCCATAGAGAAACGTTGCAACACCTTCTCAATATAATTAGCCTGAGATAGAGACAATTTCCTATTTTTCCTATCTCTACAAATTTTCATACCAAGGATTTGTTTTGCTGCCCCCAAATCCTTCATAGCAAAAGATTTTGCTAACTGTTGTTTCAACCCCTTAATGTGATTCATGTTAGACCCAGCTACAAGCATATCATCAACATATAAACATAAAATAATGTAGCTGTCATCATCCAACCTCTTAAAATAAACACAATGGTCAGAATGACACTGACTATATCCATGCCCATTCATAAAAGTGTCAAATTTAATATACCATTGCCGAGGTGCTTGCTTCAAGCCATATAAACTTTTCTGCAATCGGCACACCAAATTCTCCTTACCCTTGACCTCAAATCCTTGTGGCTGAACCATATATATTTCTTCATCCAAATCACCATGAAGAAAGGTTGTTTTAACATCAAGCTGCTCTAAATGCAAATCTTCAGTAGCCACAATACTTAAAATAGTACAAATAGAAGTCATTTTAACAACTGGAGAAAATATCTCATCAAAATCAATACCATATTTCTGTGCAAATCCTTTTACGACTAATCTTGATTTAAATCTTTTCGTACCTCCATCCTCTTCTTTTATCCTGTAAACCCATTTATTCTGTAAAGCCCTTTTACCTGCAGGTAACTTACATAAATCCCATGTCTGATTTTTCAGCAAAGAGTCCATTTCATCTATCATTGCAGACTCCCACTGAAGCTTTGTATCCACCTGTATAGCTTCATTATAACATTCAGGTTCACCAGCATCTGTTAACAAAATAGAATACAAAGATGGAGAAAATCTTTCTGGAGGTCTACTTAGCCTTGTTGACCGTCTAACACTCACTGGGGTGTGTGGTATTTGTTGTTTTTATTGTTGCGGAGCATAAGGAACTACTGGAACATGAACTTGTGGAGTATCATCCAGTACTACATAGTCATTTTCTTTCTTCTCATGCTGCAGCAACAGATCTTTGTACAATACTTTCTCATTGAATATGACATCCCTGCTTCTTACAATTTTATGATTTTCAAAATTTCAAAGCCTATAGCCAAATTCATCAATGCCATACCCAACAAATACACATTTCTTTGACGTAGCTTCTAGCTTGGTTCTATTTTTAGAATCTATAAGTGCAAAAGCTTCACAACCAAAGGTTTTGAGAAAAGAATAACTCACCTTCTTACCACTCCATGCTTCCTCTGGAATACCACAGTCCAAAGGAGTAGAGGGGCCTCTATTTATTAAATAAATAGCAGTGTTCACTGCCTCTGCCCACATATTTTTGGGCAGCCTAGCATGCAACCTCATACTCCTTGCACGCTCCATTATTGTCCTGTTCATGCGTTCAGCCACTCCATTTTCTTATGGAGTCCTTGGTACAGTTTTCTGCCTACGAATACCATTAGAGGAATAATATTCTTCAAATTCTGTGCTACAATACTCACCACCATTATCAGATCTGAGACATTTTAACTTTTTACCAGTCTCATTCTCAACCAAGCATTTCCATTTCTTAAAAGTTTGAAATACATCAGATTTCTGTCTAAGGAAATAAATCCATACTTTTCTTGTTGCATCATCTATAAATGTAACATAATATAGAGAGCCACCAAGGGAAGATACCTGAGCTGGTCCCCATACATCTGTATGCACAAGCTCTAATCTCTCATTTTTCTTTTCCTTCCCACTCTTCACAAAACTAACTCTCTTTTGTTTTCCATAAACACAACTTTCACAGAAATCCATATTGACACATTTCAAACCAGGTAAAACTTTCTTTGAATGAAGTAATTTCATACCTTTTTCACTCATGTGCCCGAGTCTGTTGTGCCACAGTGCTGTGTTAGAATCTACAGCAACAGTTTGATGTTCTTCCTGCTCAACTGCAGCCACTGTTCCTGAACATTCATTATCTTCTGAAACAATTAAAGTAGAAGGAATAGTATGACCTGTACAAAGATATAAGGTGCCTACTTTCACACCTTTTGCTACTACTAAGGAACCTTTTGAAACCTTCCAATTTTTATCATTAAAAGTAACTGTGCAACCCTCATCACCCAGTTGCCCTGCTGAAATTAAATTCCTACTCAGCCTTGGAACATGTCTTACCTCTTGTAGTAGCCAATGATTCCCATTCTGCAACTTAATCTTAATTTTTCCCTTTCCAACAATCTGACAGGGTTCATTATCTCCCAAATAAACTAGCCCAAAATCTCCTTGGACATAATCAACAAAATAACTTCTATGGGGTGTAGCATGAAATGAAGCCCTAGAATCTAAAACCCATGAATCATCAATACTTTCTAAGGACAAGAGCAAAGCATCCTCCTCAAATTTGTTACTTACCACATTTGCCTCCTTGTTTCCATCATTTTTGTCTCCTTGATCTTTCTTCCGAGACCAACAATCTTTCTTCTTATGACCTGGTTTTCCACAGTACCAGCAATCATTTGGCCCTTTAGATTCAGACCTCTTTCCCTTTGATTTTCCTCTTGATTTCCCATGATTTCCAGAGTTGTTTCCTCTATCTCTTGTTCTGCCTCTGCTTTCTGTGTTCAATACACTACCCGATGTGGATGCCCCTGAGCTTTTCCTACGAATTTCCTCACTCAATATAACACCAATAACATCATCATACTTTAGGGTATTAGAACCAGAAATAGAATTACTAACAGCCATTACCAAGCCATTCCAGCTTTCTGGCAAAGAACACAAAATCAAGAGAGCCCTAACCTCTTCATCAAAAGTAATTTTAACTGAGGTTAATTGACTTGTAACTGTATTAAACTCATTCAAATGATCTATAACTGATCCACCTTCTACCATTTTCATATTAAATAAACGCTTCATAAGAAATACCTTGTTTGAAGCTGAAGGCTTTTCATACAACTTCGCTAGGGTTTCCATCAGATCTTTAGCTATCTTTGCTTCAGTAATATTGAATGCCACCGATTGTGCCAGGCATAGACGAATACTCCCCAGTGCCTTCCTATCCAAAATATCCCAATCCTCCTGAGACATTGATTGCTCTTTCTTGGCTACTCCCTCTAGTGGCCGCCATAGATCCTTCTGATAGAGATAATCCTCCATTTGCATCTTCCATAACTAGAAGTTCTGCCCATTAAACTTATCAACCTTCAGCCTACCCTCGTCTGCCATTTCTCCCACTTAACCGAGAGACTCTCCCACTAACTCATGAGACCTGCTTCAGAGAATAGATGAAAGAACGAATGAAATAACCTCCCTCTGATACCACTTGTTAGGATTAACAAGGCAGAAATAACAATTATGTGCAAATATAACTAATATCAGAAAATAATAAACCACACAGAATAGAACACAAGACACATAGATTTAACGTGGTTCACCCAATCCCTGGGCTACGTCCACCAACATCAAGTCCAATATTATTATTATTCAGTGATTACAACCTGATTACAATCTGTAATCTCTTACAGCCCAATTCTATCACAAGTACTAAAATCATACATAATGAAAATCCCTAACCCTAAGCCATATTATACAATATTTTTCCGCTTTAGGGTTAGAATGAGTTATAAGTAGTCGGCCCAAATAATCGAAAAGTAGTCGGCCTCAAAGTGTACAGTACTTTCCTGGATAGTACTTTCTTGATTAGTCACCACAAGCTAACACTTGAGCATTCCAATGCGACCCCTTAACACACACTTGAGCATTCCAATGCATCAAAAGGGGTCATCAGAACTTTTGAGGGGTCCTAACATGTGATAAGGTGTACTAGGACCCCTAGGGAGTCCCCATGACCTCTTATGACACATTTGAATGCTCAAGTGTGTCTGAAGGGGTGTTAGGACCCCTAGGGAGTCCCCATGACCCTTTTTGACACATTTTAATGCTCAAGTGTGTCCGAAGGGGTTCTAGGACTCCTTAAGACACACATGAGCATTCCAATGTGTCAAAAGGGGTCATCGGGACTTTCTAGGGGTCCTAACATGTGATAAGGTGTACTAGGACCCATAGGGAGTCCCCATGACTCCTTTTGACACATTTGAATGCTCAAGTGTGTCTTAAGGAGTCCTAGGACCCCTTCGGACACACTTGAGCATTAAAATGTGTCAAAAAGGGTCATCGAGACTTCCTAGGGGTCCTCACATGACATAAGGTGTACTAGGATCCCTAGGGAGTCCCCATGACCCCTTTTGACACATTTGAATCCTCAAGTGTGTTCGAAGGGGTCCTAGGACCCCTTAAGACACACTTGAGCACTCCAAGGTGTCAAAAGGGGTCATCGGGACTTCCTAGGGGTCCTAACACATCATAAGGCATACTAGGACCCCTAGAGAGTCTCCATGACCCATTTTGACACATTTGAATGCTCACATGTGTCTTAAGGGGTCCCAGGACCCCTTAAGACACACTTGAGCATTCCAATGTGTCAAAAGGGGTCATCGGGACTTCCTACGGGTCCTAACGCATGATAAGGTGTACTAGGACCCCTCGGGAGTCTCGATGACCCATTTTGACACATTTGAATGCTCAAGTGTGTCTGAAGGGATCCTAGGACCCTTTAAGACACACTTGAGCATTCCAATGTGTAAAAAGGGGTCATTGGGACTTCCTAGGGGTCCTAACACATGATAAGGAACACTAGGACCCCTAGGGAGTCTCCATGACCTCTTTCGACACATTTGAGTGCTCACATGTGTCGTAAGGGGTTCTAGGAACCCTTAAGACATGCTTGAGAATTTCAATGTGTCAAAAGGGGTCATCGGGACTTGCTAGGGGTCCTAACAAATGATAAGGCATACTAGGACCCCTAGGGAGTCCCCATGACCCCTTTTGACACATTTGAATGCTCAAGTGTCTCCGTAGGGGTCCTAAGACCCTTAAGACACATTGGAGCATTCCAATGTGTCAAAAGGGGTCATCGGGACTTCCTAGGGGTCCTAACACATGATAATGTGTACTAGGACCCCTAGGGAGTCCCCATGACGCCTTTTGACACATTGAATGCTCACATGTGTCAAAAGGGATCATGGGGACTCCCTAGGGGTCCTAGTATGCCTTATCATGCTTTAGGACCCCTAGGAAGTCCCGATGACCCCTTTTGACACATTGGAATGCTTAAGCTTGTCTTAAGGGGTCCTAGAACTACTTAAGACACACGTGAGTGCTCAAATGTGTCAAAAGAGGTCATGGGGACTCCCTAGGTGTCCTAGTATGCCTTATCATTTGTTAGGACCCCTAGGAAGTCCCGATGACCCCTTTTGACAAATTGGAATGCTCAAGTGTGTCTTAAAGGGTCCTAGAACCCCTTCAGACACACTTGAGCATTCAAATGTGTCAAAAGAGGTCATGGGGACTCCCTAGGGGTCCTAGTATGTCTTATCATGCATTAGGACCCCTAGGAAGTCCCAATGACCCCTTTTGACACATTGGAATGCTCAAGTGTGTCTTAAAGTGTCCTAGGACCCCTTAAGACACACTTGAGCATTCCAATGTGTCAAAAGGGGTCATCGTGACTTCCTAGGGGTCCTAATGAATGATAAGGTGTACTAGGACCCCTAGGGAGTCCCCATGACCCATTTTGACACATTTTAATGCTCAAGTGTGTCTGAAGAGGTCCTAGGACCTTTTAAGACATAGTTGAGCATTCCAATGTGTCAAAAGGGGTCATCGAGACTTCCTAGGGGTCCTAACGCATGATAAGGCATAATAGGACCCCTAGGGAGTCCCCGTGACCTCTTTTGAAACATTTGAGCACTCACGTCTGTCTTAAGGGGTTCTAGGACCCGTTAAGACACGCTTGAGCATTCCAATGTGTCAAAAGGGGTCATCAGGACTTCCTAGGGGTCCTAAAGCATGATAAGGCATACTAGAACCCCTAGGGAGTCCTCATTATCCCTTTTGACACATTTGAATGCTCAAGTATGTCTTAATGGGTCCTATGACCCCTTAAGACACACTTGAGCATTTCAATGTGTCAAAAGGGGTCATCGAGACTTCCTAGTGGTCCTAACACGTGATCAGATGTACTAGGATCCCTAGGGAGTCTCCACGACCCCTTTTGATACATTTGAATGCTCAAATGTGTTTGAAGGGGTCCTAGGAAACCTTAAGACACACTTGAGCTTAGACCCCTTCAAACACACTTAAGCATTTCAATGTGTCAAAAGGGGTCATCAGGACTTCCTAGGGGTCCTAACATGTGATAAGGCATACTAGGACCCCTAGGGAGTCCCCATGACCCCTTTTGACACATTTGAATGCTCAAGTGTGTCTGAAGGGTTCCTAGGACCCCTTAAGACACATTTGAGCATTTGAATGTGTCAAAAGGGGTCATCGAAACTTCCTAGGGGTCCTAACACATGATAAGGTGTACTAGGACCCCTAGGGAGTCCCCATGACCCCTTTTGACACATTTGAATGCTCAAGATTGTTCAAAGGGGTCCTAGGACCCCTTGAGACACACTTGAGCATTCCAATATATCAAAAGGGGTCATCGGGACTTCCTAGGGGTCCTAACGCGTGATAAGGCATACTAGGACCCCTAGGGAATCCCCATGAGCCCTTTTGACACATTTGAATGCTCAAGTGTGTTTGAAGGGGTCCTAGGACCTCTTAATACACACTTGAGCATTCAAATGTGTCAAAAGGGGTCATCAGGACTTCCTAGGGGTCCTAATGCATGATAAGGTGTACTAGGAGCCCTAGGGATTCCCCATGACCCTTTTTGACATATTTAAATGCTCAAGCATGTCCGAAGGGGTCCTAGTACCCCTTAAGACACACTTTAGCATTCCAATGTGTCAAAAGGGGTCATCGGGACTTCCTAGTGGTCCTAACACATGATAAGGCATACTAGGACCCCTAGGGAGTCCCCATGATCCATTTTGACACATTTGAATGCTCAAGTGTGTCTGAAGGGGTCCTAGGACACCTTAAGACACACTTGAGCATTGCAATGTGTGAAAAGGGGTCATCTAGACTTCCTAGGGGTCCTAATGCGTGATAAGGTGTACTAGGACCCCTAGGGAGTCCTGATGACCCCTTTTGACACATTTGAATGCTCACGTGTGTCTTAAGGGGTCCTATGACCCCTTAAGAAACACTTGAGCATTCTTATGTGTCAAAAGGGGTCATCGGGACTTCCTAGGGGTCCTGACATGTGATAAGGCGTACTAGGACCCATAGGGAGTCCCCATGACCACTTTTGACACATTTGGATGCTCACATGTGTCTTAAGGGGTTCTAGGACCCCTTAAGACACACTTGAGCATTCCAATGTGTGAAAAGGGGTCATCGGGACTTCCTAGCACTAGTAAATTTTACCTCAAATTTCGATGAGAATTGGTCAAATTTTTGACAATAATTGGTCGAATGCACGACCAAAACTTTCATCATTCTTTTTTCATCAAATTTGCTACGTATATCTTATTGGTCAAAATTTTGACTAGTATTTTGGTCGAAATTGCGACTACAACTCTTTCTTGAAACTGGAAGAATCACTGTCATTTTTTTTGTCCAATGGTCGAAATTGAGACCATGCATTGGTAGAAATTGAGACCATGCATTGGTCGAAATTGAGACCATGCATTGGTCGAAATTGAGACCATGCATTGGTAGAAATTGAGACCATGCATTGGTCAAAATTGAGACCAAAACAATCGACGACAAAGCCATACATTCGACCAATAGTATGGTCAAAATTGAGACCATGCATTGGTCTCAATTTTGACCATACTATTGGTCGAATGTATGGCTTTGTCGTCGATTGTTTTGGTCCAATGGTCACAATTTCGACCATAGCATTGGTCAAAATTGAGACCAATGCTAAAATTTTTTTTTTTTAAAATGTCTATTAAAAAGTGGTATTGGTTTCTTATTTACAATAATTATTAATTAATTAAAAATTAGAAAACTAAAGAGGACAAAATTCCAATTCCAATTTGTTGGATGGACACAAACATGGAATTGACGTTATCCAGAATTAGATAATGCCAATTCCAGTCTAATATCCCCCTGAACATTAATGGGGGTCTAATATTCCCCATCTGATGTGCAGAAAAAATCAAAACATAAATGCTAGGAATATTACTTTAATATATCATGTAATCAACACCCATATCTATATCATGCAGAAGAAGTTGAGAAATATCATTTTAAAAAAAAAATTGTACATGATAGTTAGAAAAGAAAATTGTCATGGAAAAAATAATTATTTGTTTTTTTTATAATACTGATAGAAACAATGATGCCATTATATAATTATATATCTTGACATAAAGAACATATTAGAAAGCTTAAAAAAACACCATTGTAATTCATCTGTTGTTTACTAGAAACGTACAAGAATTGAAAAGAAAAATTCATAAAGAGATTTGAACCAGATCGATAAGATGAGTGAGTTCTCCAAGCTTTTTATTGGGTGGGGAAAATATTGGACATTTGATCTAAATTATCTGCTAAACTGCACTTTTATTTAGCATTGAGACCAAAATTTATTTAAGAAATCACAAGATTTTTGAGATAAAGAAAGCATAATTTATTGAGCATTATATTATGATAAATCGGCATAAATTCATAAGCCAATGAAATGATACAATGCAGTCCCTAATCTATAA
The DNA here is from genome assembly GCA_027943335.1 of Chamaecyparis obtusa. Lineage (NCBI taxonomy): Eukaryota > Viridiplantae > Streptophyta > Pinopsida > Cupressales > Cupressaceae > Chamaecyparis > Chamaecyparis obtusa. The sequence goes on from BSBK01011230.1 coordinate 536,090, forward strand.
AAATCTCCTAAAAATTGGTAGCAGTGTTTCCCCTCATATGAGTACCATCAGGGTTACTCCACCCATTGATTACATTGAGCTTTTAGAGATATGAGAAGACGACTGTGATAATTTCATGTTGAATGTATTTATGGCAATGTACATTGAAGAGTAATGCTGCCTAATTATTGGCTTGAAAATGCTTGTAAATGATGGATAGCCTACACTCCAGACTCTGCAATGATTTCAAATTGATCAATCATTGATCATGATGTACTTACTATTGGTTTTCTTCAACAATTTTTTCTGCATCAGTCTTTGATGTACCCAATGCAGGTGGCATGAATCATGTTGAATATTTGTTGCACAGAATTGGCAATATCTTCAGCCGAAAGCCTACAATCTTCTCCCACCTGATCACGATCATAAGAAATAGAAAAACCCATGTTATGATTTAGTTATATCTAGTTAGTATTTAGATAATTTAAATGCAAAGAATATTCTAAGAGATATTAACTTTTAGACATAAATTTTATGTGCTATTTCTTTTGGAAATATTATGTTTGTACTAAATTTCTAAATTATATGCCAAAAGAAAGATATGCCAAAATACAATATGCTCAAAAGGAAACAGCTATCAATCATATATTCAGATAAACAAACTGAGTACAACTAAGAACAAATAATGCACCTTGGCCTACCAATATGATGATCTATGTTGGAAAGCATGGAAGGATAAGTGATATTTGGATCAAAGGGAGCTTGAAATGCACGTCTAATCCTCTAATTTCTAATGTTGTCCTCTGATTGCTGATGGAATGTCTTGTCCTTCTCCAAGCCTACTAATACCCAATGATGCTGAAGCAATGATGTCATAACCACCAGTGTACACTGCTGATGTTGTGACTGCCACAGTCTCTAGTGTAGGTTGCAGCCAAGAAGAATAGGTGTCGCTATAGTATGCTGATCACCAATCCAATATGGTATCATGGAGTATGTATATCATAGCACAAACACAATAAATATAGCTGATAAAGATCACTGCCTCAAATTTGTATTGCTGCTGTAGATCGTAGCCCCAAACACTATTAATTATGTATGTATAGTAGGAATATATAGGCCATAGCCAAAACAATATGATCGTTGCCTCAAACAATATGAAATTTGATGAAATAAATAGATCATAGCCCAAACAATGTGAAATGCTGAAGGCATTGATGACTATCACCAAATATGACAATGTAGATCGACTAAATGTGTAGACACTTTTACTATCCTGCTAGAAAAGCTGCTGCACCAATACTAAATTTTTTTTTTTTAAAAATGTCTATTAAAAAGTGCATTTAATAAAAGGATTTGACCAGACTATTTATTGCTGATATACTATCCAAATGCTATACTCAGTTAATTTTTGCATCCAATGAAAGGATTTGACTAGACTATTTATTGCTGATATACTATCCACATGCTATATACTAGTTGAAGAAAATCAAGCTTTACATATATGTAAATATTTGCTTACTTGATTATCAGTCCAAGCAAGCAGTCGATCTACATTGATTGGCTCATCAGACTTCAAATAAATGAAAGCAACAATTAAAAAACTGTGAGAACATTCCAAAGTTTACAGGTGCTACATACATATCATGCTCATTTTACCAATGTGGTATGTGAGAACATTCCAAAGTTTACAGGTGCTACATACATATCATGCTCATTTTACCAATGCTCCCAATGCATGTAAACATCAACTTCTTACACATCACAAATAGTATGCATACTGTATGCACCCAAAAATGGTCGCCTAGACTTTGGGCCCCATTTATTTGATTTATCAACCCTGAATCATTTTGATCAATAATCAATATTTTCAACATTATTAATTTCTTGATCAAGTCTTAATTTTGATCATATATTGGATTTTTATCCTTGGGCTAACCATTTATCCTAAGTCTTTATTTGATTAAAAGGAATATTTCCTCCCCTTTTAATTAAATAAAAAGCCCCACTTTTCCTCTTATCCTAAGTTGCACAAATAAAGCATTATTCCTATTTTATAAAAAGGAGAAAAGCACTTTTATCTCATATGGACATAAAGTCAACTCCTGTTTTCCTATTGGAGGATACTTGTGCACATGGATTGCTCCTCTTTCAACCTCCACTGCTGATTAAGACTTTTTGCCTCTTAATCTCAATGGTCCATTTCACCTCATTTCTTATAAAAGGAGAGCTCTCTCCTCCATTTGCATATACCATGTTTTTATGCTAATGTTATGCTGTAGGTTTTAGGTGCATTTGGAGTTTTGAAGACATTGAAGACTTGTTGCTTTCATCATCTAGTTCATATTTGCTTTCATAGTTGCATGATAATGGCATTCTTAGTGTAGATTTCCTTTTATGCAATAGAATAAGCTCACATAGTCTAAATAGGAAGCATTGTAATCCATTGCTATTTCTTTTCATAGATTAGTTGCATTGTACTTTCATTTCCATAGCTTAGATTGCATTCTCATATAGCTTGCATTGCATTGCATATTTGATTCTTGGAGATATTGGCATTGTTTCCCTTGTCTTCACTTGAATCTCTCATTGTGTGGTTGACTAGCAAGGTCACAAGCTTGTAGCTCTAGCTGAGAGCAAACACATCATAGTCCTTTGCAACTCCATGCATAGAGAGCTATGAGCCGCTTTGTGAGGCCTCATTCTTGAGCAACCTTGCATGTAATGGTTCATAGAAGTGCACCATTTTAGTGTGTACATTTCTAGCGCCCACCGTGGGGCAGAGTAGACTAGCTTTGTCCCTTTTTTTTTTGCATTTTCGTCATTTTCCGTCAATTTTTTGGCAAGTTTTTAGCGTAATTTTCATTCTCTCATTTTCTGTCTCAGAATATCGCACGATACTTCTCAGTATATCATGTGATATACCTTATAATAACTGCGTGACACTTCATGTCTCAAAAGAATCGCACGGCAGTATTGAGGTATATCGCCTGGTGTCGTGTGAAGTATCGCCCGCCTATTGTGTAGTATATCGCCCGGATTGAGGTATATCGCCCGGCTATAGGAAACTATGTCGCGTGATACTGGTGAAGTCTAAGGTATATCGCCTGAACCTAACAGAGAGCTATTTTTGGGCTATTTTATCTATCTTGCAAGTTTCGGGTTGCTAGCTATCTTTTTGAAATTTTCTGAAATTTTCAGTGTTTTCAAATTCGGTGCCCATTTTTTTTGAAATTTTGCAAATGGTATCAAAATTTTAAGTGTGATATATCACTGGAAAGGTCTTTTTGAGCCTAATCCAACCATGATATTTTCATTTTCAGATTTTATCATTTGATCAGTTATTTTTGTAGATTATCTAATTTTTCATGTACTAATCATTGGTAGATTTTGAATTTTGATTCTCTTAACTCTTGTTGGTCTAACAAGTTGTGGTTTTAGGTGCTCTCATTACTTGAAATTTGTCAAAAGAATGCATGTCAAAGAGGGCTACTAATAGTTTTTGTAGGGCTACCCAAGCATAAAAACAAAAAAAAAAATTCTTGCATGTTTATTTCCTTTCCTTTCAAGTGTGGCATTCACTAATTGTATTAGGAATCTTTAAAACCTTGTGAAAGAGATTTTGAGGTGGTAGGAGAAGTATGCTCTTCACCTTTAGGTGAACCAAAAAATCTTGACCCATCTTTGAATTTTGAAAACAAGAGGGTAAATGAACTTTGTTTGGTGTGTTTGGGAGAGATTTTTGAGATAGGGGAGTATGCTCTTCACCCTTGTGGTGAACCAAAAACCTTGAACCTCAAGAATTGATCCACTTTTTGTTTAGATTTAGAATCCTTTAGCGGGCCTCCTCTTGAGCAGTCAAGAGGAACAACCCAAGTGGGGACAAGCTAATACCGAGCTATTCCAACACACTATAATCTCAAGGCTATCAAGGACACAAAACCTTGGTAGACATAACACTTGTCTTTGCTTGATGTGAGTAGCTCATGGGATTGCGACCATGGGGAAAATATTGAGCAAGAATGCTTAAGGTACTCTTGAGGTCGTGAGGTCATAGTCCTTTATGAGGAGCAAGAGGGGTGTTATGAATGGAAGCCCTTACTAAGAACCATAGGTTAGAGGCCACCTTATTTTTTCGCTTAGTTTCTTGGTGCAAGGATTGATCCAAGTGGACTTACCCGGATCACCCCAAGATACTCACCATATGTGTTCCTTTGGTTGTGTTGTTTGACACTTCCATGACAAAGCCAATATCTCTTGTGGGCAACCACTTGGTGTGAGGCAAGGGGACATCAAGTTGTGGGCCAAGTTGCTAAGTAATGAGCCTTGTCTTTCTAGGTAGTAATTGCTTGAATTATCTTTGATTGTGCTATACCAGTGTAAATGTTATCAACATTCAAACAATCGGTAGCATTCATAGGGTGCTTTTTCAATTTTGATATCATAAGCGTTTGTCTTGGCAAGGTTTCTTTTGCCCTTGTTTCAAGTGTTTGAAGACATGTTTGATCCTCTACTATTTGCAAACCTGTCTAAATGCTATTAAATTTGTGATTGACATCAGACATTTTCACCCTAACATTCAAAGAATCCAAAATTAGACCTTAAAAACTCAAAATTTTGCACAAATTGGTCAAGATCAACATCAATATCACATTAGCCAAAGAGAAATATTGCATTAGAAGATTGTTCTTGGTGAGAAAGTTTATCTCTAGAATTGTGAGCTACATTCTTGGGAAATTCTCGTACTCTTATTGTCCAAATAATTTTCATTTAATCTCAATTTCAATTATCTTTTGGCCTAGCCCAACCTCCTGGTTCAAAAGTGCAAGGGTAGTCACCCTTTGATTTGAAGCACCTCTTAGACAGTGTTGGTAAAGCCCCTTCTTCTATCTTTTCATTTCTCTTCAGACAATAGAGAACTTTGATTATCCTAGTTTGGTGTTGACATTTTGTGAGGTCATCCTATTACCAAGGGTCTTCTATTTTTAGTTTTCCTTGGTCAGTCCAGATCTTAGATCCTAGGTGTTGTCATGTCGCTCAACATCTCAATGAACATTATGGTATCAATTGCACAAGATGGCTCTTAGTCTTCTTCTTTCTTCTCCATTTCCCATGTTCTTCTAAAGTCTTCTATTCCCATGGGAAATTCTTCTTCTTCTTCTTGATTCTTTTTCTCCTATCTAGTTTGCATTCCTCTATTTTTCTATCATTCCTATGCTTGATTTCTCCTCTTTTGGAACCATGAATCTTAACTATCTAGCTTTGGAACCTTTATTAAGAATAGATGATCTTGAGCTCATTGACATATTTGAAAAGTGTTGTTCCTCCAAAATTCTCATGAGTGATGAATTTATAGCAAAAATAAAAGAAAAGATGTTTAAATCAGATGCCTTTTCTAGAATCATAAACATGATCATATCACAATCTTCTTCTTCCAAACATTCTTCATCATCTAAATCTTCTCATTCTTCTTCACATTCCAAGTCTTATCATGACTCTTCCAGACATCATTCTCATTCTTCATCTTCTAAGTCTTATCATGATTCTTCTAAACACTATTCACATTCTTCATCTTCCAAATCTTATCATGACTCTTCTAAACATCATTCAAATTTCTCATCATCCAAGTATTCTTCTTCCACTAGGTCTTCACCTTCCTCTTCTTCACAATCTCATTCTTCTTCTACTTCTCCTAAGAGTCTTACTTCTCTTCAGAAGAAATACCATAAAAAGCAACGTGATAGTCCTTGTGATGTCTCTTCCACAAAGAGTGACACACCTACCTTTGATGACTATGATGACTATGATGATGGACAATGTAGCAATACTTATGGCACCTCTATTCCTAAGAGTCCTCCTCGTCGTGTGCTTAGGCTTACTAAAGGGTCATCCTATTGGATAGATTGTGATGGTGATCCATATGATTCTGATTTTGAGAGAAATTATGATATTTTTTGTGAACAATATGATACATCTACTTCTATTGAGGAAGAGAAAGCTTTCCGTGCTGATTATAAACGAAGATACTATGAGCATGTCTTGTCTAAAAACTCTCATGCTGAAAATAAAGATTACACTCTCCAACAAGATCATGTTAATGCTGAACCTTTGTCTTGTGATGGTCCCCTTCCATCCTCTACTTCCTCCAATATCCACACATCTCCTAAAGCTGCTAAGTCTTCCAAATCTTTCACAAAGCCTTCAAGGAGCCTTAAGAGCACAAATCCTTCATCCAACAAAGATCCTAATGCTTTCCATGCGGTTCTGTATAGTTATCCTCAAGGGCTACCTCTTAAAGATACTCAAGCTAACTTTCACTTGGCTGCAAATACTTTCAATAATGCTAAACTTAAAGAGCCTAAGCCTTTAAATGCTATAATGCCTATTTCAGCTAGTCTTTCAGCATCTCCTCCAAAGTCTTCCATACAATTCCAACATGCTTCCTTGTTCTTAAAAGTGGCTCCATGTCAAGAGGACCCTAAAAATGATAAAGAAAAAAATATAAATAAATATCAAGATCAGGAACCCTCCATATCATCCAATTCTCTTCATGATGTATCTTCTCCATTGTATGGTTCTTTTGATCCTCTACGCTCTTTCGCATTCATTCCACCATATCCTAAGCAAGATCAAGCTACTACTTACACTATTGAGCTTATTGATAATCAAAATAACCTTACCACACTTGCGCTTTCCAAAGATGATGTTTCCATTAAGGTTATTAAAAATGGTGTTGTTACTTTTGATGTTAAGCCTATTGAAAATCAAGAAAAAAATGATGCGCTTATGCTATCCAAAGCAACTTGTCAAGATCAAAGTCTTCCATCTTCTTGTTCTACCACTCCATGTTCACTTCCGCTTTCTACTTTTCCTAAATCTTTGCAAGCTACGAATGATCCTATCAAAGAAACTACTCCTATTCAAGATGTGCATGATCCTGTTGAAAATCCTAATGTTCACTCTAAAGATGTTGATATCCTTGGTTGTGATATAGATGCTGATGAACTTATTGATTATCCTTTTGCATCTTCCACATCTATCCTTAGACCTCCTCCACCAATACTAAGGGCTTCATGTCTTCCTTCCATCTTGGGTCCTTATGTCCCTTCACTTTCCCCTCCTAATTATCCTAATTCGTCATCCATTTTGGGTCCTTACATCCCTCCATCTCCTATCTTTCCTCAAGATCAACATAGATGCATACCCTTGAATCATTTTCATCCATCCACCCATCTAAACCAGTCATATTCTGCTTCTTCTTCCACAAGTCCCAAGTCTTTTGGAAGAAACTTGAATGTTCAATATAAGAAAAAGAAACAATACATGAATCCATCGAAAAAACAAGATCACCATGTCTACTCTAATCGACATGGAGACATAAAGTCAAAAGAGATATCTAAGAACAAAACTACAAGACAAGTATGGGTTCCAAAATCTATCATTGAAGATATTCTCTCTAAAACATCAAAAGGAAATGAAAAGCCTAAGGCTATATGGATTCCAAAGTCTCTCTTGAAAGAGTCTCATGTTGAACAAAAAGTGAAGTTGACATTCAAGCTTCCAAAGGCTTCCACTTCATCTTTTTCCAAAAATATTTTTTCATTTCATGCGCCTGAACCGCAACCTTTGCTAAACATTTTTCATATTCCTTCTCATATTCCTCCATTCACATTTGAGAATTATAACAAGCACACCAATCCTCTCTTCGAGGAGTCTGATAGCAATAATTGTTAGAGTTGTCATATTATAGCTAATAATTAATTTATTTAATTATTAGTCTATTATTCTCTACACTTAAGTTAGACTTAGGCATCTCATTATTCTTTAGGGTTTTCACCTTTAGGGTTTTGGTATCCTTTTATAAGGATTCCCTCTTTGTATTTTATTTATTCACTTATTGGATCATAATAGAAATTTCTCTTTGCATGTCCATAAGATGTCTCTGGCTTTTTGGCCTCCATGATTTTCTTGCTTTCTATTCTTTGCTTCTTCCATGTGACAGGGTTATGCATGCAAGTGTTCTTGGGAGATTAGTTTTTCACCTAATCTAACATGGTATCAGAGCCATCTTGCTACTTACTGTTCGTGTTTTGTTGAAGTGATTCAGAAGCAGGAGGGTTTAAAAAAAAAATTCAGTTCTGGTATTCTCTGCTGGACGTTATTTTTTATTTGTTTTTTGCATGCAAAAAAGAAAAAAAAAATTTTGGGGTATTTTGAGCAAAAACGAACGCCGCCATTGCACTCAGAAGGCCTGGGAGAGTCAAAAATCATATAAAATTTGCAGTTTTTGGCCACTGTGACTTCTGGGAGAAAATTTTGGCCCTCCTAGAGCCGTACGGCTCGAAAATCGAAAAGAAATTTAAAAATCATTTTTTAATGATTTTTTGCGTTTAAAAAAAAATGCAGCCTTTGTTTTTCAAAAGGTGCAACCAGCGCTTGTCCTCCTTCGACAGCGCCTCCACTCCGTAGCGCCCCTGCCAGTGGCTCCTCTGCCGAGCGCGCCCACCAGCACTGGCACCGCCTCCAGCCTCGCGGCCCGGCACCACCTCCGCTGCAGCACCTCCGCGGCCCCAGCCGCCTCCCGGCCCCGCTCCGCTCCAACGGGCACACCGCCCAGCCTCCTCCGTCGAGCGCTCCACCCAGCAGGCTTTAAGCCCCGCGGGCCTTTGCGGCGGTCATATGGGTGACCGGGGGTTTCGGGTTTAGCCCCCTGCACGTGCCATGTGCCCAGGGGCTCTATTTTTTTCCAGCCCCAGGGGCTTAAAAATCTTTTTTGATACTTTTTAAGGGTACCTGGGCTTTTTTTTGCTCTATCTGGAGCATACAGAGGTCTTTTTTGGACTTCTTTATATCGTCGAAAAGCTCTTTCCAAGCTCTTTCCGATTATGGAGGTTAGGATTTTTGGATCTGCTGTTTTGACAGTGTTTTTTTCTGTCAAAGGTGATGTTTTTTTTTTGCCTTCCGGGAGCCATATCTCGCTCATCCGGACTCATTTTTGGGCTCACCATATATCATCGAAAAGCTGGTTTTGTGAGTTATTCAGTTGCAGGGGTCTTTTATCTAGATTTTGTTCCAGGTTTTCTCTCCTCTGAGTTTTGCACTTTCACACTTTGGCGGATTACTTAGGTTCTACAGGTCCTGGGATCTCTTCTTCTGTTCTTCTGGCTCACTCTTCTTTCTGACTTCTGAGCTTTGTATGCTTCTCTTCTGTAGCATTTCTTTTCTATAAACGCACTGAGATAAAGTGCCTGCTTTTGCATATTTGGGATCTTGTACTCCTTGTGTTTGTTTGTACTCGCACTCAGTTATAAAGTGCCATGGGGGGTTATGATGTTTTTCCTTTTGTGCTCATCCACCTTTGTCAAGTGAGTGTACCTTCCATGACATTAGCCCATGTTGTGTGTCCAGAAGATCTATTCTTCTTCTTCGACACCGCCCTTTATCCTGTGCGTGTACTTCTGTTGCACTGTTGGTGTTCCTGATTCTTCTTCTTGCAGATGTTTCTGGCATTGCATTTCAGTGTTCCTGTCACCCCTCTCTCTGTTCAGCATTATGGGGGGGTTCACCTATTGGTTCTATTGCTTCCTTGGTTCAGTTGAGTGATCTACGTATTCAATTTTTGTTCCTATGTACTAGGCGGATGCAGTGGCTAGGCACCTATGCATTTTGGTGAGATGGATCATCTACTATATAGACACTCGTTCATTCCTTTTTTGGAGGTCACCTCTTCGATTGATCAGCTCTTCAGACTTTGTCTTCTCTACCTGGTCATGCACTATTTCAGTGGGGGTTCCAGCAGTATTCTTCTGACAGTGTTTGCAGCTTCATGCTTCAGAGATGCTTCATGCTCTTTCTTGTTCCTTTCTTTGGGACATTCCCTAGATTGGAGGCTTTGTTTCCTTCATCTAGTTTATTTCTTGTACTCGGGCACCTGATCAGGGCTTGTTGCCGGGACCCATTGGTCTTTGATGCATTTTTGTTTTCATGCACCTTTTAGTCCTTAGTTGTTTAGCTTCTCCCTAAGTTACACTTAAGGGGGGGTGTTAGAGTTGTCATATTATAGCTAATAATTAATTTATTTAATTATTAGTCTATTATTCTCTACACTTAAGTTAGACTTAGGCATCTCATTATTCTTTAGGGTTTTCACCTTTAGGGTTTTGGTATCCTTTTATAAGGATTCCCTCTTTGTATTTTATTTATTCACTTATTGGATCATAATAGAAATTTCTCTTTGCATGTCCATAAAATGTCTCTGGCTTTTTGGCCTCCATGATTTTCTTGCTTTCTGTTCTTTGCTTCTTCCATGTGACAGGGTTATGCATGCAAGTGTTCTTGGGAGATTAGTTTTTCACCTAATTTAACAATAATGAACTAGAATATGGTTCGCACTTGGACTAGAATATGGTTTACATTTCCTCCATTTTTCCTGCCACCCTTCAAGGTGTGTATTGATGTTGATCTTACCTTTCTTTCCATCTACCTTTTCAATTTCTTTCCATTCATTATCCTTCTACCTTCTATCCTTTTTCCTCATTTTCCTATTCATCCTATCTCCTAACCTCACTTGCTTTACATAAAACCTTATCCTCCATTTTTCTCTTCCATCTCCATTTCCCTATCAGTATCTTTGAGCATATCATTTTGAATCCTTGGCATATCATGGTTTATCCTTTCAGGGAGCATTATCTAAAAAGCTTGCCTTCTTCCAAAAAAATGAAAAAATGAAAAAATGAAAAAGAATCCAAGTGGTGAAAACCTGGAAACAAGCGCTACTTGAGGCCTTTGCACTCCTATTTGTTAGCATGCGTCCTCAACACTTAGCCACTTTCCATCATGCCTTGACCTTATTTGACTTGGTCTGGAATTGGTCTTTCTCTTTGTCTAGGGGGCATAACTATTAGCATTGGTCTTTTAGGTGCGTTTGTCTCTTGGGGCATTTCACAACAGGTGTTTTTCAACACCACCCCAAACAGTGTTTTTCAACACTACCCTTGCGTTGAGTGTTTCTTAACACTTATCAGATGTCTTACCCAAAAGTCTAGTATGATGCGACGTTGCTCATTTGCAAATGTGATACTCAAAGTCTAACTCTATGACCAACACACACACACTTAAATAATCCACTCGGTTGAGATATATTGGCTTTATTTTTCTTTGTGTGCTGTCTATGAGGATTTCTTTGATGAGTGGTCTCTCCCTAAGAAGTTTTCGAGATGCATAGCTAGAAGACTAAGGGCATGAGAACATGTTTTATTTCTTTATCTTCTTGTGGGTATATTTTGTTGGTCCTACCTGTCATGAGCATTTATGTTGGTCCTACTTGATACTATGGATTGACAAGGTATTATCCTTGACTATTTTGCGAGTGCATGCTTCTAGCTATCTTGATTTTCATGTGTCTTGATACAAGCATAATCTCGCCATATCAAACTTAGGTGATCTCACTGCATTAGTCATCTTGACCTATATGTCTTTGATGCCTAGGTGAGATTTCCACATTTCTATCTGATAAAGATCATATTCATATCCACATAGTTATGCTAGTGTGCATTGTATGATCTTACGACGCTACCAATAATGCTTGATGATGATAATTAGATGTCTATAAGCATTGTGACCTTGCAAGTCAACCACTTTCATAGTAGCTTGCATTTCTAGATTCATGTTAGTTTAGTTTCTGCACCTTGCATATGGAGAGAGCTCTCCTTTTTTCATCTTACGTGGACCTGTTGGTCAACTATGCTCATTTTCTGATTCTTCTTGATCATATCTTTCATTTCTGGTCTTTCATATCACATCATTTTCTATCCATTTTCGGACTTGAAATCAAAATCCGAGTCGCGTTTCCAAATTTTCTCATTCTTCTACACAGTTGACTGACCTTTTGAGGCATAATTCTTAGATCTTTGATGGAATTTCTTCCTTCCATGTCTCTCAAATTTTCTAGTCTTTCATTCACTCTATTTCTAGTCTTCTATTTTTATTCTTCTACTTCCTCATTGGGGCATGTTCATTGCCTAATGGTTAACCTATTGACCCTTACCTTCGATTGTGATTTTATTATGATTTGATCAACCTTATCAATTTTCTATCTCTCCTCTACTTGATTTCAATTTCAATTTTGAGGGGGCAGTACTTATGGGATTCTCATCCCTGATTTCCTTGATTTTCCTGATTCAGACATCTTTTGTGAGCTGTCGCTCAAATTTGAGATTCTTATCTCTTACTTTGAATGTGATCCTGAATTGACCTCATGTTCAAAGGCCTTTGTTTATGCTTTGTCTGAATATGATCCTGAATCGACCTCATATTTGAGTTGTTTTGTGATCCCAGATCGATCTCACACTTCAACTTCATTCTTTGACTACATGTGTTCCCAAATCGATCACACATTAGTCAAAGAGGGGCAAATGTATGCACCCAAAAATGGTCGCCTAGACTTTGGGCCCCATTTATTTGATTTATCAACCCTGAATCATTTTGATCAATAATCAATATTTTCAACATTATTAATTTCTTGATCAAGTCTTAATTTCGATCATATATTGGATTTTTATCCTTGGGCTAACCATTTATCCTAAGTCTTTATTTGATTAAAAGGAATATTTCCTCCCCTTTTAATTAAATAAAAAGCCCCACTTTTCCTCTTATCCTAAGTTGCACAAATAAAGCATTATTCCTATTTTATAAAAAGGAGAAAAGCACTTTTGTCTCATATGGACATAAAGTCAACTCCTATTTTCCTATTGGAGAATACTTGTGCACATGGATTGCTCCTCTTTCAACCTCCACCGCTGATTAAGACTTTTTGCCTCTTAATCTCAATGGTCCATTTCACCTCATTTCTTATAAAAGGAGAGCTCTCTCCTCCATTTGCATATACCATGTTTTTATGCTAATGTTATGCTGTAGGTTTTAGGTGCATTTGGAGTTTTGAAGACATTGAAGACTTGTTGCTTTCATCATCTAGTTCATATTTGCTTTCATAGTTGCATGATAATGGCATTCTTAGTGTAGATTTCCTTTTATGCAATAGAATAAGCTCACATAGTCTAAATAGGAAGCATTGTAATCCATTGCTATTTCCTTTCATAGATTAGTTGCATTGTACTTTCATTTCCATAGCTTAGATTGCATTCTCATATAGCTTGCATTGCATTGCATATTTGATTCTTGGAGATATTGGCATTGTTGCCCTTGTCTTCACTTGAATCTCTCATTGTGTGGTTGACTAGCAAGGTCACAAGCTTGTAGCTCTAGCTGAGAGAAAACACATCATAGTCCCTTGCAACTCCATGCATAGAGAGCTATGAGCCACTTTGTGAGGCCTCATTCTTGAGCAACCTTGCATGTAATGGTTCATAGAAGTGCACCATTTTAGTGTGTACACATACAAGCAATAGATTCAAAGAGCAAGTGTTGTCCCAACCTGCAAAAGATAGTTAATTTGTGAGCTAGACTTTATTCTCAGTAGAACTAATGTTGGCATTCATGGATGTTTTATTCATTCTGGCACACACTCTACAACACTTTGCTAACATCCTTTCCTATTTATCATGCACTGAAGCATGCTGACTGCTGGAAAACTGCTGCAATCTTAACTCTTACAATGGAGTAGGAGCATACTACAAACTCTAGGAATAAGGGCCAAGTCCATGAAATAGAAGGCATCTCATGAGGAGAATGAATCTAAAGAATCACTGCCATGAATATCATAGAGCAGCCCACAAAAGAGAGTGACAATTTGGAGTCCAACAAAAGCATTATTGCAGCTTTATCGAGAGTGCACTATATCACCACATAGCAGATTACAATGTTGATAGATAGTAGGGCCACCCATAATTTTATTGATAGATGCTTAGTGACCTAGTGATGGTTAAGGGGGCCTCTAGAGGATTTTGGAGGTCTAAATGTTATTGCATGAAATAGATTCATCATTCATGCACAAAGATGTGACAACTAAAACTAACCCTCATTGACTATGTGGTAAGTGATGATTTTTATATTGTGTGGTTAGCGAATACAAAAATTGTTTTAGAAGTGCAATTTTGCATCCCCTTGGGGAGCTAGAGCTACCACTCCATAGAGTTGAAGTTTAAATCAGAAGGAAAAGATGTAACTCTTAGAGTTAAAGGTATGCCTGAGGGTCACCATTGGTGATGATAGAAAAAATAAGGGGGAAAGAACAATCCAAAAGGGAGACAATTCCATGCATTAAAATAAATGAAATGAAAGAGTGGACAGTGGAGTGAAGTGACAACAAAGTTGTCATTTTAGAGGCAGCCCAATGGAGGGATAGTAAAAAAGAACAGTCCATCAAGGAAAATTAAGAAAGATGGCAAGATAATAATGCAAGTAAAGGTTTGAAGCAGTAGTGATTCATTATGAAGAAGTTAAGCATTACATGCAAAACTAGCATTCATAAGAAGCTTCTAAAAAGACATGGCCCATGGCAAAAAGATAAGTTGCCAGTCAAATGCAGCTAGAGAGTGATGTGGCCAAGATAGATATAGTAGGTGGGTAATTGAATATCCAAGTGCATGAGAGAGGTTTTAAGAAGCATCCTATAGGGTGATAAATGCTAGAGAAGAATCACAGTCATAGCAATACCTTTCAAGTCAAACCTGATATAACACTTCAATCCTTTCAATGATCTAACATAGAAACAACAAAAGTTTCTGTTGTGAGCAATAGCTCAAATTGTATCAACTAGTTCCGAACATTATCCTGTCAATGACTATTCTCAAAGATCAAAAAACTCTAAAATAAGAAGATATTATGTCCAAAGAATTAACTGAAATGTGTAATGCCAAAAATATCAATCATCTTTGCAAATGTGTGGCACCAACCTATGTCCTGACTCCTAGGCATATATTAACCAATAAGTACAACTAATGTGAGGATTTAATAATTTAAGCAAGAGCAAGGTGTAAATCAATCCTATACAATGGTTTTTAAAAGTAATAAACAATCAGACATAAAAATATTACCAGTTGAATATTTATGAAATCCTCTGTATCATCAATGTACTCCTTCAGCTATAAACCATGAGAACATAAATTAGATAAGAAAATTGCAATCATATACGGAATTGTCGCTTGATCATTCTACAAAATTAAGCATTTTTTACTAATTCACCATTTTAACAAAATGAGAAAAAAAATAACATTAACCACTAATAACTCTATAGAAAATTCAAAGGAATTATGCTCAAATGGCAAGGCCACAGGGTTCTCAACATAGAGAGATACGGGTTCAAATGCCCAAAAGTGGTATATGTGTTGCTCCAGTATTCTTGCAGTTGAAGTGGTATGCCCATATAGGAATTGTGAAGTCTTGTGAAGTCTCATGGTGGGCATATAGTCCTTAGTGGAGAATTGTAGAGGGTGTGAGCATCAAGACAAACTCCTGCTAATTGATCTAATTTTACTTTTTAGACCTGTCTAGTAAAGATTGTCTTGTCTCTCAACTTACCGATGTTAACTTGTTGAGAGTGCTGTCAATTACCATAAAGAAGGCTTCAAGTAACATCTCCAACTCTTGTATATGTTCATCATTGTTTTCAAAATCCCTCATGCTTTCATGCCTACTACGTACTAAGCTGATAGTCCTTTCTACCTTTGAAGAGTCTAGAGGAGAACATGCAGGAGAAAGAGGGGCTGATACTGAAAAGCAAGCCCCAATAGAATTACAACCATATAAAGAGTGGTCTCTAAAATATGTAGCCTCCATGTGCTCCTTCTTCTTAGTCAAATACATCTCAGCCATATCCCCATCATCATCCATAAGCTACTCTATCTCATCTCATACCTACAGTAAAACTATTACTGATAATTCATGATATATTACTGTGTCTTCCAATATAACAGATCATTAATGTTTAAAGATTTACACCTTTTGGACCCTACGAGTCAGAGCTATGAGCCTGCTTTTCAATCTCCTAACACGCTCTAAGTTCAATGTGCTGATTTTAGATGTCAATTCATCCAATACAGGATATGCTTCTATTTCCAGTTCAGTTGCCTGCATCATACATACAAACAGAATATACAACTAACTGTTATATTCAAAGAGACAATCTGCAAGTAAAAAAAATGACTAATTTATTTGTAGTATCATTACACAATAACTCTCTGAATAAGTAAACAGGCAAAAAAATGTAGCATAACTGATGTCTTCCAAAACAAAAAAAGAAGCTCCACAAAATATTTGCGGTGATAATTCTAATACTCTTGCAAACTAGTTCATATTGAATAGTGGGAGATATTTTTCCACGGAAAGACAAATTGTGATATTGCTATCAAGATTCAACTGTGTAGCATTTAGAGTCAAACTCATTGACCCATGTTTCATGAGTAGTGGTTCACATCATTTGTCATAGGCTAAATTGAAACTGTAGGCTCACTAGTTTTGTACTGAACTAAATTCTAGGAATTATCATTTTGATGTGCCAAAAAGTTACTATAATGGCTACTTTCATAAGTTTAAACAATTTCCTTCTACAGAACTGCAGATACAAGAAAGACATATTGAAATAATAGATAATAGCTTTGAAATGTGCATTCCATGATCAATGCCCCTTAAATGCTAAAATGGCATGATTGAAATTAAGTGAGATTCAAGTACAGAAAATAGAAGTAGGTTTTAAAGGGATATATATGCCCTTCAAATGTTGTTTGAAAATGGATTTCTATTAGGATGGTTGTCATTCCTACTCACAACATGGATATGACTCTTTTATTACTTAGAACTCAAAATTAAACTGTATCATCTCCTCATGATCTTATGTAATCTGATTTCATATAGTAATTGTTAGTGTCTAAAAGAAGCATAACAAAGACCACATTTCTGTATTGGCATGGATCGCACTACTTTACTTTGTATAATGAAAATTGAATGCTTCTCATGTCAACTAACACAATGTAGTCCATATATCACCACAAAGTTGACATAGTCAAGGAATGATTCCATTAGGAAAGCTTTGGTGCTAAAAGTTAATTCAACTGATAAATTATCTCAAGGAATAGATAAACTATTAAACTTTATAAACTATTATGAATCATTTGGATAGTGATGTTTGGCTAACCTGAGTTTTAGCTTAGAAAATGGTGTGCAAGTTTAGGTGTTGAAGGTGAGAACTAATTGATCCTTAGCAAGCTCAAACAAAGTTAGTATAATCTCCCTAAGGCATGATCCTTTCGATAATTTTAAGTCCAATAAAATTGCCCAGTCTCCATATCTAGTGTATTAAGGTTTATAATCTTTGTGTTATGGATAAACTTGTCATCCATCACTATCTTGTGCAATAAGGGAAAGTGATCGTGTTGTTGACCATATCCCTAAGTTGCCGATCCTGGTTCTGATACAGATTTGGGTTCTTGGATTCGGAAAATTTTTTTTGGGTGGGATCCACTACCATGGGTATATATATAGATATTTTCAAATATATGTTTGTATGTTCATAGATTCATACATGTACCATGTTCAATGTTCATTCATCATTGGTTCAACACTTCAAACATATAGCACTATTATCCTACCTTAAATTATAGCACTAACAAGGTTCAAATAGATAGTGTAATGTTGCTTTAAGGTCCTCAGTAGAAGGCTTGTACCAAATATATTCAGATGGTAGGTACTTGAGGAGATAAGATAGCACTTATTTAGACATCTCTTACTAGTTTGGGCATAATTCTAATATCCTGTGTATTAAGGTTTTATAATCTTTATATTATGGATAAACTTGTTGTCTATCACTATCTTGTGCAACAGAGAAAAGTGGTCCTATTGTTGACCATATCCTGAATATGAATAAAGTGTAAAAAGATCATTAATGTGATTTAAATTTTAAGATAATGAAGGCAGATTAGGATAGAAAATGAGATTATTTATTTCATTAATAGCACTAATAAGGTTCAAAACTTCAAGCAGATAGTGTAAAGTTTCTTTAAGGTCCTCAGTAGAAGGCTTGTATCAAATATATTCAGATGGTAGGTACATGAGGAGATAAGATAGCACTCATTTGATAGATTCTGGGATTGAATTCAAACTGTACAAACTATGTAACTTGTTTATAATCAGATTTGTCAAATTTTCACACTAGCAAGTTTGGAAAACAATTTGACTAAATCTAACTGCAATATACTCATTGATGGGAGGGCCAAATCTTATCATGGGCAATGAATTTTGACAAGGTTTGTTAGGAAAATCTTATTGTATTTTGCACATTTTCTTCCAAAAATAATTCTATTTACTCTATTTATGAAATCTAACAATTCAACTGACTAATTGATGCAAACAGAAAGGCCTGGTAATGTGTCAACAAGACCAAGGGCTTATGGTGTGGAATATAAAGATTCAAATGGTGTGTAAACTATTATTCAAATGACCACTATAGCTACAAAGAAGGGCAAGCTAAAAATCAGGATGAAAAGGGAAATTTTCAAACTTTGATTCAAATTTTTATTTTTTCGACTGCATTTTGCCATTAGAATCTTAAAAATAGAAAAAACATTGGGTCGGCTGGTAAGATTATGCAACGAATGTGACACACTTCTAAACATGCATAAGAAACAAGCTAAGCAATAATTCATACACTCAAACAAATGCATACCAATGTATCAAAAAATAATCAATCCAATAATTTCATCCATCCAAAGAAATACATACCAGAGGTGCTAAAAAAAGCATTCCCCTTGGTAAATCTCTAATTGAGCACCTTCAGAGAAGAACAAAACTTGCTATCATGAACAAATTTAATATATTTTTTTGAGAAGCAACATGTTGCATTATCAATCATCCATAGCTGGCCAAGAAAGAAAACATCTAAAAAAAGTTTGATCCAAATCACGGGGGGACTTCATCAAAGTCAAAATCAATGTATACCTGGGTGTTTTGGTATTATTTGATAAATCAGCTGAAGGAGGGTGTCTTCCAGGAAGAGGTATGTGCAAAGTCTTGTGAGAAAACATTTGAAGATCTGTCATCAATCCATTCATTTGTTTTATATCTGATACCTGTACCCAGACAAAACATTAATTTTTAACCATGCTCTAGTAGTAATTCAAGACAAATCAAAAAGCATATCGTGCTAAACTCCTCACAACAATTAATGGCACATATTGACATTAACAAACAAAAAAAAAATCAATAAAATTGAACTGATTTACAGCTTAACAGTTCAAATAAAACAATTGAACCATCTTTGGTGAAATAATCATCTCAAATGCATTATGATCTCCACAATTAAATAGTAATTAATAAATCATAATTTTGAACCTGATAAACCATATTTACCATTAAATTCATCCAACCAAATAAAGCCAAGCAGGTAAAGGTGTAATGGAATATGGTAAAGACTAAATAAAGTATTTTAGTTTTCAGACTGTAGCTACATCTCCAGCCTAAACAACTCACCACCTAAAATTCAAGAGAAATGCAAGGGTCGGTCACATATTTCCTTAAGGGACGGCTATCATTTCCATATACAATAACACTCGCATGAGAAAATTTCATCAAAATACCAAATAGCTATGAGAAGGGCTCTTGCATCGACTACTTGAGATCTATTCAAAAATTTAAAAAATCAATGTTTAATTGGACCAAAACTTCAAGTTTAGAATTTAGTACCCTAACATATTGTAGGCTATAATCTTCCTCTGCAATTTCAAATTGTTAAAAAAGGTTGCAAACATTTTTCCAAACTACACAGAAGTATTGTCAACTTGGAATGCAATGCCAGTTCCATAACAAGAAGTGAAATATTCCAAAAAAGTACAATTGAATTAATATTCATCCTTCAATATCAATGTACTAACTACCAAGCTTCACCAAGAAGAGTCATAGCTTTTTACTACCTACTATCCAGCAAAAATTAGAAAACTCATACATGACCTGTTACTTTGCTTTGATACTTATGATGAAATCAAAATTAAATGCTTCCATATTAGTATATTTATTGGTTAAAACTTGTCATATCAAACACATTAGTTTTGGCCACATTCAGGGCTTATTGATTAATAAATTATTAAATTAATCAGAGTGTCATTGCAACAGAGTGGTATAGTATGGAATATTCAATACTAATTATAATTGATCTACAGTGCCGTTAAAGAAGCATTTGTTTGGATTTTAATGTAAAATTCTGATGCTTCATAATTTTACCATGTATCACCCGGTTTCCTTGATTTTATGTGTAGAATGGGGATGCCTTAAAATATCTCTTTGTGCAGTCATGTTGTGTGATCATGATTCATTGCAATTTCAGATCAAACTCATTGATTATGGCCACATGAACTTTTTACTTTCTTATATTTTTCCAACAACCAGTAAACATAAAGATACATCCATGTTAGTCATGAATTATAAGTCACTCAGAGAAGAAATTAGTCAACACCATTACCCATTTTAATATTTTTATGAAAAACAAAACCTAACTTCAATATATAATTTTCAAAAGTAGTCTTATTTGCAAAAGTGATCCCATCTGAAAAATTGAAGGAGTGATTCCACAAATTGTCAGAAGGTTCAGCCAAACCTATACAACCACCCTGCCATTTTTGCAGGCACAGTGAACCTGGCCCAGGTTTGACCAAAGCCTGTAACTATATTTGTTATTACTTATTGCTTATGAGAACAAAGGCAAGCCATAGCGCTCTTGGTTTGCATTTTAATTTTCCTTACTGTTTTAACCTTAAAAAGAATAGTTGCAATGTGTTATATTACAATGCATTGCTTTTGGCATATTGAATACTCTAAAATGAAATAGTTGCCTATGAAGCCCTGTACTCTTTTGGCATATTGAATACTCTAAAATGAAGTAGTTTCCTATGAAGCCCTATGTACATATTATATGCTGAAAAGACAAGCCCTCCGAGTCCAAATATACACTTGTGGACTATTTACTGCATAGTAAGGTATTTAATAATTTATAGCTTTTTGTACCGTGTAATGGTTAGATCATAGCTCACCTCACTTAAAAACCATAGCATTTAAAGTTTAACTTGTAATTGCATCTGCTATAAATTGGGTAAAATCCTTTTATCAGCATTTAAAAGTTTCAATTCATAAGAATAACACAAATTAACTTCGTTAGTTTATAATATTTTCAAATTTCCATGGGTCAGCCAGCATGTTTTATGATACATCTGGACTCCTACTGGACATTCAAATTCAATGTTGATTTTTTCTGGCCTATTTTTTCATGGTTATACTTTATGACAAACTTCAAACACATGTTGAGCAACTGCCCAAGGAAGTAACGTGCCATCTTTTGGCTAGCACTAGATCATACTTTATAAAAATGCAAACCCTTATATCTCAATTCTTTTAGTGCTTTTACTTATGGTTCTTATTTGATGATGAACAAAAAACACTTACAATACACTTTCTATAAGCATTTCATTTCTTAAACATTTCGTGCATTCCCCCTCACACCCTCTTCACTCACTGAACCACCAAATTGCCTGAAAAAATTAGTAATATGTAAGATTTGAAACTTTTCATTTGAGAAAACTGCTCATGGATGATAAGCTTCTTGGATTCATTGTGTTAAACACTTATAAATAATAGGAGACTCATTTTCACACCAAGCCCAACAATTTACAACTCTATTACTAGTACCAAGTCCTAGAAAACACCATCAAACAAGAAATGATGTATCTTTCCCAAGTGCAAAGGAAACACCTCTCTAGAGAAATCTGATGAGAAAAGTTTTAGGATAAATTGTTCTAGTACAATGCTGAATTTTGCAATTTCAAGCATACAAAAAAATATGTTTAGATGTTAACAATCTAATGAGAGATAGAAAGATTATTATAATGGTTACACACCTCAATGTAACTTATTTATTTCTCGAACAATATATTGGAAATGATAATGGTTTTCTGTACGGGAATCCAACCCAAGGAAAATAGTCTACAAAAGCTCAATCTAAATGACATATTTTCTGAATGGGACAAGCCATCGGATTGTAAGAAAAGGTGGTAAAGAGCATCAACATTCAACGCAGGATCTCCAATGTCAAAACAAATTTCAAGAAAAAATGAGTGCGGGCCATATATATTGAGACTCTGGTATGAAATGGATTGTAAAAATGAGAATGAAGGAAATGAAGGTAGGGGAAGAATGGGTTTGTGGTGGGATTATAGGAGTAGGGGCTTTTGGTACTATCAGTCTCAGCATTAGCAAGTCCAATGCCCACCTCTTTGCTGTCAAGTCCACCACCACTTCTATTCCATCTTTGGAGAATGAGTACAACATTCTCAAGTCCCTCGACTCTCCATATGTCATGCAATGCCTGGGAAAATAGTGCACCATGGAGAATGGTGTGGTTATTTGTAACTTGTTCATGGAGTACATGCTAGGGGGTAGTATTGGGGATCTATTGGCCAAGTTTGGAGGATAGTTGGATGAGTCAGTAATAAGATGCTACACTAGAGGCATCCTACTTGGCATTCAATACCTCCATAGGTAGGGGATATTTCACTGTGACATCAAGGGAAAGAACATTCTTGTGGGTTCCAATGGTGTGAAGCTTGCTGATCTAGGTTCTGCTAAGAAAATTGGGGATAAAGAAGAGGAACATGGTTGGAATTTGAGGGGTACTCCTCTATGGATGGCTCTTGAGGTTGTGAAGTAGGTAGAACAGGGGCTTGCTTCTAATATTTGGTCTCTTGGGTGCACTGTAATTGAGATGAGCACTGGAAAACCTCCATGGGGCAGCAATTTGCATCCTCTCAATGCCATGTATAGGATTGGATTTAGAGAAGAGCTTCCTGAGATGCCTCAACATCTCTCAACTGAAGGCAAGGACTTTTTGGAGAAATGCCTAAGGAGAGATCCCAGACAGAGGTGGTCTTGTGAGTAGTTGTTGGCTCATCCTTTCCTTAGTCAAGAAGGCACCCCATTCCTCAAGGAAAGTCCACTCATGGGACCTCAATCTCTAGTCAACAGGTCTTTGGATTTGGAATATTCTGAATACTGCTCTTCTTTTGATTATTCCGGTTCTCCCATCTGGGCATTATCTAGAAATGTGTCAACCACTAGGGAGGAGGATGAAGGGGCATGTGATAGAGATGAAAGCATGACCTGGCAAAAGAGTCCTTCTCCCAACAATCAGATTTTGCAATTGGCAACAGGAGGCAAATTCAAGGGAGTTGTAGGGAAATGTAATATTTGGTTTGCAGATCCCCTCCCTGATCAGTGGATTGTTGTAAGGTCCGCAAAACAATTGGAGTCCTTCAACTCAATTGAACCTTTTCAAATGTTCTTTTCCAAGGAGATTCCTTCTACACAGGCCGAAGTAGATTGTAATCCAATTAGAGAATCTAGTGATTACTCCGAAGAGGCCATGAGCTTGGAATCAGAGATTTGTTGGTCATTTTGTAGCAGAGAGGTTTACCAAACTAAGTATGCACTCTGTGAAGTCGAGCATGCTAATTACTTGCATGAGGATACCTACAAAACCATGGATGTTAGTGAATTTGCATTTTGGAAAATAGAGTCGGTCATGTTTGGCCCTGGGCTGTTTTCTAGCCAAGTGTTCAGAAATAGTGAAGTCACACCAAATTGTTGCTTCTGTAGTAGTACATGTATACATAAGTACTATATGGCATTGAAGTGCTCTCTGCATTGCAATGGTGAAATGTATAAACCCAATTCTAATTGTTGTTTAATAATAATCCCCATTAACTTTAATTGGCCATCAATGAGTCTACAGAATCCTTGAGCACTTTAATTCTAAGTTTGTACTTAAATTGTTTATCTGCACTTTACAATAGCAAATTCATGGTTCAGATGAAGTCATAGAATTAATAATTATCAATTCATGGGGTGAAGTGATTGTTGGAAATGCACTCAAATGCAAAGCCAACTTTGGCAACCTTTGTCATGCTCCATTTTTGCATGGCAATGGAGGCTAAACAAGTTTGGAAACCTGTCCAAGTATGAAGGGTGAAGAAGTTTTATCAAATGTTATAGTAGTGGATGTTGCACAAACAAAATGTCTGAAATGACATGCAATCACATGAAACAAAATAATAGCATGATTTGGAGAAAATAGACTTGTTGAAAAGGCTTTAGAAATTATGTTTTGTTGCATTGTCGGATCTTGATGTGGCTTTGACAATCAAATCAGAGCTCAATGTGGTCAAGTTGGAGTCGACAAGATTCACTGAACCTTTAAAAAATCTTCACTCACTTTCTCAAATGATGGTTAAAAAGGAGACCAAAACTTTATTAGAAACTACAATCTGCTGGTCTTTAGGCTATATGTAATAATAATAATTAAACTCATTAGAGATTTAGATGGTTGCAACAATTTTATGCAGAGTTAAACTTGTACTTTCATAGATTTTATGAATGCTATTATACAGAATATTACATATGACATTGAAGATTTCTGTAGTTCCATTACTTCTTTAAGAAGTCTTAGTGTATTTATGTTGAATCACTCACCATAAGCTTATATATCAAATGAACATAAATGTATAAAACAACAATATTTAAAGCAGACGAAGTAGTTCCAAGTATTTACAGTGAAAACTTTGTGAAATGGGTAGAAAATTTTGTGAAAAACCCTTCTAAACAAAGTAATACATGGCAGTGAAAATTTGAGAACTAGTCAATTAGGTGATTTAACTCTTGAAAGAATATTGAAAAATGGGTCATTCGCAAAATTTAGAATATTCAATGGATATGTGATCTTGTACCTCGAATCCATACTTAATGGCAATGCCCGCCAAGGTGTTCAACTTTGACACAGTGTGCTCAATGTAGTTATTAGAAGTTCCTCCTGCAGATGATGATGAAGATGATTCCAAAAAAGTAGCAGCTTTAGATCTTGTTGGAGTAACAGAAAACCCCGGATCCATCCTTCTCTCAGCCTCCAATTGAACAAGCATATCCTGAAAAAGAAACGAATGTCCCCCATGCCCCATCAGGCCCTCATCCCCAATTTTCGCCTCATTTCATATGCCACAAATAAAACCAACAAAATCCCATTCTGATCATGATCTGCTACAATTCGATTCAACAAAATTGGAGGCAAGAAGAGGAAAAACCCTACCTATGTCCAATTTCCTCAAATGAGCATCAAATTCGACATGAAAGGTGGTGATCGAAATGCAGATCGGCACCTGCAACTTCCAATTCACTTGATCCTTCATACGTAAGCTTCGATTATTGGGTTTTCTCACTATTTGAACTGGTGGAAACACTGATGACAGATGTGGGGAAACAGATGAGGAAATTATAGGAATAGAAATTGGAGTTCAAGAAAACACAGGAACTAAAATTGGGGGTTTTGAAAATGCATAGACAAAAATTGGGAGTTTGGAAAATGCGGGAACGGAAATTGGGGATTGGGGTTTTTTTTTTACTTTTAATCCTGTTTTGGTCTCAATTTTGACCAACACACATTGGTCGAAATTGAGACCAACACCAACACATTGGTCAAAATTGAGACCAACATGGGATTAAAAGTAAAAAAAAACAAAAGTTTTTCTTTGTAATGCGACCAAGCTAAACATTTTGATGATATGGTCAAATTTTTTGGTCAAAATTTAAGGTGAAATGTACTAGTGTAGGGGTCCTAACATGTGATAAGGCATACTAGGACCCCTAGGGAGTCCCCATGACCCCTTTTGACACATTTGAATGCTCACGTGTGTATTAAGGGGTCCTAGGACCCCTTAAGAGACACTTGAGCATTCCAATGTGTCAAAAGAGGTCATCAGGACTTCCTAGGGGTCCTAACCCCTTAAGACACACTTGAGCATTCCAATGTGTCAAAAGGGGTCATCAGGACTTCCTAGGTGTCCTAAAGCATGATAAGGCATACTAGGACCCCTAAGGAGTCACCATGACCCTTTTTGACACATTTAAATGCTCAAGTGTGTTTGAAAGGGTCCTAGGACCCCTTAAAACACACTTGAGCATTCCAATGTGTCAAAAGGGGTCATCGGGACTTCCTAGGGGTCCTAAAATGTGATAAGGCATACTAGGACCCCTAGGGAGTCCCCATGATCCCTTTTGACACATTTGAACACTCAAGTGTGTCTGAAGCGGTCCTAGGACCCCTTAAGACAAACTTAAGGATTCCAATGTGTCAAAAGGGGTCATCGGAACTTCCTAGGGGTCCTAACATGTGATAAGGCATACTAGGACCCCTAGGGAGTTCCCAGGACCCCTTTTGACACAGTTGAATGCTCAAGAGTGTCTTAAGGGGTCCTAGGACCCTTTAAGACACACTTGAGCATTCCAATGTTTTCAGAAGGGGTCATCGGGACTTCCTAGGGTCCTAATGCATGATAAGGCATACTAGGACCCCTAGGGAGTCCCCATGACCCCTTTTGACACATTTGAATGCTCACGTGTATCTTAAGGGGTCCTAGGACCCTTTTAGACACACTTGAGCATTCCAATGTGTCAAAAAAACTTGAGTATTCCAATGTGTCAAAAGCGGTCATCGAGACTTCCTAGGGGTCCTAACGTGTGATAACATGTACTAGGACCCATAGGGAGTCCCCATCACCCTTTTTGACACATTTGAATGCTCACATGTGTATTAAGGTGTCCTAGGACCACTTAAGACACACTTGAGCATTCCAATGTCTCAAAAGGGGTCATCAGGACTTCCTAGGGGTCCTAACGTGTGATAAGGTGTACTAGGACCCCTAGGGAGTCCCTATGACCCCTTTTGACACATTTGAACAATCAAGTGTGTCTAAAAGGGTCCTATGACCCCTTAAGACACACTTGAGAATTCCAATGTGTCAAAAGGGGTCATTGGGACTTCCTAGGGGTCCTAACGCGTGATAAGGCATACTAGGACCCCTAGGGAGTCTCCAAGACACCTTTTGACACATTTGAATGCTCAAGTGTGTTTGAAGGGGTCCTAGGACCACTTAAGACACACTTGAGCATTCCAATGTGTTAAAAGGAGTCATCGAGACTTCCTAGGGGTCCTAACGCGTGATAAGATGTACTAGGACCCCTAGGGAGTCCCCATGAGCCCTTTTGACACATTTGAATGCTCAAGTGTGTCCAAAGGGGTCCTAGGAACCCTTAAGACACACTTGAGCATTACAATGTGTCAAAAGGGGTCATCGGGACTTGCTAGGGGTCCTAACACGTGATAATGCATACTAGGAACCCTAGGGAGTCCCCATGACCCCTTTTGACACATTTGAACGCTCAAGTGTGTTCGAAGGGGTCTTGAGACCCCTTAAGACACATTGGAGCATTCCAATGTGTCAAAAGGGGTCATCGGGACTTCCTAGGGGTCCTAATAGGTGATAATGTGTACTAGGACCCCTAAGAAGTCCCCATGACCCCTTTTGACACATTTGAATGCTCACCTATGTCAAAAGGGATCATGGGGACTCCCTAGGGGTCCTAGTATGCCTTATCATGCTTTCGAACCCCTAGGAAGTCCCCATGACCCCTTTTGACACATTGGAATGCTTAAGCATCTCTTAAGGGGTCCTAGAACCCCTTAAGACACACGTGAGCACTGAAATGTGTGAAAAGAGGTCATGGCGACTCCCTAGGGGTCCTAGTATGCCCTATCATGCATTAGGACCCCTAAGAATTCTCGATGACCCCTTTTGACACATTGGAATGCTCAAGTGTGTCTTAAAGGGTCCTAAGACCCCTTCAGACACACTTGAGCATTCAAATGTTTCAAAATGGGTCATGGGGACTCCCTAGGGGTCCTAGTATGCCTTATCATTCATTAGGACCCCTAGGAAGTCCCGATGACCCCTTTTGACACATTGGAATGCTCAAGTGTGTCTTCAAGTGTCCTAGGACCCCTTAAGACACACTTGAGCATTCCAATGTGTCAAAAAGGGTCATCAGGACTTCCTAGGGAATGAATGATAAGGTGCACTAGGACCCCTAGGGAGTCCCCATGACCCATTTTGACACATTTGAATCCTCAAGTGTATCTAAAGGGGTCCTAGGACCCTTTAAGACACATTTGAGCATTCCAATGTGTCAAAAGGGGTCATCGGTAATTCCAAGGGGTCCTAATATATGCTAAGGCATACTAGGACCCCTAGGGAGTCCCCGTGACCTCTTTTGACACATTTGAGCACTCACATTTGTCTTAAGGGGTTCTAGGACCCCTTAAGACACACTTGAGCATTCTAATGTGTCAAAAGGGGTCATCGGGACTTCCTAGGGGTCCTAAAGCATGATAAGGCATACTAGGACTCCTAGGGAGTCCCCATGACCCCTTCTGACACATGTGAATGCTCGAGTATGTCTTAAGTGGTCCTATGACCCCTTAAGACACACTTGAGCATTTCAATGTGTCAACAGGGGTCATCAAGACTTCCTAGTGGTCCTAACATGTGATCAGGCGTACTAGGATCCCTAGGGAGTCCCCATGACCCCTTTTGACACATTTGAATGCTCAAATTTGTTTGAAGGGGTCCTAAGACCCCTTCAGACACACTTGAGCTAAGACCCCTTCAAACACACTTGAGCATTTCAATGTGTCAAAAGGGGTCATCAGGACTTCCTAGGGGTCGTAACATGTGATAAGGCATACTAGGACCCCTAGGGAGTCCCCATGACCCCTTTTGACACATTTGAATGGTCAAGTGTGTCCAGAGGGTTCCTAGGACCCCTTAAGACACATTTGAGCATTTGAATGTGTCAAAAGGGGTCATCGGGACTTCCTAGGGATCCTAACACGTGATAAGGTGTACTAGGACCCCTAGGGAGTCCCCATGACCCCCTTTGACACATTTGAATGCTCAAGTGTGTCCGAAGGGGTCCTAGGACCCCTTGAGACACACTTGAGCATTCCAATATGTCAAAAGGGGTCATCGGGACTTCCTAGGGGTCCTAACGTGTGATAATGCATATGAGGACTCCTAGGGAATCCCCATGAGCCCTTTTGACACATTTGAAAGCTCA